>JAOQMR010000007.1:21049795-21062878 GCA_027563865.1 Erythroxylum pelleterianum
GGTGTTAGTCGCACTCGGCACATTAATCCTGTTATTAGCTCTAGCTAGTTGTTAGCTCTTTTATTTACCAAAAAAAAAAAGAATTGAACTTGTCAAAGTTTGTTAAACTATAAAAACAGAAAAAAAAAAAGAATAAGTAAATGAATTTGTAACTATTCATATTGCGTCTAAATTAACTTGTCATGGATTTAATACATTTTCCTCTACTTATTATTTTTTACATAAAAATATTATCTTTTATTCAAACTTGATAAAGGATGATTTTAACAATCAATTAATTATTGAAGCTTTTTATGAACTTAATTAAATGATGATGAGTTTAAAAAAAACAAATAAACCCGCGGCTGCTGTCCTTTGGATGCGCACTGGATAAACATTCGGATTGACGCAATATCGTGCAAATCACGCCAATTGGGTACTTTGCACTAGGCAAGCCCTGTACAATATGCAGAATTGTTCCTAACATTTTATAGGCGCTGAGCGAAGTAAAGAAAAAGCTCTAATAAATT
Source organism: Erythroxylum pelleterianum (assembly GCA_027563865.1). Taxonomy (NCBI): domain Eukaryota; kingdom Viridiplantae; phylum Streptophyta; class Magnoliopsida; order Malpighiales; family Erythroxylaceae; genus Erythroxylum; species Erythroxylum pelleterianum. Next base: position 21,050,305 of record JAOQMR010000007.1, read on the forward strand.
GGTAATATACAAACATGTAAACTTAAAAAGGATATTTTTATTATTAAAATTTAATATTCATACATAAGTGACCCAATTTATAAGTCTACATACTCAACAAAATATTAAATGATCATAACATCAACTAATAATATCTTGTAAATATTATTTTGTCAAGCAACTAGATAAAGGTCTAAATTATTAAATCAAATATTTTTAGTAACTTTTGAATTTAATTAACATTAGTGATTTTTTAATAAAAATTTCTTTTATAGGAATTAACATAATGGTAAATGTAGTAATCTAATGCTACCAACCTATTTATAAAAAGCCAATCAACCACATCCAACTATTTACGGTGATCTTATTTAATTATCAAATAATTTTTATTATGAAAAGAGTACAACAAAATATTTAAAAATCTCACGAACAAGATTCAAGAATACGATTAGGTTGATAGAATGCGAGAAGGAAGTCATTTAATTATCACAACATGTTTAATAGAATTATACAAATTTTTATAATAAATGAAATCTTTTATGTAGTCTTTAAATTGAGTAATTTAAATTATGTGATTTAATCATAATATAACTAAACTTATGTGAATCTATGCAAGAACGCAAATCCAATAATTATTAGATGTAGTAAAGTATAATAAAAATTAAAATTACAAAAATTAAATTATTTATTAATGTTTAATTATATTTTTATAAATAATAAGTAATTTAAAAAAAGAAACACAAAAAACACAATATCATTTAATATTATGTTTTGATTTAAAATGCTAATATAATGTCCACATTAATGACAAATTACAAATTAATTATAATATGTTCAAATATTTAATAAGTTAAAAATAAATAAAAATTAGAAACTTTACCTTTAAATTATCACTCATAACTTAGAAGACATAACTGTGAAATTTTTTTACCACCAATTTTTTAGTTGAAATATCTTAAATTCATATGTTTTTTAAAATAAAAAATTAGAGTGTAAGAAATACACTCAAATGCGTCAAAAGTATTTATAAATACAAGAAGTTAAAATTGTATAGCTAAAAAGAAAGCTATTTAGCTTATAAGATTAAAAGTTAATGCTAACTTTCTCGATAATATAGCTAATAAAGGAAGTTATTTATTAGTTAATATTAACTTTTTCTTATTTGAAAATCAAAGATTTACTACCCTTCTAAATAATAAATGTTGTTGAAATGGATTAAAGATGAGCCCCTAGTGAGAGTGGGCCCTGAGTAGGCACCCTGCTGGCCCCTGCCTAAGGCCAGCATTGACGACATGCCCAATTGGGAGAGCGTTAATAAAGAGATTTACACATAAGACCTTTTGACCTCATGCCCTCTATTTCACCAATTCCACCACCCGTTGGAGGTGATGATAAGTTGCTTATGCTAATAAAAAAAATCACATGAGACTAAGTAATGTTTTTAAAATAAGAAATTATAATAAAAGATCTAACATTTCTAAAGGATGATATATTTAAACGTGTATAGCCTTTTAAGACTTTTTTTAATTTATTGCAATTTTTAAAATTTTTAATTTAATGCCTAATTTTTTAGAACTTATGCAAATTAAATAAAACGTTATTTTTGTTGATCTGATGTATCTACTTAATATCCACAAATGTCTATTTATTATCCACTTCGTCAAAAATAGTATTTTTATTTGATTGTTAAAAATTTTAAAAAGTTAATTAATAAATTAAAAACTTTAAAATTTGTGACTAACTTGAGAAATGTCACAAGATCAAAAATCAAGAAATTTCAAATCCAATGGGATTTTTCAATGTTTTAAAAACTAGATTGTAAGTTAAACTCGAAACATAAGAGGTTTAAGGTGTAAAAGTTTTAACGAGAATTAAACTTTTATAAAACCGGCTAAAAATTAAATAAAATTAAAGATTTTGAAATATATTAAAAAAAGTTGTCCTTAATTTTGAAGTTAAATTAAAAAAAATTGTTAAATGAAAATTAATTAATTAATTTTAATTTTTAAAAACTTATTAATTTATAAAATTTATCTATTAATTAATTAATTAATTTTTAATAACGAGAGTTGTAAAATAAATTAAATTGTAAAATTAAAAATCGAATTAAAAATTAGACGACTTAATATTTTTATAATTAAACTAACCAAATCGGTTGGATATCATTGGATTTCTGTCGCACCAAAACACCACCGGAGATGGTATTCCAAAGGTACACGACTAAAGTAGCAAATGGTATCACGAATAGTGCAATGCAAGTCGCGTGAGTTACCTCTCAACTTCTATTTTATGCAATATTTAATTGGACGTAAATTTTTTAATTAAATAAAATAAAATAATAAATATAACATTAAAAAATTATTATTTGGAATGGACGTAAAAATTTATAATATAATATAGTAAAATATTATTTAAATATAATATAGTAAAATATTATTTAAATGAAGAGTTTATAATATAATATAGTATAAAGTTATTTAATTTTCTTTTAGGAAAAGTATAAAGTTATTTATTATTCTTCTTAAAATTTCAAAAAAAATTTATAATGTAATATATTAAAATATTATTTAAACAAGAGTTTATATAATATAGTATAAGTTATTTATTATTTTACATCTTATAATATCAGAATTTTTTTTTTTTACTTAAAATGAAATGTAATATAAACTCTCCGATCTTCGTTCCAATTCATTTTATTATAAATACGCCATTAAAGACCGTCGGTTTAACCGTCGGAGGAGGAGCTCAAAAGGTGAAAACCGCCAATTGCGGAGGACTCTAGCCGGCGAAATCTTTTAGACCATCGAGCTTCGTAGAATAGACGGTTTCTGCAATTAGCTATTCAAACTTGCTAGACTATAACCGTTGAGTTGCTATTTTTGGATTATTTCGTTTGCGCTATGGACTTTCGTGTTAAGGAGGAGATTCTAGAAGCGTCGGCAACGCCGGCTCCGAACAATGCAAAAGTATCCGTCGATGTCATCGAACTTAGTGATAACAGCAGCACCAGTAGCAGCAGCGAGTCGGACACTGATGATGAGATTGTCGACAATGGTTTCTTTGAAGGAGGCTCGTTTACCGGCGACGGAAGCTCGAGAAGGAAATCGGACGAATTTGGAGTGGTGTTTCCGGTAGGGTTTCTAGCTCCGCTTCCGCCGCCGTCTGCGGCGGCGGAGGTGATACCGCTCGCAACATCTGCGGCGAATGGGAGTGTGAGTGTGGCTACCCAGAGTTGTAAGCAGTTTTGGAAAGCTGGTGACTACGAGGGTGCTCCTTCTGGTGATTGGGGTTTAAATTCCGGTAATGCTTTAATTTGGAAATTAATTGCTCCTTTGACTATTACTTCCAAAATCTCAAGAAACTGATTTTCCGTTTGCATGGGAATTTAAAAGATGTCGTTCTTAATGACAGAATTGTCCACTCTTTATCTTGCAATTTATGTGTTCGAAATTCATCGGTTTCTTTTAGTTTTGCTTTGAATGTCGGTTGATGGTTTCTGTGACCTGAGAATGCTCATGCATTTGTGTTTGTATTGTCTAATGACTCAATGAGCGTGCGTTCTTACTTTTAAAAAATGTATAGGTGGCATGGATCATGTCAGAGTTCATCCAAAGTTTCTACACTCAAATGCAACAAGTCATAAGTGGGCGCTTGGTGGTAAACATTTATAGTTGATCTCTTAGATTGAATGATTTGGTAATTGGTAGTATGATGTTCGACCTTGGTTGATTTGAGTTTTTAGTTTCTAAACTACGTATTGCTTTGATTTGCAGCTTTTGCTGAACTTTTAGACAATTCATTGGATGAGGTGCTACTTCTGGAGAAAATCATTATGCTGCTGATGAAAAATTCTCTTGGGATTATATGATGGTTTATTTATTTGATTTCAGGTGTGCAATGGAGCTACGTATGTCAATATAGACGTGATTACAAGTAAGAAGGATGGTAGCAAAATGCTGTTGATAGAAGGTGAATTTTAATAAGTTCAAAATTTTCTATTGCTAACACCGTAGACACTATTTTCCATACTTGTTACAATTTACAAGTAGTTCTTCAAGAGCTTATTCTATTTTCTGAAATAGGTTTTGTATTTTTCTTCAGATAATGGTGGTGGTATGGATCCAGATAAAATGCGGCATTGCATGTCTTTGGGTTATTCTGCCAAAAGCAAATTAGCTAACACCATTGGGCAGTGTAAAGATCTATCATTGTGGAGTAGCTCCTTCTGAGTTTTAATTTCCCTATTTTGAGGTTTTTTATTTTGTTTACTCTCATCATCAGATGGCAATGGGTTCAAGACAAGTACCATGAGGCTGGGAGCAGATGTCATAGTATTCTCCAGATATTGTGGAAAAGATGGAAAAAGGTTTCTGCTCTGTGTGATTAACAATTATAACTGTGTATTATTTTCACAATTAATAGACTGGAAGTGGTACTTCTAGGAACTTGAAACAAGCAATGACTTCATTATAGAGTCCTCCAATGAGGCATTTCTGTTGAAGCTTTAATCCTTTTGAAGAATATTTTGGAGGTGCTTAATTGCTATACTACTCATGTATAGAGGAAATCAATTCATATTACCAACCAGTGTTTCTATAACTTATTATCTTTTGGGCAGGATTATGAGAAAAAAAAACAATTTACTCAATGCACAAGGCTCCCTACTTTGCGGAAGTCTAGGGAGGGTCATAATGTACTCAACCTTACCTTTGTATTTTTACAAAGAGATTTCCGTGACTTAAACCTGTGACCTTATGGTCACAAAAGAGCAACTTTACCAGTTCCTATTACCATCCTACTTTTCTATTGGCTTTGCTTTCACTTTCAGTTTATTATCTATTATCTTTTGTTTGCATCAGTCTCATGCTGTACATCTCCTTCCTGCCATTTTTATTATTCGTTCAACTGAATGATGCTACATGATCTTGCGTTGCTTTTAGGCCTACACAGAGTATTGGATTGCTGTCATACACCTTTTTGAGGAGCACTGGGAAAGAAGATATTGTGGTTCCCATGGTAATAACTAAATGACTATATGAACATCATTATATGTGATCTAATCCCTGTTTCTTATTGTTTGATAATGTTACTGTGGCTCCTCTACAAAAAATTTCAATGCTTTATAGAAATAGTTGTGCTATGGTTGCAATCTATTGCGACAATTGCAGGTGATGCGGATGCAATTACAACTAAGTGCAGAAATGGTCCGGATAACAATTATAGATGCAGTCTGCAATTTAAATCCTTGATTTTGAAGAATGGAAAACTAGTAACCCGGAGCAAAGATCTTGGCTTATAACTTTGTGCATTAACTTCCACCAGAATATAATTGTAGGAACACTGCCTTGTGGGCATCATCTGATAGTATTCTTGATTTCAGCCTTGAAGAATTTGTTCACCCTTGCTGTGATTCTGTGATATGCTTCTATTGCTTGATTTATGCCCGTATGGAGTTCTTCAGCAATATTATCTTCCCTTCTTAGATATGTGGGTGCCAATTGAATCAGTGGCATTTAGCTTAGCCACAAATTAGTCTGAATTTTTCCAAGGCTCACTAGAATTTCCCTGCTCTTTGATCATATACTTGTATCTGTATGTTGATTGCAGTTTGTGGAATCTGGATCTTTATATTTGACACATGCAGCTTGTGTTTAGTTCTTGAAGGATTACTGTGCAGGTTTATATTCATTGTCCTGCATTTCTAACCTTTTATTTGTTGGAATCTATATGAAAAGCTTGACTATGAGAAAGAAGGGCAGGGATGGAACAAAATATTACGACTCTCTGTGGATGAATGGAACATAAATTTAGAGACAATAGTACAGTGGTCTCCATTTTCAAGTGAGACTGACCTTCTTCATCAGGTAATTTTGGCACTTGAATTGCTCAAAATCAATTTCCATACTTATACAGACCTTCTTCTTGTATTGTGGACTCTAATTTCCATACTTATACGACATTCATACTTCTATTAAATTAATTTGCTTGTTATTGGTCCATGCATAGAAAGCTTGATACTAAGGTTTTTCAGCTACTTTGTCATTTTAACATCTTCATGATGTGGGAACTTGTGGAAGATTGTGGTTCTTCCATTGTAAACTTTGAGGAGCAAAAAGTGGGAGGAATGTCAGCCAAAACAGCATTCCTCATGACCTCTTAACTTCAACGACTAGACACCTTGAATCTTGTTGATACTATGGATAATAAAATTCAGACACTGGCTTCCTAGCTGGATTGGAAGATTGAACACAAGAGTGCAAATTTCATCTACTTGTTGTGATGCACAACTTCTTTCTGTGTCGCTTGTCTGATTTAAACTTCCTCATTCTGGTTTTCTCTTTTTGTTCCAGTTATGCTAGATATATGATATGTGTGACATGATATCTATGAGTGCATGGTAGTCACTAACCTCATCAATTTTCCTGCTCATTTTGCAGTAAGGATTTCTTACATGATGGCTTATATCTGAAGTGCTAGCTTTTCTATTTGTCATTAACCTGTTGTCTTTGTACCTTATAGTTCAGTCTGATGGCAGATCATGGGACCCACATAATAATATACAATCTTTGGGAGGACGACGAAGGATTATTGGAACTTGATTTCAATGCTGATGATCATGTTCGTATCACATGAGTAATCTCCCATTTCTTTATAGTTTGGTCTATCTGTTAATCAACTCTAGATGTTCTTTTTCCTGAGGGATGTTCTAATAATTGTTGTATGAGTGCAGGATATCCAGCTTAGAGGCGTCAATCGAGAGGAGAAGAAAATACAGATGGCTTCAGAGTTTCCCAATTCAAAGCATTTCCTGACCTACAGGCACTCATTAAGGGCAAGTATCTAAGTTGGATTCACAAGCTTATTGTCTTCATCCTCATGCAGATTACCTGACTATGGTTATGTTATCATTGTTGACTGGCAGAGCTATGCCTCTATTCTCTATCTGAGACTTCCTCCTGGATTTCGGATTATTCTACGTAAAAAAGATGTTGATCACCACAATATAGTGAATGACATGATGCTGTCTCAGGAAATAACCTACCGACCACAGCCTGATGCTGACAGGCTTCCAAAGGACACAACTGTAATTCATTACATCTCTTTTCTACACAAGTTTGATCCTCTGTATATATTTTTAATTATTTTCATCTTCATGTTATTAGATGGCTGCCGTTGTAACTATTGGCTTTGTGAAGGATGCAAAACACCATATTGATGTTCAGGGGTTCAATGTTTATCATAAAAATCGTCTTATTAAGGTTTGGATGTTGGCTATTTATCTTTCGACAGAACTTCAGTTTGTACAATTTTATGCATTTTGGATTTATACATATATCTATCAGTAGTAATTAGTTGATATTAGTTTCCTTTTCTTTTTTAATGAACCTCTGTTGTTTCTTCAGCCTTTTTGGAGGCTTTGGAATCCAGCAGGAAGTCATGGTCGTGGAGTCATAGGTATTTTTTTTTCTTTTTGAAATTTCATTGCATCTTAATGGTAGTGTACTTACAATATCTTTTTGTCTCTGCTGATAGGTCTGTTAGAAGCCAATTTTGTTGAACCAGCTCATGATAAACAGGGTTTTGAACGCACAACCGTGCTTGCAAGGCTTGAGGCTCGACTAATCCAAATGCAAAAGAATTACTGGTTTGGTTACGCTATCTCTACATGTTGAGCTTCGTTTGATTGGCTTTAGCTGTACATTAGGCTTAGTTACTTGACTCAGTTTGATGTCCAACTTGTAATTTTCAATCATTCCCATCTTAATCAGGTTCTCCCACTCCCACAAAATTGGCTATGCTCCGAGAAATAAGAAGCATTTTCAGGAATCTTCAGACAGGGGTGAGTTTTGGAATATTTCAGTAATCTTATTCTCTTCTTAGTGCAGCAAATTCAGTGTAGTTAAGAGTACAAATAGATGCTTATGTTTTCTAAAAAGACCCTTTCAGACATTTAATGGATAATTTTTTTTGGCTTATACAGAAGTTCATCTGCACACATTATCCCAGTCCAAGAAGCAAAAGACCATGAGCAGCAACATATCTTCACCTTACCCTAGTAAGGGAAACAATAAAGAGAAGATGAAAACTCCATCTAAAAGAACCAGGTCTTCTGAATCATCTGCAGAGGATGACAGCGACAATGACGCTAGACACAATGCTCTTCCTACAAGACGATCAAATGGTAGTAATTTGAAGGCTTCTCAGGAAAAGAAATCTTTTGACAGTAATGGGCTGCATAAAACTAGGTTGTCTTCACACTTGGAAGATAGTAGATCTCAACGGGACTGCATTTCAGGAGGGGAAAAAACTGATCGAGCACTCAAACATTCAAAGTCAAAGGTCGTTTCACATATTTGTAAAATTTTTACTAACATTAGTCAGCTTAGTGCCATTTTCATGCTCCACCATGCAAGCGGTAACTTTTGAAGAAGAGGAAAGTTGTCCGAGTGTCATCCAATTATAAAACATTGTGAACTTAATCATTCAATAACATGACGTTGACTACTGGGATACATGTGCAACATTACATGCAGTAGTAGAAAAGAGAATAATTAACTTGTTTTACTTGACAGGCAGATGAACTTTATGACAATGACCATGCTGCTATTGAATCTGATCAGATGATCATTGAGCAGTTGAAACAAGAAAACGAAGACCTCAGGGAAAGGTGATTAATTTTCCTGTGTCAGTCAATTATTGTTCTCCATTGCCCTTAACAATCATTTTGTCTTTAGGTTGAAAAAACAAGGAGATGCCTTAGGGTGTGAGAAATGTAAATCTCTTGAGACACAGGTATTTGACTTATAATAACTCCATTTTTTTTCATCATTAATGACCATTTCAACTTTATGTACTCCTGCTTGTTAGAACCCCTTTCTCCCCCTTCAAGTAAATTGGGGGGAGATACTCATTTTTGTGATTGAGCATAGCTTTCATTTGTTTCTTTTTTTAAAAATATAAATATACGTGCTTTTAATTCAGCTAAAAAAAATGCAAGAAAAAGTTGTCGAATTGAACAAGGAGCAAGAGAGTCTCATCGACATATTCTCAGAGGAAAGGGAGAGACGCGACAGAGAAGAGGAGAATTTGAGAAAAAAGAATCAGGTACTAATTCTAGGTGCAAAAAAAGTGACAATTAAAAAACCCAACTGGTTCAACGTTGAACCGTTCAACTGTTGGGTTCAATTTTGAACTTTTAATTAATAAGTTTTTATAAACTAAAATAAATCAATTAATTTTCATTTAATAATCTTTTTTAATTAAACTTTAAATTTTTCGATAGATAAGAATAATCTTTTTCGTTCATATTTCAAATTCTTTAATTTTATTCAATTTTTAGCTGATTTTACAACGGTTTAATATTGATTGAACCTTTTAAACTTTAAACTTCTTGTCTTACGCCTTTAACTTTCGGTCTGATTTTTAAAACTTCCAAAAAAAGTTCTATCATTTTTATTTTCTAGCTCTATTTCTGCATATAGTCCTTTTTCTGGCTCTAACGATTGCTAAAATTATGTTATTTACCTGCAGGATGCGTCCAGTACAATTCAAGGGCTGCTCAATAAAATTAGACTACTGGAAAGGATGAAGTCTCCTAACTATAAACCATAAAAACAGGCTCATCTATCAGGAGATCACTTCTTAATCCTGGATATCCTTATAGTAATCATCTTCATTCTCTTCACAATGTATTATTACTATAGCTGTTCGGTTTTTTTTTTTTTTTTTGATGCAGTTCAACCATCGACTATCTGCACTAACACGACCTGTTCTCATTTGATAGTTAACTCATCCAGCATTGATGTACAAATAGAGAATGGCTGTGCATAGGGAATAGACACTGGAGATATTCGCTGGATGATCATCATTTTGAACGGACCGACCCTACGCATTAACTAGTACGTAGTTGTCTAAATATGAATTTATAGAACAATGAAGCAATGCTTTCCACGGATTAGCTTTTTGTATTATGTTTTTCCTTTTACAAATCTTTATCAGTACCGCTATCTATGTACAGGCTAGTATGGTTAAACATAAATATATAGTTGAAAGTTGAATTGCATCAAAGGGTACATGAAAATGTGATTACTCTAGTGGTTTTGTAAGTTGGGAGTGACCATTATTCAGCGGTGGTCATTACTATATAAAAAATTTCCTTTTTTATAAAAAATGATATATTTTTATTATTTATGATATTATAACCACACCAATAACCACCTACTGGTCACAAACCTATAATAACTGACGGGGATGATGATAACTGATGTATGGAAACAAACTTTTAGCTTCTAATGTGCTTATTATTGTGCAAACTTTCTATGGAGAATATTGTGTAACTGATTTTTTGTGGTTATTAATGGTCAATTTTATTATAAATAAAATTTTAATCAAATAAAATTTCTTTATTTCATATATCAGAATTACTAATCGTTGCCTGTGGTTAAGTGCTCTTTCTACTGATACTCGTAAGTTGCATATACGAATGACAATAAGTCAGGTCAAATTCAAGTCTTTGAAGCCTGAATGGACCTAAGACTCAGTTTAAAACTGAGCCTAAATTTGATCAGGTTTTAACGGCTTGAAGCTTGATGGGTTAAGACTAACCTAAATCTTTTTTTCAATTTTAAATCATTATTAAATTATTTTTATGTGATTAAAAATGAAATAAAATATTAAAAATTTAGTACTTTTGAATTGAACCTAGAAGTTCGACTCAAATTTAAAATTTTTTAAAAATGCTCAAACCCAACTTGATATCCATTTAAAATAGGTTGAGGCTGTTGACTTATAATCAAATTGGATAGGGCAAGACTTTAGCACCATGCGTACTCCCCAAATATCGACTCTTGTAAGTACTATGCTATCATAGATGTCATGATTAAGAGATTAAGAGATTAATAGCATTGATAATGAGTTGAGTTTATTTTCAAGTTCAAATCTGATTTTGATCAGAATTTCAAGTACAAACTTAATCAAAATATATTTAGGTTCATTAACTTCTAGTCTAACTAATATAATTAATCAAGTTAAAAAATCATCATATTCAAATACAAACGAATTTAGTTAATTGACTTAATTAAGCCAAATTTGAGTCTAAACTTTACATTTTTTATTCAGAAATGATAATTTTAGCTCAAGCCTAATTTGATTTAGCCAAATTTGACTTGAATTAGATTCGAATAGATCAATTTTTCAATTAAATTTGAACTTTTTTATTTTCAAATTTTGAATTGACGAGCCTACAATTAATTATGAAAAAATGGTAAATTCCAATAGACAAAATGGCTGCATTACCAACCAAAACCAAAAGCTTTATCGGAGGTATGGGACACTTTCTGTCTGTATGGTTAGCGTCTTCAACTGGCAGAGACAGGACGAGGCAGAACAGAAGAGGACGGAACAGAACAAGAATTGAAGACAGTGAGATGTCTGGTTGCAGTGAACATGACAGAGAAAATTATCTTTGTCCTGAGGACAGAAATGTGTTTGGTTGCAGGGGACAGAATAAAAAACAGTGTTAATGACAAAAATGCTCTTGTGTTATAATAAGAAGAGTTGATGTAATTCATTTATTATTTTGTCATTGTATAAATATATAATTTACAATATATAATTATTATTTTTTTTGGTAAATCAGTAGATATATTAAAAGAAGAAAAAGGGATGTCTGTACAAAGATAGAGAACCCAAGAAGCCACAGGTGGCTCACAAAGCAAAAGGGAAGAAGCCACAAACGGCTCTCCTAAACGAAAGTAAAAAGCCACAGACGGCTCACAAAAGATAGAGAATCACTATGAGAGAAGTCACCATGAGTACCGCTGGAGAGGGGATACCTGAATCCAAGACCAGGAGGCGGAGGCCATGCGCAAACTGCTTGCGGAAAGAAGGGACCAGGGAAGCCCCTAAGAGGCCAACTGCCGGTCAAGAAGGAGATCAACAGGAGCTAAAGAAGCATCAAAAGGGAGGTCGCCGAAAGTGCCTACAGACTGAGGCCAGTGGATGCTGCCAGGGATAGAGGCCTCTGAACTCAGGACACACGTCAACGGACTAGGCATGGATGGCAGCTCGGGAACTAAAGCCAGGCTAGGGGTGCATACCGTCCTTGAAGAATCGGGAAGCAGGCGAGAGGAAGTCAAGATGGCTATAGCCGAGGCAGGACTAGAGGCGGTAGGCGGACTAGTTTGGATCGCTGGGGAAGTAGTAGTCGGGGCAGGACTAGAGGCGGGAGGCAGACGAGTCTGGAGCTTCGGAGAAGAAGCAGGCCTGGGGCGCCGAAGACACCACCGAAGAAACACAGGAACAGCTGAAGCGCTAGGACATGGGGCGGGGGCCGGCTCACTAGAGGGGGCGAGAGGCGCTGTCGGAGGCGGAGTGACACAAGAGTGACCGAAGACACCACACGTGGCACACCTCTTGGGCGTCCATTCATACTCCACCCGGACCCGAAGGGGCTCGTCACTCAGACAACAATCTATCGCGAGCTCATGAAGTGGCTCATTAGTGGCAGATAACTCGATACAAACTCGAGCAAAAGAGAGGCGAGTGCGGTCGGCAGTAAAACGGTCGCAACTGAGGGGGCGTCCAAGCTGACCCG
>JAOQMR010000007.1:21069251-21081422 GCA_027563865.1 Erythroxylum pelleterianum
ACATTGCTTGCTTTCGTTCCACCCAAAGCCACTGCATTGCAACATATCATACGCTGTCTGATATTTTTCCTTAAGCCTCTTATGTTTATTTTGTATATGTCTCTTCTCAATTCCACACCCAGGAAACTTCTCAACCATCTTTCCAGCAAGCGCTTGGAAAGTCCCAGGCTTAAATTGGCCATTGTCGGTTCTCTGTTGATCAACAACCGCCTCCTCCAAGAAGGTAACTAATGCGTCTGTTTCATCATCTGTCCAAACCCGTGACATTGCACCTAACCCATGCAATGTCATACCCCAAACCATGACAAACCATTTCCATCAATGATTAATTCACAAGTAATTTGTAATTTGTCTAGGTAGAAATAAGGCAACATTTAATTAAACGAAACATGTAATTAAGTACAATAGCAGTCAACAGCATGAACACAAATATAATCAATGCCTCAATTCAGTTACAATGAAAGCCAACCAAATTTAATACAAACTGTTATAGACTAATATAAAGTTCACAATTTTAATGGTTTCTTCTCCATTCAGCATACATGTTGTTCGCTAAATCATCTCTCCATTGACTCCGTTCATTACTTGTCTCAACACGATTGAGAAATTCAGGTAATGGCCTATCTTCCACAATTGGCATATCCTCATCTTCAATTGAAGGATTATTACCAGAAGCTGAAACCATAGAGAAGTCTTTCTCTTATCTCAAGTATATTTTTGTTCAGTTCTTAGTTGATTAAGTACTTGAGTTATTTTTATTAATTGTTGTTTGAGTGAAAGTAGCTAGAAAAATCTTCTGACAAGGTTAACACGAGTCGGCCTTGTTATTGGTTGTGAAATTCTTTCACGGGAAGTGCGGTTGAGAGATAGTTTCAAGCATTGAGTGGTGTCGACTCAGTAAAGTCTTGGGTAAATGTATTGTATTTCTGTGAAAGTATTAAGCTGGGTGAGGGCCTCGCAGACATAGGCAAGGTGTGTCGAACTGCGTTACTAAATTTCTAATGCTTTTTATTATTTCGATTTTAATTGCTTTTGTTTTTCTTCTGTGCTAGAGATGTCGACAGTAAAATTGGAAAATTTGCAAAACTACTACCGCCTTCAGTTTTTTCAGTTACCATAGTCATGCTAATCCATTCCTAATCAAAGCAGGAATGGTGGTGCAACGCTGGGGCTCCCTGACTCTCCTGGCGTTCCTAAAAGAGCAACCTATGAGACTCTAACTACCCCTTCAATGATTTTGTAGCCATTGAGGAACTCTTTGGGACAAATAAAGAAGAAATTGCTGCACTAATTCTTGAGCCAGTCGTAGGAAACTCTGGCTTTGTACCTCCTAAACCAGACTTACTTAGTGCCCTTTCCAGTATCACAAAAGAATACAACGCTCTTCTGATATTTGATGAAGTTATAACCGGATTCTGTCTGTCATACAGTGGAGCTCAGGAGTATTTTGGTATAACTCCAGACCTCACAACCCTTGGGAAGATTATCGGTGGTGGTCTACCGGTTGGTGCATATGGACCGAGGAGGGATATCATGGAGATGGTTGCTCCTGCCGGTCCAATGTACCAGGCAGGAAACTTGAGTGGGAATCCTTTGGCTATGACAGCAGCTATACACACGCTAAAGCGATTGCGGAAGCCAAGAGAAGTTATAGGTACTTGGATAAGATTACATTGTTGAAGGCATTTTAGATGCTTTACAACTTCGACGATGCAAAGAGAAGTGACAATACCAAGTTTGCTAGGTTTTATAGAGGAATGTTGGAGGAAGGTGTATACTTTGCTCCCTAAGTATCAGCATTTGAAGCTGGGTTTACAAGTTCGGCACATACTCCTGAAGACATTGAACAGATAATAGCTGCAGCTGCAAAAGTTTTCCAGCAAATTTAGGGCCTTAGTTTGTGCTATGCTGTTGTTATTCTGCTTTCACTTGTCATCCTAGCTCTTTTTCTTTTTGTATTCCTTTTCTAATTTCACACAAGCCCTTTTTGTAGATAACTTCATATGTGCAATTGAACTTGAACATGATTTATATGTACCATCTCATAAACAGGTTGAACTTGGGAAGAGTGATCTCCAGAAAGAACACATTGGCCTGCAACAACAGCATATCTTGTAATGCCATTGATGTATTGGGAGATTGAATGCGTAAATTAAGCTTTTTCTTACTTAGACGACACACATTTGACTTGATTCAGATGATGATTGGAAATGATTCAGATGATGATTGGTCTTTCCAATCGCTTAAAAGGGTACAATCAATTTATGTATAAATTGGCAACCATCATATGTTTGAAATGAAATGCTGGTTTTTATAGTTTTTTTCTGAAATGTAAGCAAAAACTTTAAAGAGTCCACGTACCAATGATTGTGAGTTACAACCATATTTTGACAATTATTTCTATAAATTAAACAAACTGTTCGAGGTCTTATGAAATAGAGAAGTAAGATGTGAACATGAAATAAGGAAGGAGTAACACAACCGTTTTTGGTCACTCAACGCACTTGGTTACACATGAATACTGCAACAATCAATATTGATGCCCAAAAGAATATAATTTTCTCATTTAAAGCATCGACACTAGGTAGAGGATTTCGCCGAATATCAACATGTTTTCCGTCATAGTATGGAACACGAGCACACAATTTTCTTGGGGGACTTATCAATCTTCTTTTCTGTTGAAACAGTCAACAAAGATGTGTTAACATAAAAAGTACAGCTACAAGACTAGAGAGAAAAGGATGATGCAGCAACCAAACTAATGTTCACAACATCATCACTACCCACAAAAAGGTATGTTGAAATTATATTTAATTTTCTAGGATGTAACACAAAATACTAGTAGAAATAACAAGAAAGATTCTCCAGTTCAGAGTGAGAATCTCAAATTTACAGTGAATGAAGAGAACATGCTGAACAACGGCCAATAATCAACAAAATCATTAGATAGGGCAACAAACATTTGATGCTTGGATATGAAGTTGAGTAGTAATTAAGTAAGATCAATAAGCAAACTTTTAATCATTAAGTGCTCCAAAGGCATATTTTTACTTATTCTATGAAAGCAAATTATCTCACTTGTGGCCCCAGAAATAAGAAGCCTTCTAGGAGAAAGAGAAACAATGAAAATAACACAACTCCCCAGTCCCAAAATTCTCCGATATATACTTGTTCCATTGCCACTCTCTCACTAAACCAAGTTTAAGTATACCATTCCATTCATGGAAAGTCATCTCACTATTCCTCTGCAAAGTCTGAAATGGCAGCTGGAGTTTACTTACATAACAAACTGAATGATTTTGGTTCAACTGCATAACCATGGGAGGATTTAATCCTAATTATTATCAAAAGCTTTCCTTAGTGAATACATATCTAGATCAGAACAGGATAAAACCGAAGATCCCAAGCAGTTAGAATCTAAATCCAACCAAAAACATCCATCACAATAGTTTGAAAGAATGAATGAATTCAAGTCTGTAATATTTCCAATTATTGTTTAGCATTTTCAAGTAAAGAAACCTCAGAGACAGCTTTCACACAAAAACAAAAACTTTTCACCACTTATTCCAACACTGCCAACTAGATCAAACCAAAGGAAAACCAGCTCTCACACATAAATTAAACAAAAGATGCATGAAATAACTGAAATAAGAACATTTCCACCACAAGCTTGGATAATAAATCCCAAAAATCCCATTTCTCAAACAAACAGAAACGTCTAAAGTTCCAACTAACAAGACGAAACAGAATTTCATTATCTTAATTCAAGTAACGACGGTCCCATACGTTCTGCAACTCCATATCAGCCTTCCACCACCCTTAAAATCCTACTATCGTATGTATAATACTGTGTGCGGAAATATGATTGATGAAGATGGAGAATACCTGTTTTGGCTTTGGCTGGAGACGGCTGTACAACAACGTGCATTATGGTGATACTGCCGGTAACATCACCAAACGGTGTTCTACACTGACCAACGGTCTTGTTGTTATCCAATATTTTACCAGAGCATATCAATTTCACTTCATTCACTGCCTTAGGAGTAATTGTTTTACCTATGAAGCAAAATCAAAACATAATTGAAGAAAAAGAAACTCTTTGCAACTGAATTAAAAAAAGAAACCTCATTTACTGACGGCCACTCCCATCCAGATAGTTTGCAAATTCTAGTTTAAACATTCAACAATTATAGTCATCAATTTAACAGCTTCTTCTTTTAATTTCCAAAATACATCCAAGGAATCACAATCAACCAGAATTCTTGCTACAGCTTCAAATCCAAAACCCAATTTGATCTTTTAGTAATTCACTAAATAAAAAATTACCAAAATTTTCTAACTTCGCAGATTGAAATTGGAACTAGGTATTTACGACATAGCCAAGACAAACAAATATTACCTTTGGGCCAATCGGAGAGAATTCGTTGCTTGAGCATGTCGACGGTTGAGGCCGAGGAGTAGCGGAACGGGCCGATGTCGGAGCCGTCGAAGAGCCTGAACTTGATGTCAACCAAATCCTCGTCCGGCATTTGAAAGAGAGTTGACTACGAACTTTTTTCTCCGGTCTGGTCTACCCTATCAGCGATTCCCAATTACAAGACTCTGATATCGAATTGACCAACTCATCAAATCCCTAAAAATCCAACCTGTTAACAGATCTAAGCTCGATTCAATTCAACTCAGGTCGTTAAGCACGCGAGAGTTTAAGGGGGTTTTGGAGCTTCTTCTTCTTCGTCTTTTTTTCTACAGAGAACGCGGTCTTCTTTTTTGACAGTAAGTCTTTGGCCTACCTCAAACGACACAATTTATTCTGCCGTTTCCAATTCACACCGAGCAAATTTGACTAAACGTAACGGCGTTCGAACTTCCGAACGGCGTCTTTTTCGTTGTTCGGTGTGTAAAGACCAAATATGCAATCTTTTAAAAATCGAATTCAAATTTAAGACGAAAAGATAAGAAGAATAACAAAATTTAAAATTTTAAACATATTATTAATTTAAATTTTAATTAAAAGATAAATTATTAAATAAAAATTATTTATTTTATTTTTAGTTTATAAAAATCGAATAGTTTATTCCATTGATTAATTAATAAACTTATCCATTTTTAATAAAAAATTATTATAGATTAAACTAAAAAGTTAAAAATTAACTAAAAATTTAATTTTTTCGATTTTTTAATCATTACAAATATGTTATAGCTACTAAGATTAGTAATGAATCATACGGCTTGGGCAAAATTTTATGGTCGGGTTGAGCTCACCTTGGAGCTTAATTGCACTTGAGGCTCTTAATTAAATCTTGAGTTTAGGGGACTTGAATCCGATTAAGCTTAAAAGAATTAGATTTTAAATCAGTCTGAGCCTAAATATGACTTATAAGTTGACTCGTTAAAAATACCTGAATTTAGGCCTATAAATCAGTCCATTGTCGTCCAGATAATTTTTCTGTGTTAGTAAAATATCAATCTAACCTAAAAGTTAGAAATTAATTTAAGCATCATAATATCCTAAATATTAAAAGTGTCTCGTACTAGCAAACTCCTGCCCAGCGAACTTCCGAGCTTTTCTGTCTTTTCCAGTGTGTTGGTCTTCTGCGCGGCTAACCCATCCCCTCGATGGGTGATCCGGTCCCCTCGCCGGATTCCTTCCTTCCTTTGGTGCGAGAGTCGACTTCCAGGCCAGATCTCGTCGCTCAACAGGAGTCTCAGGGGAAGATCCCAGCGCCGGCAGCTTCGCGGGGTGGCTCTTGGAAAGAGAAGGTAGGCGTCCAACCCTCTCCCGTCAAGCTCTCCTTTCACCCTGAGGTGGTCAAGGATGGGGTAGTATCTCCTCCGGTGGAGTTGTTGCGTGCTGGAGCCCGTGCTTGGTCTCACGCTCTAGTCGGGTTCTTTTGGTCCAAACGGCTGGCTTTTCCTCTGGTGAATGCGTGGGCTAGAACTAAATGGGGTAAGAAAGGGTTTGAGAAGGCCATGTTGATGGGTGACGGGTCGATTTTATTCAAGTTTGCTGTGTCTACTGATTTACGGGAAATTTTGGAGTTAGGACCGTGGCACATTGGGGATCAGCCCTTGTTCCTCAGGCCATGGCGTCCTGGGTTAGGCATAGACAGGGGTTCCGTGGAGGTGTTGCCCATTTGGGTTCTTTTTCATGCTGTCCCGATGGAATATTGGACAGTGGATGGATTAAGCCACCTGGCGAGTGGAATCGGAAAACCTCTTGCTATGGATTCGCAGACAGCTTCCATGAATCGGATTGGATATGCCAAGATATGTGTGGAAGTGGCGAAAGATGCTGTTTTCCCAGAAACACTTTCCATCCTGCGGTTGAATGAGCATGGCGAGCTAGTGCGTGATTGCATTTCGGTTTCTTATCCGTGGAAGCCTCAGATGGGTACGAAGTAGTGGGTGGTGACGGGCCGTAAGTTTCAGTCAGGGTCGCAGGTTGAGGTGGTGTCGGAGGACAGGGGATTGGAGGATATGGGTGCCAAGCAGAACCTGCGTAATGGCGTCCAGCATGGGCGGCTGGAGAAATCACATAAGGTTGGCTTGAGTTTGAACCAGGGGGCTATAGTTGAGGGCTCTCAGTTACTGGTTCAGAACAGACCTCAGACGCCGACTGCTCTTTCCGATCAAGGGGCAGGGGAGTGCCGGACATTGCCTGGTCTGGAGGAAGGAGTGTCTGACGGCGTTCAGCCCAATTGTCCTCAGGTGAGTTCCCTTGTGGTTGGTGCTAGTGGTGAGCAGCAGCACGTTCCCCTTGCTGCTGGAGAGATTGAAAAGGATGAGCCTCCGCAGATTGGTGCAGATACGAAGGTTGACGCTGAGCCTAGTGTTAGTTCAGGATTAGAGGCAGGTTCCCCTTTAGAAGCTGATGAGGTATCGCAGATTAAGGTTGGGATTGCTAAGAGCTCTGTAGTCAAGAAGAAGAGTAAAAAGAAGAAGCACAAAGGGATTATCTCCCCTGAGTGCCTTTTCTAATATGACGTTCCTAATCTGGAATACGAGGGGGCTGAACGACCCCCTGAAAAAGTTGATGGTCAAGCAGGTAGTTGCAGATCATCACCCTTACTTTGTGGGGCTTTTGGAGACGAAGCTTAAAGCTTCGGTAGCTAGGAATAAATTGGGTTTTTTGGGGAAGCAGTGGAAGCACATATCAAATCTTGATTATCACTATAATGGCAGAATTTTCTGCTGGTTCAATGAGGATAAAGTGGAGGTCCAAGTGCTTAAGATGGGGATTCAGTTTATGCATTTGAAATGTCTTGTGCCCGGGAAGGTCCCATTTATTGTTACTTTAGTTTACGCATCCAACTTTGCTTTTCAACGAGCTGATTTGTGGTCAGAATTGAGAGATTTTCAGACTGGTTTGCATGGTCCTTGGATGGTTACCGGCGATTTCAATTGTTGTCTCAATGCGTCGGAAGTTAAGGGAGGGGTGTTTTTTCCTGGAGGTGCGGGAGGAGAACTTCATCAATTCCTGGGCCGCACTGAGTTGGTTGATTTACGTAGTAGGGGGCGATGGTTTACTTGGGAGAACAAACAAAAAGGGGACTGGTACATTCGGAAGAAACTTGATCGGGCTTTGGTAAATAGGCAGTGGCTTGATGATTTCCCTATTGATTCAGCAGAGTTCGGGGAGCCAGGGCTTTCTGACCATACGCCAATTATCATTCAACACCCCGACACTGCAGTAAGGGTAGGAGCTCCTTTTCGATTTTTTAACGGGCTCCTACAGGTTGAGGGTTTCATGGAGATGCTTGCGAATGTTTGGCATACCGATATCCGGGGTTACAAAGCATTTCAGTTGATGCAGAAATTGAAATTGGCCAAGAGTGTTATCAAGGCATTTAGCAAGAATCGGTCTGGTAATTGCAAGATGTTGGGGGAACATTTGGCTGACATCCAGAAACAATGCTACGAGGCGCCGACTAATGAAAGGTTGCGCATCCTTGAGGCGGAGGCTTTGCATAAGTATCAGGAGGCGCTCAGATTAAGTGATTCTATTATGAAACAGAAAGCGAGGGTGAACTGGCTTAAGGATGGAGACTGTAATTCCAAGTTCTTCCATGCAGCCATATTGTCTCGTCGAAATGTCAATACCATTTCCGTTTTGTCTGATGAAGGAGGTAACTCTTTTAGAGGCCATGAGTCTGTTGCAACACACGTGAGGGATTTCTTTATCCAATTGATGGGTAGCCCGGTTGAGTCGACGAGGGGTTTTGGGGTGCGCAATGTCCTGGAGTTTTCTCCGAGTCTACAGAGGTTGGAGAGTCTAGATGCCCCAGTTTCAGCTTCCCAGGTTAAGGAGGCTTTGTTCCGCTTGAATGCGTCCAAAGCGCCTGGGCCGGATGGTTTTTCAGCTGGCTTTTTCCAACATACCTGGAGCATCACTGGTCAATTATTCACAGAGGCGGTTCTGGAATTTTTTGGCTCAGGTACATTGCTACCGGAAATCAACCATACTTATGTATGCTTGATTCCTAAGAAGGAGAGACCGGAGCGGATTATGGATTATCGCCCCATTTCGTGCTGCAATACTGTGTACAAGGTTATAGCTTCTATATTGGCGGGGCGTTTGAAGGATGTTTTGGCTGAAGTAGTTAGTCCTGCTCAAGGGGCTTTTCTTCCTTCCAGGAATATTGGCGACAATATTTTGTTATTGCAGGAGTTGCTAGGGGAGTATCAATCGGGTAAGAAGCTTCAGAGTTGTGCCTTGAAGATCGATCTTTATAAAGCTTATGATACCATTGGGTGGGGCTACTTGCGGGACTGCTTGCAGGGGATTGGATTACCCGTCAAGTTCTGTCACTGGCTTCTGCAATGTATCCAAACTCCCTCGTTGAGTGTTCTGATTAATGGGATCCCTACGCAGCCCATTCGGATTCGCAGGGGTCTTAGGCAAGGGGATCCTTTATCCCCTTACTTATTCACATTAGCTATGGAGGGCTTTTCAAGGTTGATGACTACCATGGTGCAGTGTAATGGGCTCTTTCGGTATCACCATCTTTGTCGAGACATGAAGTTGTCTCACCTTATGTATGCGGATGATCTTATTCTGTTATGCAAAGCTGATCCACATGTGCTCCGAATGATGATCAACTTGATTGACACCTTTTCCAGCTGGACGGGCATGAGGATGAATTGTGAGAAGAGCAGTATCTACATTTCTGGTGATGTTCCGAATCGTGAGCAGTTAAGTGCTTTGGTGGGGTTGCCCCTTCACACTCTTCCGTTCAAATACTTGGGCGTGCCTATTACATTCGGTAAACCCAAGTACTCGGAGTTTCTCCCTTTGTTGGACAAATTGAAGAAGCGCATTAATGCCTAGCAGAATAGGTTTCTTTCCTTTGCTGCGAGAATTAGCTTGATTGTTTCTGTGTTGAATAGTATGCATGTGCATTGGGCTGCGCATATTATCCTTCCGAAGAGGGTTATCAAAGAAATAGAGAGGATTTTGAAGACTTTCTTATGGACGGGCAACCATGATAAATGCACGGGTGCTAAAGTCAAATGGAGCGAGATTGTCAAACCTAAGCGACACGGAGGTTTGGGTATCATCTCGATTACTCAGATGCAACGTGTGCTACTTATGAAGCGCATTTGGCGATTATTTGTGGATCGGGAAGCATTGTGGGTTAAGTGGATTCAGATCTATCGACTTCAGAGGCAGAATTTCTGGCAACTGCCGGTAAGCTCCGACCTTTCCTGGATTTTTAAGGGTTTGTTGCAAGCTAGAGATTTGGTGTATCCAATCATTAAGTGCAGGTTAGGCGATGGGACTAGTGTGAATTTCTGGTTTGATAACTGGCATACTTCTAGTCCTCTTTGGTTGCGTCAAGACCTGGTCGGTTTCAAGCTCCGGATTCCCAAGTTGGAGTCGGTGGCAGGGGTGGTTCGGGATAGGGAGAGATGGAGCAGATGTCGGTTTGGCCATGTGTTGGAGGCGGTTTTGGATGGAGTTAGGTTGGGTCATGCTTCGGATGGGTGGATATGGTCAGCCAATTCTGCCGGGTCTTTTACAACTAAATCAGCACATGCACTTGGTCGGAATCGGCTAGAAGTGGTTTCTTGGGCGGACTTCGTGTGGCAGCAGGTATTATCTCCTAAAGCGGCTTTTTTTGTGTGGTTAGCCATGCTGAACCGATTGCGAACGAAAGACCGCTGGTTTGGTACTTTTGATCCTATTTGTGTTCTTTGTAAATTAGTTAATGAGAGTAGAAATCATTTGTTTTTTGAATGTGTGTACTCGAAATCGGTTTGGAATAGGATTATGACTCTTTTAGGGAGAATCCCCTCCTCTTATCAGTGGAGTGAGGTGGTGGCAAGAGTTATGCAAGAATCGGGTCGAGGAAAGATAGATGACATTTTGTTTAGGACTGCATTTCATTTGGTGATATATAATCTTTGGAAGGAGCGGAACCGACGACTGTATAAACAGGAAGAACGTCATCAGTATGAGTTAGCGGACTGCATTGTTAACTTGATTCGAGAGATTCTGGTGGCACATGGAAAGCATATATGTGTAAGCTTCGATATGAGATGTCGCTGGCGTATTTAGCAGATGTGAGCTTCCAAGTTGAGAGGGTTTTTGTGGTTGTACCTCTTTATTTCCTTTTAGTCGGTTTGTACAGTGTACTGTTTGGTTTTTTTTGCTAATAGAATTTCTCTTTAAAATTTCAAAAAAAAATCATAATATCCTAAATGCATGATGCCCACTTCTGGTGTCGTTTCATCTGAAATTTAACGATTGATTGCTTGTTCTAAAATAGTGTAGCTTCTGGCTCTCCAGAGGTGACTCTATTGTGTTTGAGATTTTAAATCCAAAGTTCTTCGAACTTTCTCAAGTGTTAAAAGATGAAGCTCTGAGTGTTCAAATTTAATTTAAATTTATTAACTTACCTAAAAACCTTTTAAAATTTTGACTGTGAATTTAATTAAATATAATTGAATTTGTTTATTTTGAGCCAACTTAACTAAAAATTTTATAATTAGTCCGAATAAAAAATTGTTAAATTTGAACCGACCTGAATAGTACAACTCAAGTATAGAATCGGTTTAGTTTGTTAACTTCAAGTAGGGATGTCAATGGGTCAGCTCGTGGCCCGACCCATCCTTACTTTTTTTATAAAATTTTTATAAAATGACATCATTTTTGTTGTTCTGATCAGACTACAGTCTGACCCGACCTGACCCATGCTTAACTCGACTTTAACTTGTGGCCTGGTTGGGCCAAACTGTCTTGGTCTGTGGCCCGGTTAGCTTGGGGCAAAATTGCCAAGTCTAACTTCAAGTTGATCTAGGGGACGTTTGGTTTGAGGGTTTCAGAACGAATGAATGGAATAATTGTAAAAAACAGTATTTGCTTTGGGGTTTTCAATTCCAGGAGAATGAATTTATCCCATTAAATTTGAGAATATACTAAACCCACCAAGGGGGTAGGTATCGAGTTTTTATTTCAATATAAGTTTTTATCACGTTTATTTTTTACTCTTTTATCCTCAACCTCTATCCTACTATCCTCTTTACTTCCTTATCGCCTCTCAATTCCTTACGATCTCCTGTCCTGCCTTATTGAGTCTCACCAACGAAGGAATTTTTTGTTTTGCGCCTCCAAGTATATTTTCTGAAATTCCTCGTTTTAATTTGATATTAAATGAATTGGATAGAACATGGTTTCATCTCATTATAAATGAGGCCTTTTTTTCTTATATATTCTAGTTTTATAATTTAATCAAGAGAATAACCAATCTGCTATATGGTTTGGTGATATGAAAGTGCGTATGGTTATAGATTAAACGAGAATCAGAAAACCAATCTGCTCCTTTTTTCCCTTATAATTGTTTTGTGATTTAATTTGATTTTTCGTATATGATTTTAACTTTTTTTTAAAAAGAAAAAACACATAACGAATCGTCTTCTACGTCGGTGTTTGTTTATTTATTTTGTAAATCTCTTAATGGCTTTCAAGAATAACCAAACATAAGCACTTTTTACAGTTTTTAACCTTCATATAAAGACACAAGCCCTTCATCTTTATCCAATGTCTATTTCTTTATAAAAGTCATGTCTTTCTTGTTTTGATAAAGCCTTACCTTTTGGATAAAGAGAAGAATTACTTTTATTTGGTTTTACAATTTAACAATTGTATAAAGACGTTCTTGAATTTATTTG
>JAOQMR010000007.1:21115640-21128579 GCA_027563865.1 Erythroxylum pelleterianum
TTCGGGCCGGGTAAGATGAAAAAAATTTCGGGTAATTCGGGCCGGGCCCGAACAGTGAATTTTCGGCCCGAATTACCTGAATGCTCACCCCTAATATTAAGTCTTAACGTCATTCACTGGTAATTTCTAGTAGGATCAGATTTTCTGTTCCGATTATAGTATTGCTATCATGTTGTATTAAATCTCATCCATATATTTATATGAATCCCACATAAGTATATAGATGAGATTTAATATATCATAGTTGAAACAGAGTAATTGGAACAGAGTTGGAACAGAATAACTGAAATAGAAAATTTGATGCGAATTCTAGTTACCTTTACCATAAAACATGACACGAGTTCATTATAACTAATTTGATGTAATAGATTTGATAGTTTTAAGTTACTTAAATAAATTTTGAATGTATGTAATGATTATACAAACAAATATTAAATTATGTAATTGAGGTGGCATCTAAATATATTAAGTCTTAAAATTTTAGGGATCTGGAAAGTAATAAGCAATAACCCTATTTAATGTTAAAACGACGTTGTTTTAGACATTTTTTATAAGTTAAGAAAATGTTTAATTCTGTCTAATGTTAAAAATGACATTATTTTAAGTATTAAACATAATTGAATAGGATTATTTTAGATAGAAACTTCCAATTCGAAACTAGTAGCTTAACTCTTAAAATTACTTGGAAAATCTCATCTAATCTCGTTGGCCACCCTTGAAGAGGCATTCACATTAACTTTGCCTCCATATGTTGTGGAGCCTGCAACAAATGACATAGATAAAAGAGCTTGTTTCTAGTTGCTGAGGATTCTAGCTGTCTTTTTATTTTGTCTGGTTTATGACTTGCCCAAACGTTAGTAACATGAAATTTGACTACTAACAAGCAGCTCATGGTCATCATCAGTCATCCACAGCGCAACCAATAAGAAACCCACACCCAACCGTGGACAACACACACAACTCTCTTATACCCTGAAGGCATAAATGAACATGATAATCGAGCTAAGTTTTTATTAGGCTAAGGTTCACTCTAATCTCATTTTGCCATTATAAGTGAGACAAGTAATTGGAAAATTTGGCTCAGTTGTATTGCTGGAAAAGTCACATGATTTATACTACTTACAAGCTACAATCTTGGCCTATAATTGTGCTAATTCTTATAGCTATATAATTACAATATGTAACGACAGCTATGCTAATTCTTACAGCTAGATGATTACAACGTATAACCATAATTGTAAGTCAACTGATTGTGTGCGATAGTTAAGGGATCTTGAATCTCAAGTATCCTGTTGTCCCTGATAGCCATGTATATTCAATTAATCCTCTCTTTTTTCACATGAAATCCTCGGTTCTCAAAATAGTGTTTCAATTATGTAATCTATATAAATATGTGGATGAGATTAATTGGCACGTGATTGGAACTGGTTAATAGTTAAGAATTCTATCACATTAAAGTTATAAAATTATTTCACTTTTCATAACACCTCTTATGGTTCAAAACTTATTAAAAATATATATTATGATATTAACAAGTACAAAAAGATATTCTCTTATTGAGTTTACTCATTCTATAAGATTTTAATTAACTCAAGATTTTTTCAATAATTTTCAAATTTTATGAGTGTATTTTTAAAAATACAAATCACATGAGAAGTTTTTATCTTTTATCCTATGATCAAAATCATATTATAATCATTAACATTTGCACTAAAATTCAATAACTTGTTTTGATATAAAGGTACTCAAAAACTTTGGCTCGGAGATGGTTTTATGCTGTAGTGGTTAGCACTATGGACTTTGAATCCAGCAACCTGGGTTTAGAATTATTATTTAGAATTAACTAAATATATATTATGTAATTATTTAATATATTAATTATTAATAAAAATTATGAATAATTTAATTTAATATTTTTATTTAAAACCATAATTAATTATTAATATGAATTGAGTAATTTAATTTTACTTAGTTTTTTTAATAATTAAAACAAAGGAATTTAATTTAATATTTATTAATAAATATATTAAAATAAAATATCTTCAACATATATAAATTTTAAATAAAATTGATTTAATAATTAAAATTTATTTAAATAAATATTAATTTATAATTAAAATTTTATTTTAATAAAATAACATAAAATTGTTAATAATTATTAAAAATATTATATAAAAGATTAAAATAAATTTATTTAATTAAAATTTTATCTTTAAGTTTTATGTAGTATGTAATTATTACCAGTGATAAAAATATAACTATATAAAATTAATAACCAAATAAGTTTTTATTTTTATTTAAAAGAAAAATAAAATTGAAAACTAAAAATTAAAAACTAAAAACAACAACAGAAAAATAGAAGTGTAACAAACAAGGTTTAGGATACCGTTTCGTATCGGTCGGTACGTACCGTACCGAATCAAAATCGGTATAAAACAGAGGGTCGGTTGTAACGGATTTAAATATCGGTTGGTACCGGCCAGTTTCGAATAATATTAATAAATTTATTTTAATATTTTATATAATATATATTAATAAAGTATTAATAAAAATATTTTATTTTAAAATAAATAATTTAAAAATATTATTTATAAACTAATATTTGTTTTATATATTTTTAATTATTAAATCAAAATTTATTTGAAATTTATATTTTTAAAAATATATTTTAAATTTAATTATATTTATTAATAATTATTAAATTAAATTTATAAAATAAATTAAAATTGTGATTATTATTTATTATTATATTTTTGGAGACAAGGTTAAAAATATACAGTACAATTGTACAATATGATAATAAACTATTTTGTAATTTTTAAAAAATTCAGGGACTATTTCATAAATTTAAAAAATTACCTGAAATGATACCCGGTATTAATCAGTACCGATACAATACCATACCAGAACTCAATTCAGTATCAAGTCCGATACGGTATTCATAACATTGGTAACAAACAACTCCTCATTTATTATCAAATTTTTCTGTGTACCTACCCAACTTATAGATAGTATTTGGCATTATTCTCGTGATGGTTGTTATACAACAAAGTCAAGTTACTAGTTGAGTCTGAATTACACGGGAAGGGTGCATGGGAGAGTGGAAGGTGATTTTTAGGGACAATTATGGAAACTGGCCGTGCCTCCTAAGCTTAAAAACTTTATGTGGAGTGCTTTGAGAGGCATTTTACTCACTTGTTGCAAGTTGGTACAAAGGCGTATGAACATCAGTGTTGGCTATGTCCATTTTAGGTGTTGGCAGTTGCACAACATGAACAGCTACGTTAACTTTCGTCGGTTATGTATGTCCTAATATAAAAGGAGGATTAAGGGAGTAAAAAAGATAGAGATAACATTCATTGCAATCACAGAGAAAAAGCTCCCTTCATTCTTCCTCATGTGAATCACACCATCAAGGTTTAGAGTTTGGGGCATGGATTAACGGTGACTCTAGTAGCCAACCGTGAAACGTGGAGTAGAAAACAGAGAATCGATCGACCACTTCCACATTAAGGTCAGTCCTTATAAAAATCTACATTAGCATCAAAGCCAGTATTGCATTTACTTCATACTTGAAAAATGCCAATGATTTGCGTATTTTGTTTTGTTCTTTGTTTTAACACATGAAAGTTGTTCATTAAATATGCATGAGATTACCTTGGCTCTATTTTGTAATTGGTTTTACGGAAACCGAAAAACTTTATTTCTTGTTTTTTAAGCATATAATCAATACGGAGGAAGTTTGAAAGCATCCATACTCTTTCATCATTTTTTCGTTGAAATAACGAAAGTGAAGAGAGAATAAGTATATAACCTCACTTATTTTATTTTCATACAATTAAGATCTAAAGAAGGTTTTGACAAATGGATATTCATCACGCAAAGGCTTGAAAAGTTTCTTTTACGTACACATTGTTATGTAAAAGTGTCAATTTCTTTGAATTTTCTCTTTTTTTTGGTTTCAAACAATAAAGTGTGTTCTTATCGCTTCATGGATATTGCTAAGGAAGGAAGATATTTTGGGTTTATTATCGCTAGGAGTTCTATGGTACTAAAAACATTGCTTTCTCGATACAGTAATGGAAAGTACATTGATTCCTAAAAAAAACCTTTTGTAGCATAGATGCTCATCTAACTCCAGTATCTTTTGGATAGTCCACCAGTTCTTGTCATATGATTTGCACGAGTTAAATTGTTATAATTCATAAATGTGTTTTCATATAATATAATTTGAAATATTCCATAAATATGTTTTATGGGTAATTTTGTATTATATTTAAAATAATATTACATAAATGAGTTTTATATAATTTTGTATGTAAATTTTGTTTTATATGTATTAAGTTTTTTATTGTAAATTAGTTTTACACATAAGATATTTTTTTGGCATCTTTGTGATATGTTAGATTAAAATAGGTTAATTAAATTATAGAAATTCCTAATTCATTTTTTTTTGTATGAGATGATTGTGAGCTTAGTGAAATTTTCAATCATACTACATGAATTATGGATTTTCAGATAATAATTAATGCAATGTGCCCCACGTCGTTTTTACATATATTTGTAGATATGGCAACTAAAATCTTAATCAGTGATTTGTCCACCACTGAAAAATTGGATAGGTCTAATTATGATATGTGGCAAAGGAAGATTCAGTATCTTCTAAATGAACGAGGCCCGAATATTTGACCATAATTATGACATCGCCTTTAGTTAAAGACAAAGACGGCAAAGATATTGATATTGCTAGTGAGCAATATCAATTATCCTTAAAGGCTTATGCAGATTGGTCCAAAAAGGTTCATAAGGCATGTTATACTATATTGTATTTCAAGCATGACAATCTAATTGGAGAGTTTGAGGATTGTGCCACTACTAAGGACATGTGGGACAAACTTAAGATCATTTTTTGTCAAACATCCGCTAGAATGCTTCGTGCTTTGCACCTCAAGTGGATGAACTACGAGATTAATACGACTCATACTATGACTGAACATTTACGAACCATGACTGCTATGGTTCGTGATCTTAAGGCAACTGGTCGGGCTATCTCTAAAGAGGAACAAGTCTTGAATGTGATTTGGGCTCTTCCAGATCATATTGAGCACTGGAAGAAGGTGAAACTTGTTTTGACACATAATGACAATGTCAAAACCCTTTCTGAGATCACTAGGCACCTCGAAATGGAGGAGGATCGCTTAAAAGCATCTGACTCCTCCAATGTGGCTCTTGTTGCTAAAAGGAAAGGACCCAAAGGCAACAATGTCAATCGAGGTAAAAGAAAAGGTTCTCGGCCTCTTCAAAGGAATGAACCAAAAAGTCATATTGTCTAGAAGCAAAAGGTTAAGGGCCAAGGAGAGAAAAACATAGCACGTGTGAAGTGCTATATTTGTGGAAAGAAAGGTCATTTTGCTCGGGATTGTCCCAAACCTAAGAAGGTACCTTTCTTATCCATTACTCCTGAGTTATATGTTTGTTCTCATGCATTAGTTGCTAATTCTCTTCCTAATTGGATTGTAGATATAGGAGCAAGCAAGCACATAGTTCAGGATCGACCTGGCTATGTGCACATAGTTCAGGATCGACCTGGCTATGTGCACTTTCATCGGTATCCGGTGGGTTCACAAACTGTTGTGTTAGGAAACGGTAGTGAAGAAGATGTCCTAGGAATAGGGACATATCAACTCAAGTTACGTGGAGAAAATACTTTGCTTCTCCATGGTGCTCTCTATGCACTTAAGGTGCGATGTTGCCTTGTGTCTCTTGTAACTTTAATAAAATCAGGATTCGTTTTTGGTTCTAATCATTATGGATTGGATATTATGTATAATGGCAATATTTTTGGCCATGCTACATTGAAAAACGATTTTCTAATTTTTGATTTGGATGCATGTTATGATAATTCGCCTTCTATTTATATTTCATATTTTGATCCTAATTTTGAATCTATTAAATGGCATGCTAGACTTAGTCACATTAGCCAAGATAGATTGAGTAGGCTAGCTAAAGAAGGTCTTTAGACTAACTCACTAAGGTTAAGTTACCTAGATGTGAGTCATGTTTAGCTGGTAAGGCAATCATGAAACCTTTTGGTAAGGCTTCAAGGGTGTCTAAACCCTTAGAACTTATTCACTCTAATGTTTGCGAACCCATGAATATTATGGAACTTCATGGGGCTATCTATTTTCTCACTTTAATAGATTACTATTCTCGTTATGGGTATGTGTATCTTTTAGCTCAACGTTATGAAACGTTTAACATGTTCAAACGTTTTGTGACTGAAGTTGAGATACAATTGGAAAGAAGAGTTAAAACTCTTCAGACCAATCATGGTCGAGAATATCTAACTGATATATTCAAAGAATTTTATGAGAAAAAGGGTGTAATAAGACAACTAACGATTCCTCAAACTCCACAACAAAATGGTGTTGTGGAGCGTAGGAATAAAACATTGCTTGACATGGTCAGGTCAATGATGTCACACGCTCGTCTTCCAATTAGTTTTTGGGGAAGTGGAAGATGTTGACTATGCTCTAACTTTTTATGAGGAGGCTCGGGCAGTGTGGTATCTTTGGGGAGGTGGCAGTATTGTGTGTGTGGGGGTGGGTTTTAATCAGTGGTTTGCAGAAGTGTGTGAGAGGGAGCCGACAGTACAGGTGGTTCAGTGGTGCTCATTAGTTTCGAAGCTATGGCAGGCACGTAATGATCGAATTTGGGCGGCCAAAATGTACCCCTCTTTTACTTTATATCGTATGGCATTAGGCTATATTAATGATTGGTAACAAGTCAATATGAACAAAACCATGCAAACCCATACAGTGGAGGGGAGTGGGGTCGTGGAGGGCTGGGAGATGAGGCACAACTTGATTGGTTATGCTTTGTTGATGGCACAACTTTTGTGGAGAGGTGTCTCTATGGCTATGGGGTTGTGCGCCAAGATGGGGAAGAAAACTTCGTGAAGGCAATATCTAGCCATTTTGAAGGGCATTATAGTTCAGATGTGGTTGAAGCTGTGGCGCTATGGGAAGCATTAACTTAGATATTGCCTCTTTGTCATAGTTGAGGGGTTTTTTACTCACATGCTTAAAAACCAGTTTCTGCTATTAATAATTTTAACGATGACTGGACTGAGTTTGGTAGAGTAATCTTTGAATGTAAAGAATTATTAAGCGCAAGATATGAGATCAAGGTTCATTGGGTTCGTCGATAAGCCAATGTGGAGGCTCATAATTTAGCAAGGGTCTCACATTTATATGCTAGCCGTTGTAGTTGGGCTTTCCCCACAACATTCTGATTTGATGCTATTCAAATTGGATTTGTTTCAAAAAAACAAAAAACAAAAAAACCATGTAATTTGAACTAATAATGTTTTTTCATAACAGTAAAGAAAAAAAAGAAGTTGCATTAGAGTGAGATATTTCCATATATAAAGGGTTATAATTTTCTTGAAGATTAAATATTATAATGAATACTCCTTTTGGAGTGGTGGCAGGAGGGATCTATAAAAATTAACGCTAATTCAATGAGGTTTCAAGTTTTAATATCATTATTAGGTTTGTCAAAAGATTAACATTTAATTAACCTTAATGAGCTACTTTAATGGGTAAAGTAAGTCTCGAGTGTTTACAAACTTAAAAGCTAATCTCGAGTGACAACAGAGATAGGTTGCGTAAATTACTTACTAACTTAAGAATATGATTAGCCAAGAAAAAAGGGGTACGCAATGATTTATAAACGTCAATTTGATCAACACTGTCA
Organism: Erythroxylum pelleterianum; assembly: GCA_027563865.1. Taxonomy (NCBI): domain Eukaryota; kingdom Viridiplantae; phylum Streptophyta; class Magnoliopsida; order Malpighiales; family Erythroxylaceae; genus Erythroxylum; species Erythroxylum pelleterianum. The sequence goes on from JAOQMR010000007.1 coordinate 21,123,399, forward strand.
CTTTATTGTGATTGGAACTCCCAAATATTTGAAAGGAGGAGTGTGCACCTTAAAGCCTACAATACTACTAGTGTCCTCTTTGTTTTGAGCATCTGAGGATATGTACACATTGCTCTTCTCCATATCCCTTAGGCTAGACCATTTTGAAAAAATATGCAGCAAGATTTTCAAAATCCTGATGGAATGAGTGTCCGCACTACTGAGTAGCATAAGATCATCTGCATAAATCAAACGTGTCAACTTGATCTCTCTACATTTATGGTAAAATCGAAATTTGCCATCATTTTCAAGAAATTTAGAGAGCAATCTAGAAATCTTTTCCATTGTTAGAGCAAGTAGGTAAGGGGAAAGAGGGTCCCCTTGCCTAATACCTATGGCTGTTCTGAATGGCAATGAAGGAACACCATTCACCATTACATTGAAAGAGGATGTTTAGATGCAGGCCAATATCTAGTGTCTAAATTTAGAAGGTAAACCTATAGCTTCTATGCATTCTTGCAAGAATCTCCAACTGATAATTTTATATATACCTTGAAAAAAATTAATTTTCATCAGACAAATTTTGATAAGCTTCCCTATGTAATATTCCTTTAGCAACTCCTGTAAAAGGAGTATATTGTCTTCAATACTTATCCCTGGTAAGAATGCTCCTTGTGCCATGTGCATCACTTATAATAGAAGTAGCTTTAACCTTATAGCAAAAAGCTTGACAATCACTTTGTAAACAGTAGTGCAATAGGATATAGGTATGAATTCAGTAATAGAAGATGATTGCCTCTTCTTAGGAATAAGACAAATGAATGTGTGATTTACCTCTTTGAGCAATTTTGTACTTGTGAAGAACTCTAGTACAACCTCAGTAAAAAATGGCCCAGTAATCTCCACGTGATCTAAAAAAAGTGTGCAGTGAATCCATCTGAACTTGGAGATTTTAATGGATGAAGGCTGCAAAGTGCTTTTTTAACCTCCTGTGAAGTAAAAGGATTGGTCAATCTGTCATTGAGCTCCTAGTTTAAAGAAACCTTAAACACATCTTTGACATGATATCCGATGTCCCCATCAGCTGCTTGAAATAGCTCCGAATTGAATCACTTAACTTATGCTGACCTGTGATCAAATTACCATTGATATAGTGCAATGCTATTATGGTATTCACATTTCTTCTAGAAGACAAAGAAGCATATAAGAATCGGGTGTTGGAATCTCCATCTTTGAGTTAATTCAGTCTTGAATTCTGCTTGAGGACCAAATTGTGGAAAACCAATTGTTCTAGATATCCCTTCAACCATCTGTTTTCAACACCCCTTAGGTCACTGTCCATAGGGTGAGTGTAACATGCTTCCTGTGCTTTAGCTAGTTTCCTCTTGCATAAATCCAGCATCAGTGTAGGAAAATCCTGTGCGTGTATCATATACATGAGGTGCAGAAAACAAAAAAAATATTATTCTGGGACTTTCCCGAAGTTCAGGATCTATGTGCCTATACAAGGAAATACCATAAAACCTAGCTGAATGTTCCTAATTCACATACATGTTCATAACATATATATATATATATATAGGGATTCATGGCATTTACATAAATCATTCATATAATAACCATGTACCTTATGTGTAGTCTCCTCCATTCTTTGATCTTCTACTCGTTGGGTTGTCACAAACCACAACGACTATAACTACCGTCTATAACGGCATCCACGCAAAGATCGAAGAATCTAACCGAACCAAACTTTTTAATCTGGAAGTGGCTAGAACAAGATAAGAGTGATAGGTCTCACCTTTGTTCTATGGAGAACAATGTGAAGGAGAGGAAGAAGATGAAGATGATAGCATGGTGTGAGAATCGTAAAGAATGATTGTTTCTAAAACCTTTTTAAAACCTTCTCACGATTATCATCTTCTTTTCTAGCTTTTTGTCTTTGAATAATTAAATACATTAAATGCAACTTTGACAAATTCTCTCTTCCTTTCCACGTTACTCATAAATGTTGAAATGGTCCAGTCACACTGAAATCAGTTCTATTGGGTCCTGGCTGTAGAAAAACACCGGAGACTTGTTTTAGCAATATCGATGTCGTAATCTCATCAAGACATATCCAGATCTCATCGGGATCCATTTGGTTCTATTGCTCTCCATATAATGAATCTCTATCTAAAACCATTTTACGAATTCTCCGAGTCACTCTTATGCGTGTGACCCATTAGGTTTCTGGTTATGTTGGCCACTTAGATTAACACTTAATTCAAGCAAGTCATGAGCGGCGTCTAGCAATACATCATGACCCTCATTTGACCGGAAAGTAAGTGGTTTGACGAATGAACCCGTACTCATCACGAACCATATGATGAACCCTCCTATAGACAATTGATGTGCAATTCGTCCTTTCACCATGCTATACCCCACTTGGGTATAAATATAGGCAAAGTGTCAACTCTTACTAGACTAACTACGTCAAATCTAGTCCAAGTGATATCAGTTCTCGTCCTGGGACTCATTACTCTATATGCCAATAAAGACATTCATCATGACACATGTACTCCGACCAGAGATTTCCAAATAATAACCCTGATAAGAGGTTATGGGTATCATCTTCTGCTATCACAAAAGTAGTGAATCATCTATTGGCTACTCAATTACCTTCGAATACCTCAAGTTGTACTTAATCACCACCCTATGAGCGACCTCTGCAAGGCAATAAGGAATTGAGTCAAAGCACAGAATCAGTATCCAAGATATCCTTGAGTACTTCAAGTCTAAGGATACTTGCACCATTTCTATGATGAGATTATCTCTGACATTAGACTAGGACATCAATGTGATGATCCCATAGTTGGTCATCCAATGTACTTACTTCTTCTAGTAAGCATTCACATCTCAACTCTAAACATCTCATGTTTACAATTTTGAGATCCATTGCTTGATCAAATCAAGGAGTTTGACATGTGCTAATTTATCCAGATGAACGATGTCTAATCTCATTAATCCTATGACTAGGGATAATTTAGATACTAACATAATTGAACATGATAGGGATCTCAGTAGTATGATTACATCATGATTTCCTTCATGCTATGTCATATATCATAGACTTCATTAATTTGCTTATAGATCAATATCAATTCATAAATAATGAACACAAATTAATAAAATATGCCTTTCTTTATTATTGAAAATAAAGTATGTACACATCTTTGTACAAAATGCGCTAAAGGCGATTGGTTTTAGGGCACTACTCTAATAATCAGTCGGTTGGTCTTAAAACCTTGCACTTTATGACTCCAACATCTATTTGCAAGCTCCATAAGCCCCTCCATCTGTGTAGCTCCATTGCAGAATCTGAATGGAGTTCCCATTCCTATTGATGCCACCATGTTTTGGATAATTATATGTGAAAGATCTGATAGGATATTGTCTCCAAAGCATACAAATGATTGTGGGAATTCACGTAACCAACTTGGGTTCACAATTAGTCTATCTAGCTTTTTTCAGATCAACCACTCGCCCTGTTGCTAATTTGTCCAGGTAAATATTCTCCCAATTACTCTTAAATCCATTAAATCCACCAGCTGAAAAAATTGATTTAACCTCTGCTAGCTCCCATGTTCTATCTAGTACCACCTTCAACTTCACACGAATTCAAAGAACAATTGAAATCGCCTATGGCTATCCAGGAACTAGACGTTTTATTTTGGAGTAATTACATATCCCTCCATAATTTATCCCTCTGAAAAGAAAAATTTAAGGCATAAACAAGAGTAACTTCAAAGGAATTAGGATTACCTCGGATTTGGCAACATAGGTGTATGAATTGGTCACTTTGATTGGTTGCTTTCACCCCAATGCAATCTGAGTCGTATAGACAAACAATGTGGGGATTGTAGTGATGAGAGTGATTAGTTATATACTTCCATTTACTACCCAAACATTGTAGTCCTGATTGAGTATGAGAGGCTTTTATTTTCGTCTCAAGTAGACCTACAAAAAAGGGTTTCTTATCTAGCACTAACTCCTTTACTATAGACTGTTTAAGAGGGTTATTTAACGCTCTAGTATTCCATATTAAAATCGTCATGTAAGGGGAATACCCTATGGTTTTTGCTCTCCTTAGGGCTGATCTTCTGCTGGATTTGGAGGGTGACTCTTCTAATCCCTCATTCATTGAATGCTCAAGTTGTATATGTTGTGATTATTGTGAAATTTCATCTTGTAGTTGTTGCACAACCATGTTTTGTACTTCGGCCACCACTATCTCCACTGATGGAATTGGTGATGCTGTCGCCTGCAACCAAATATAAAAGATTTCACTCCCGTTAAAACAAATTAATGTAGTAGCAGTAAGCAGATATCGTTCCCACGAGGAATTTCACGATTATGAAAATTACGGATTCAAACGGCACAAATAATGAAAAGGGGGGTTTTTGTGACTTACTGAAATAATAATAAAAATCAAAGAAAATTGTAAATTGAAATAATTAAGTCGACAAGAAAATTAATTAAGCATAATTAAATTGAAATAAAAAGAAATAATAAAATAAACAAACTTAATAACTATTCTATTAATAAAATTAACAAAAATAACAATTGAAATTGTGCAACAATTAAAAACAAGATAACCAGAAATTAAATCAACCAAACAGCCTATGATTAAACTAATTGAAAAGTGCAGGAGAATTAAAACAAGGAAACCATAAAATTGAAACAATCTTTAAATCTCTAATTGAAACTATGAAGAAATTAAAACAAGAAAACAGAAAATTAAATCAACTAAAGTCCCTAATCTAATAATAAACTACTTGGCAATTGTAAAAGAATTAAATCCTAAAACAAATTTGGCAGCCCAAGAGATGATGTGCGTCGATCACTGCTAGAATTTTGACAAGAACGAAAATTGCGTCAGCCTCCAAGAAGAGAATATGGTGGTACTAAGATGAGGATATGCGATGATGCGTGGACCAGAGGCAGAGCAAGGGAAATCAGTATGTGTGATGATGATGTTGGAGAAAACTCCAGGACGTGGACCCAGGAAGAAAATAAAGAAACAGTTTGCAGCAATAAGGAACAACGACTATGCTGAAGAGAATAATACGATGAACAAGGCTGGTTAGGTCGGCCATTTCAGGCCCAGTCCTAGGCCCAGACATCGACGACCCATTAGAATCTCATATATAAGGTATCATATCA
>JAOQMR010000007.1:21128679-21140088 GCA_027563865.1 Erythroxylum pelleterianum
GAGTGATACAATAATTCAACAATATTTAAATTATTAAATATTTTATTATCAAATTATATTACTCTGCCAAAAATATTCAAATAAAATATTTTAATTATATACGCATAGTAACTATGGACTAGATGTATAAGACTTAGGTTTAATTGATCTCTAATACAAGAACTAAAAATTTAATAATTATATAAAATGTAAATAAATATTGAATCATTTATTAAATAAAAATTAACATAGATTTATTTTTAAATAAAATAAAATAAATTTATAATTTTGATAAGATATAAATAGCATAATATTTATATGAATATTAATTAATTTAAGGAAATGATTAGGTGATAATTATAGGTTAAAATGATCATAAGATACTTGTCAAATTAAACACTTTTTTTCAAACCTTTTATATAATTTATTCTTGTAAAAGTTTGACTTAATTTTAATTTCAAGCTTAATTTATTATTTGATTTTTAAAACTCAAATTCCTTAAAAGTTCAATCCATTGATCTTGCTGATCAAAACAATCAGTCTGCTTCAGTGAATGGAAACTTGAATTTAATGACGAAACTGGAGTCAGGAATAGGATACACAGTCCATATGTTGAAGCAGGACATATGATGGATTGTTTTCCTATCATTTGCCTTAGAATATAATCTTAGCTCCACCTGTGGTTTTAGATAGAAGCAAGTTTGATATGTGACGATGTTTCGAGAGAGAGAATAGAGAAAACAAGTAAATAGAACTGACCAGCTTTATTCACTTGTGTTAAGTATATAGCAGTCAGATTTTACAATATATACAAATAACTTTACTGTCTAAGTACAAAGTAAAGTAAAACGACAACAGTTGTGAGAACAAGAAATAAACTTAACAGAACTTAACAGAACAGTAAATAAACTTATCATAACACAAACAAATATTAAATTATGTAATTGAAGTGACATCTAAATATATTAAAATTTTACCTAATTTATTGGTAATTTTTAGTGAGATCATACCTCCTATTTTGGTTATTATGTTTTTATTATATTCTATTAAATTTCATCCATAAATTTGTATGGCTCCACATAAAACAGAATTAGAACATGATAACTAAAATAGAGTTTAATAAGAATAACTAAAATAGATGATTTGATATGGCCTCTAATTATCTTTATCACATAACTTGACACGAGTTCACTATAACTACTTCGATGTAACAGATTTTATAGTTTTAAGTTATTTAAATAATTTTTAAATTTATGTAATGATTATACAAACAAATATTAAATTATGTAATTGAAGTGACATATAAATATATTAAGTCTTAACGTCATTCTTTGGTAACTTTTAGTGGGATCAGATCTTCTGTTTTGGTTATGGTGTTTCTATCATGTTCCATTAAATCTCATCCACATATTTGTATGAACCTCACATAAATATATGGATAAGATTTAATAGAACAGAATTAAAACAGAGTAACTAGAACAAAGTTAGAATATAATAAGTGGAACAGGAAATTTGATGTGACCTTTAATTACTTTTACCACAGAACATGACACAAGTTCACTATAACTAATTTGATGTAATAGATTTGATAGTTTTAAGTTATTTAAATAATTTTTAAATGTATGTAATGATTATACAAACAAATATTAAATTATGTAATTGAAGTGACATCTAAATATATTAAGTCTTAATGTCATTCATTGGTAACTTCTAGTGAGATTAGATTTTTTGTTCCGATTATGGTATTCTTATCATATTACATTAAATCTCATTCATACATTTGTATGAATCTCACATAAATTTATGGATGAGATTTAATATAACAAAGTTGGAACAAAATAACTAGAATAGAGTTAGAACAGAATAACGGAAATAGAGAATTTGATGTAAATTCTAGTTACCTTTACCACAAAACATGACACGAGTTCATTATAACTAATTTGATGTAATAGCTTTGATAGTTTTAAGTTATTTAAATCATTTTTGAATGTATGTAACAATTATACAAACAAATATTAAATTATGTAATTGAGGTGAAATCTAAATATATTAATTCTTAAAATTTTAGGGATCTAGAAAGTAATAAGTATAGATTCATTATTTAAAATAAACCCTATTTAATGTTAAAACGACATTGTTTTAGACATTTCTTATAAGTTAAGAAAATGTTTACTTCTGTCTAAAGTTAAAAATGACATTATTTTAAGTATTAAACATAACTGAATAGGATTATTTTAGATAGAGACTTCCAATTCGAAACTAGTAGCTTAACTCTTAAAAATTACTTGGAAATCTCATCTAATCTCGTTGGCCACCCTTAAAGAGGCATTCACATTAACTTTGCCTCCATATGTTGAGGAGCCTGCAACAATTGACATAGATCCAAGAGCTTGTTTCTACTGTTATTGTTATTGATTTGAAAAGCCTTTGTTAAACTAAAACTTCATTGCCTAGCTCGAAAGCCAAAAACGGATCCTCAGTAAATCGGATGAAATTGACCGGGCTATTGAGCACCCATGTCCCATGAACCCCTAACCTCCACTGATCCCCGTCCTCATAAGCGCACTAAACCTCTGGACCCGCCCTCCGACCAAGCGTCTCTGAGCTTCGCCCCTCCCCCCCTCTTCCCACATTGTTAGCCCTGCCGTGAAACCCATGTCCTGGAAGCTGCTTATGAGGCCACCGATAAGGTCCTCGTGAATCTCATTGAAGCCGGGATTGTCACCAAGGAATTTAAGGAAGGATCCCCCAATCTCCCCTTTTTCACGTTGACCCCGCCTATCTGGCTTCCCTGGAGGCCCCATGGCGGCAATCAGTTATCGTCAAGTTGTTGGGTCGCTCCATCTCCTATCGAATCCTATACGCCAAAATTGAGCAGCTATGGAAACCTACTAGGGGTTTTGACATTTTGGATATTGGCCATGAATACTACCTCGTCAAATTTGATCTCCGCCGTGACTTTGATTTTGCAATGGAACGGGGACCTTGGATGATCTTTGATCATTATCTGACAGTTATCCCATGGTTCCCCGGCTTCTCAGCTATGACGGCGGTGGTAGACTCCACTCTCGTTTAGGCTCGATTGCCTGACGTCTCCATCCAGTATTATGATGAAGACTTACTACTAGCTCTTGCCACTGGCCTTGGGCGCCCTATTAAAGTGGATTGGAACACTACCTTGGCTAATCGGGGTCAGTTTGCTCGGGTCTGCGTGGAGGTAGATTTGGACAAGCCTCTGGTAGGGCAAATCGTCATTGACGGTAACACGCACTTTGTGGAGTATGAAGGCCTTCATACCATTTGTTTCACTTGTGGGAAGTTTGGCCACTCAGACGGTCGTTGTCATCCCCTTCCCGCGGTGCCGTCTCCTCCGGTGCCAGAGGATCCGGTGGCCTTCAACGAGGGGGAGTCCGCGATGGTTGAGGAACCCCGTGCGCCAGTTGACGTGACCACTGACAAGACTCCCAACGGCACCTCCCTTGGGGTGGGTTCTTGGATGGTAATTACTTTACGAATAGGTAGTTCAGAAACGTGCCAAGCAATCTAACCGTTCGAAGCCGTCTGCAGCCCCTTCCGCTAGTTAGCGTCAGCCGCCTAACCGTTACTCTCCCCTTGTTGATCATACTCCTAGGGACGATGACCTGTCTAGGGAGAGTGATGTGAGACAGGACTCTAGGGCGCCCACCCATTTCCAATTTGACATGGGCAGTAGTAGTGGGATTAAAAAGCAGGGTCACCCCTCGCATCGCCCCGAGAAACCTTCCAGATCTGGTGCTCCGTTGGGCCCATCCCCATCCCCTACCCCTCATTTGCCCCCCGTGAGTCCTGTGCCAGGCCCATCTCCCCAACCTGGACCTGGAGCCAACGCTGATACAGTTGCCCCTTCTGTTAGGGCTCTCAACCCGGCCCCCATCACGCTCCCTCCTGCTGACCCTTCTCTTGTGCGCTAGGTTGCTTCCTGTTTTCGCCAGGCCTTCCAAGACTCGACTCCGCCTCCTCATTCCACGTCAGTCTTGCATGAGGACTCGGCCGGGCAGAGTGTTCAGGTTCTTCCGGGCCATGAACCCCCTGACCCCGGCCCGATGGCGATCTGCTCCACCCCTACGCCTTCTGCGACTTTGGTTGTCGTCGACACTCCTCAGCCTTCAGCCCTTCCTCCAACCGAGGGGGTGGATATTGAGATGGTTCCTACCAGCCTCGCCTGTTAGCTTGTTGTGCCATTTCTTCCCTCCTAATTTTTATGTTTAAAAGTCTCAATATTTTGTCTTGGAATTGCCGAGGGGCAGCTCATGCGGGATTCATCGCGAGTGTTAAGGATCTCCGGCGTCGGTGTAGGCTGGACATTATGATCCTGGTTGAACCACGCATTTCTGGTCCTCGGGCGGATAAGGTTTCCCGTTCTCTTGGGTTTGATCACGTTGCAAGGGTGAAGGCTACTGGCTTTTCAGGGGGCATCTGGTGTCTTTGGAACGAATCGGTTCTCACGGTCGAGGTCTTGGTCTCTCACAAACAATTTATTCACTGCCTGGTTCGCGATCCTCAACATCAGTTATGGTTTTTAACTGCGGTTTATGCTTCTCCCACCCTGGTAGGTCGTGTTTACTTCTGGCAAGAGATGTTACGTCTTAATACTATCATTGACCTCCCTTGGGTGCTGGTGGGGGACTTCAACGATTATGCTTGTGCCTCGAAGAAATGGGGGGGGGGGGGGTACGTACTTTATGAGGCAGGCTCGTTGTTTTCAACACCAAATGGATGTCTGCTCCCTTCTGGACCTGGGGTTCCAGGGCTCTCCTTATACTTTTCAGCGGACTTCTCATGGCCTCGCATCTACCTTTGTCCGTCTCGACAGGGCCCTCTGCAATAGCGTTTGGAGGCTCAAGTTCCCCGAAGCATCGGTTCATCATATTCCCCGCACTCATTTTGATCACAACCCCATTGCCTTACAACTCTTTGGTTTCATACCTCCGACATCCACTCGTCCCTTCAGGTTTCAGGATGCATGGACCTTGCATCCGGACTTTCCCTCGGTGGTGGAAGCAGCTTGGACTCAGCCTCATTCCTCTCTATCGGAAGCCCTTGCCTCTGTGAAAGATGCGGCTCTCTTGTTCAATAGGGTTACGTTTGGAAATATATTCCATCGTAAACGTCGCACTCTAGCCAGGCTTGATGTGGTCCAACGGCTTCTGACCTCTTCTCCGAGTCCTTATCTTTCAACCCTAGAACAGAATCTCATTTCCGAGTATAACGCCATCCTCCGACAGGAGGAGGTCCTCTGGTATCAGAAGTCCCGGGTTCAATGGCTTCAATTTGGTAATAGAAACACCAAGTTTTTCCATGCTATGACGATCACTCGTCGTAATCGCAACCGGATTGAGCGGCTTTGTGCCCCGGATGGTACATGGCTCACGGATCCTGGGGAGGGGCAGTCTGAGGTCCTTAGGTTTTTTCACGAGCTTTTCTGTGTCGTGGAGAATATCACTGAACCTTTCCCTCCGATTCCTGATCATGCGTCTCTTTCAGCGGGGGAGGTCCATTCTCTCCTGGCTCCTGTTACCCAGGAGGAGGTCTTCTCGGCCCTCCAGTCCATGGGATCCTATAAGGCTCCTGGTCCTGACAGCTTCCAACCGGTCTTCTATAAAAAATTCTAGGTGCTTGTTGGGGAGGGCGTTTATTCGTTGGTGCGGGACGCATTCATATCCGGCCTCTACCCCCCTGACATCAATGATACTCTTGTCGTCCTAATCCCTAAGGCTGGCCAACCCACTTGTATGTCGCAATTCCGCCCGATCAGTCTCTATAATGTCTACTACAAGGTCCTCTCCATGGTTCTCGTCCAACACCTTCGACCTATCTTGTCGAACCTCATCCTTCCTATGCAGGGTGCTTTCCTCCCGGGTTAGACAGCGTCGGATCATATTATTCTCGCCAAGGAAGTGTTACACACCATCCGGCGTTACACGAAAAGGGAGGGATACTTGACTATGAAAGTCGACCTCCATAAAGCCTACGATCAGCTAGACTGGCTTTTTCTCCGGCGGACCCTTATGGACTTTGGTTTCCCGCTGACCATTGTCTCCCTCATTATGTATTGTGTGTCTACTACTCGTCTCTCGATCCTCTGGAATGGTTCTAGCTTACCAGCTTTCGCTCCGTGCCGTGGTCTTCGCCAAGGGGATCCTTTATCCCCCTATTTGTTTGTTCTTTGCATGGAAAAGCTCTCCATGCTCATTTCCTCACGTGTTAGTGACCGGCAGTGGCAGGCCATTAAAGTTACAGGTAATGGTCCTTTTCTTTCTCACCTTTTATTTGCTGACGATGTCCTCTTATTTTCTCAGGCTTCTGTTCCTGGTTGCCGGGCAGTTTTGGACACTCTTCAATAGATTTGCTCCTGCTCGGAAATGGTTATTAATGAGCAAAAATCCAGGACCTTTATTTCTCAGCGCGTTCATCATCGTCACAAATCTCGGTTGCGCTCTCTGTTCCGTCTAACTTTCACGTCTGATTTAGGTTCCTATCTTGAGGTTCCTACCTCGGGCACTAATCGGAAGAATGATTTTAAAGGGGTCGTGGATCGGATCAGTACTCGGTTGCAAGGATGGAAAGCAAAGTTCCTGAACAAGGCTGGGCGGGTGACTTTGGCGCAGTCCACCCTAGCCACTATTCATCTCTATATGATGCAGATGTCCTGGTTCCCTGTGGGAATTTGTGAGGTTCTTGATAAATGCTTCCGGGAGTTTTTATGGCGGACGGCTGCTGGTTCGGGTATAAACTTGTTAAACTGGGACACTGTTTGTAGTCCTAAATTGCTGGGTGGCCGTGGTCTCCGATAGGCTCATGATAACAATCTAGCCATGCTGGGCAAACTTGTCTAGGAGCTATTTGAACCTCCTCGAAAACTCTGGACTGAAGTGCTGCGGGCTAAATAACTTCATACTTCCACTCTGCTTGATTGCCAGGCTCCGCCCTCGGCATCCTTAGGCTGGAAAGCCATCTGTAAAGATATGCCTTATCTTCGTGATGGTTTTTGTTGGCGTGTTGCGTCTGGAGCCAACATCTCTCTTTGGAATGATCGTTGGGTCGGTGTTACCCCTCTTCATCTCCAAATCCCCCAGATTGCTAGTGCTGATGAGCGCCTGCTGGTGAAGGACATTCTTACAGATTGTCACCGGTGGGACCTCTCAAGGTTACGTACGCGCATAGAGCCAACTTTATATCAATCCATAGTGGCCACCCCTGTCTCCAGCAATAGGCTCTCTGCGGATTCTTTAATTTGGGGGGAATCGCCGACTGGCCAATACACTGTCCGGTCTGGGTATGAGTTTTTAACTAGTGTCCCCCGACCTTCTGATCCCCTCATGCACTGGTCTAGGTTGTGGAAGCTTCCCCTTCCCCAAAAGTTTTGCTTCTTTCTCTGACAGATTCATTGGTCCCGCCTACCTACTAATGAGCTCCGATTCCAGAGGGGCTTGACGTCGTCTCCTTTTTGTCCACGGTGTGGGCAAGGCTGGGGATCCCACCTTCACGCCCTGCGGGATTGCATCTGGGCAAAGACGTTGTGGCTATCCACCCTTGGGTTGGTTGAAGCATCCTTTTTCCGTCTCAATATCGTTGAATGGCTGAATCACTATACTATGGATCCTTCTCGACCATCTCCGCTTGTGCTCCGGTTTGTCCTGATGGCTTGGAATGCTAGGAACCAGGAGATTTTTCAACACGTGCTTCTATCCACAGTGGGTCAAGTTCGATGGTTCCTTGTCTCTATGCTGATTGCACTAGTTTTTCCTCGTGGGAATCTACTCGACAGGTTCCCCGTTGGGTCGTCTGGAAGGCACCTTCCCCTGGCTTTGTCAAGATCAATGTGGATGGTAGCTCGGCCGGTAATCCGGGTCCGGCGGGATTTGGTGGCCTCTTCCGTAACGACCAGGGGACCTGGCTTGCGGGCTTCTCAGGATTCCTTGGTCATTCCTCTAGTTTGCTCGCTGAGCTCCGGGCGATTCAACAGGGTCTGGTCGTCGCTTGGCAACACGGGTATCGTTCCTTAGTTATTGAATCGAATTCTTAGGAGGCTATAGATCTCGTCGTTGGGTCTTGCCCGCATTCACATCCTTTCCTGTTTGTTGTTGAGGACATTCAGAGCTTATTGCGGCGGGCTTAGGCCTGCTCCCTTTTTCACAATTATCGTGAGGGTAATCGTTGTGCTGATCTCTTGGCTCGGTATGGTGCCTCTCACCGTAACCGATGGTCTCTTTGGGAGGAGCCTCTCCCTGGTCTTCGACGCTTGTTGTTGAACGATGCTAATTCCCTGGCCAGCCCCCGTCTTTAGTTAATGTTATTTTGTTCCCTTTTCACCAAAAAAAAAGAGCTTGTTTCTAGGTTCCCGAGGATTTTAGCTGTCTTTTCAGGTTGTCTAGTTTTTTACTTTCACCAAATGTTAGTAACATGAAATTTGACTAGTCACAACTCACAAGAGGAGTTCCACGTGTAAAATCTATGGTCATAGATAAGGAGTAGAAACTGAAGCAAGTACCAAAGCTTAGTAAAACTCCTTACAACTCCGGAAGACTTGATGGGGTCATTCATTACAAAAAAATCGTAGGGTGTATTAATTTCACAACTTTTCAAATTTTACCATAATTTCTTATAATAAAATAAAAAATCAGAAAAATAAACGCAGAAATATTAATCAACACTGATATTTGTTAATACGGTTTGGCATATTTTGCATACATCTACAGGGCCTCACCTAATTTAATTATTTTATTAATGACAATAATTTTATACAAAGCTTACGGAGCCGACATCATTCAACCATTAACATTATCCCTTGTCCTCACTACTCGTAAAAGAATTTCATACTCCATAATACGATCGACTTGTGTTAATATCAACACAGGATTTTTCTCAACAATCTTTTAACGAAAGAATGCTAAATAAATAACTCAAATGGTTAAGCAAAAATTCAACATAAATAAGAACACGTAAGAAAGAATAGAAAAACAACTCCCCTAGAAATTCAACTCTATTGAAACAGGTCTGAAAGTTGTCATCATAAACTATGGACTGATCCACGCAAATACCAGTATTAATTTATAGCTGCAGGATGAAAACGCCAAATATGACAGCCCACGCAAACAATCCACTCCAAAATGTTGCAGCCACAAAGAAATCAGTCAACAATTATTTTTCACCTACGACAAACGCAGATAAGACAAAGACCAAACCAAAACAAGGTAAGGAAGAAATCACGCAACAACCATCACAAAATCTGCAGTTCACTAACACTTTCTTTTAGAATACGACAACACCTTTCAAAATGATGACTCACGCACACCATAACACAATTTCAGATATCTCCCAACTTTCTGCACACCCAACATCGTGATCTACCAATTCATCATAGATCAACCCACAACAAGATGGAGATCAAGTCTCACTCAAGCTTCCCTCAAAACAGTAAATAATCAGATCAAAGACAACACCATTCACTCAACCATTCATGGCCAACACATCCCAGAAAACATCACGTGTGTAGGGTAGAAAACAGAGTCACACACGCAGTAAAACTAAGACTTGGAATGTTTCCCGTGATAACCACTCCGGCTATCTTACAATATCCATACCACCACCAATCAACCAGTGCCAAGACTCCAACAAAATCACCTCCACTACACCAAGGAGTCTTCACACAATTAATTAATAAAAACTGCAGCACCAAGATGGAATAAGCATCAATGTGAAGTTAGCCCAGCAATCCTTCCATCCAATTGACAATCAACGACAGGCAGCTCAAGGTCATCAATACATCCACAGTGCAACCAACAAGAAACCCACACCCAATCGTGGACAACACACACAGATCTCTCACTCACACAATCAATCCATGCACGTCAGATCGGAGAGAAACCACAACAATCAACCTCACTAACGTCATATACAGGAGATCTCAACTAGATAGAATTCTAAGTCAATAAGTTTGTCCCAAATTGCAAATGTTTAAAATACAACTTTTAGATCATATATAAATCTATTCCCACCTTGATTTGAATTTTAAACTCATCAACATTATCTTACATGTCTAATTATCGAAAAATACCAAAACCAAATAATAAGATATGTACCATAATTACAATATGAGAAATGCTATTAACTAACAAAAGGTTGAGGATAAGTCAAGAAAAATTAGACAGGACATACCCTGAAGACAGAAATGGACATGATAATCGGGCTAAGTTTTTATTAGGCTAAGCTTCACTCTAATCTCATTTTGCTTTGTGTATTCAATTAATCCTCTCCTTTTTCACATGAAATCCTCGAATCTCAAACTAATGTTTCAATCATATGATCTACATAAATATGTGGATAAGATTAACTGACATATTGATATGGTTGAAACTCGTTAATAAAAATAGATGATCTCATACTTCTTTTTTTACTGGTGAGTAAAAGTACATCTTCACCTCTTTGTTATGATAAGAGTTCTATTGCATTAAAGTTAAAAAATTAGTTCACTTTTTCATAACACGTCTTATGTTTCAAAGCTTATTTAAAATATATATTATGAGATTAATAAGTACAAACAGATATTCTCTTATTGAGTTTACTTTATATTTAATATAGTTTATATGATCATTCTGATAAGATTTTAATAACGAGTTATAGTAAAGGGACTCGACAAACTTAGTAAAAGATCAAAAATATATTTTAATCATTAACATTTGCACTGAAATTTAATATCTTGTTTTGATATAAAGGTACCCAAAAACATTGGCTCGGTGTCGGTTGTGTGGTGTAGTGGTTAGCACTTTAGACTTTGAAGCCAGCGATCTGGGTTCAACATCTGGTGGGACCCTTTGCATCCATCTTGTTTTGGGTTGGTAGGCCCAAATGCCTGTTCGGCCTATAAAAGCCTTTTTCTTATTGTGTTTAAGTTCAGCCCAGCCAGCTAATGCCACAACTAGGGGTGTTCAAGAAAATCCGAGATGTGAACTAGACCTGAACCGCATGAACCGAACCTGCAAACAAGGTTAACCGAACCTGAGTTTATGTTAGGTTCGAACCAAACCTGAAAAATCAGGTTTATGGTTCAGGTTCAGGTTTCTAACTTGCGGTTCTAGGTTTAAACCTGAACCTGAAAGGCTGAAATACTAAAAAAACCATCATATATTTGAATATAATTTATAAGGATATTAATAATAATAAATTCACTAGTATTTATTATATTTATTCTTGAGTTAAAAAAAGAAGAAAAGGAAAAAACTACTTTAATTCTATGTTATTAAATGTTAATCTTGAACATTGTTATTATGAGTAACAACTAATGCATAATACTCAATACTTCTACTTCAAGTAGTAATTAATATGTGTCAAAGTTTTTGATCAAAGTATTAAACTATTAATAGAAAAAATCATTAACTAAAATAATATAAT
>JAOQMR010000007.1:21140188-21169254 GCA_027563865.1 Erythroxylum pelleterianum
TATATATCATAAGTAACTTATGATATTCAAAGAAAGGTTATTGTGATATATATATATATATATATATATATATATATATATATTCAAAGAAAGGTTATTGCATATTGGTGTAAAATCTAAACTTCCGAATTAATAAAATAGCCTGCAAATCACATTAATCGAATTTGCATCTTAATATTTGCAAAATAGTATAATTTTCACTCTTGAACCTAATTTTGTGCGAGTTTTGTTAAATCTATGCAATGATATTATTAACCCGTGACACAGTGACGTACTAATTGTACACGACGACGTTAATGTAATTTATTATTTTCAAAATTTTATCGGTATTTAATTGTCAAAATTATTAAAAATATATATTATACTGTTATTCTGTAAACGCAATTTTTTATTAACACTTTTCTCAAAAAAATATAAAAATTAGACAATATTATTTACTTTTTAATAATATGTAATTGAGAAATGTATAAAACTATGATTAATTATCTAATAATAAATATCATATGAAAATATAATAATAATAATAATAATAATAATGATAATATGAATTATCAATTTTATTCATACTTTGTTTAGTTTTAAAGATGGTAAGAAAAGAATTATAAGAATCACAATTTATACATAATTATTAATTGTAATGATAAACGTATGATTTTTTAAAAAATTTATGTTGTAAAATTGACTTTTATATTTAAAAAGGCATAATACTCTTTTTGTAGTTAAAAAATGATTTATATCAAAATTTAAGCCAATTCTTTAACCCCTGTGTTATGTTTTATTTATTATATAATGTAATTTTAAATATAAAATTAGAATAAATTAGCTTTTGTTTACAAAACATATCTGAATAATAATTATTATTATATTAGTACATATATTATTAATAAATATAGCTTTTTCATAGATATTAAAAATTGTTACATTATATTTTAATATACATACATTAATTTATAATAAGTAATATTTTTTAATTTATGTTGCATATACAAAAATAAAAATGTAATATAATTTTATTTTAATAAATTTAACAATTAAATATTAATAAAAATTATATCATAGCCAAAATTATTATATGTCATGTTGAAGTACAAATTAGTATTAGGAATAATATAATATGAGTTATCTTAAAATTTATGTGAAATATTAAGAATCGAATCACATCTTTTATTCTAACATATTGACAAAATTTAAAAATAATAATTATTAGGTCACTGTCCATGTTAGTAGAATTGTAACAAAATTATAAATTAGTTGAGAAAAACCTCACAAAATTAAGTTTTAAAAATATAAATTATACCATTTTATAAAAGTCAAAGTACAAATTTGTAATAAAAAAACAAAGTACTTTGAAAGATCTTCATGCCATCAAGCTTGTTTTATCTCGTATCAATCATTTGTTTCAATTATTCTGTTCCAACCTTAGTTTATTAAATCTCATCCATGTATTTATGTGAGGTCCACATAAATGTGTTAATAAGATTTAATAAAACATGATAAATACACCGAACAAGATATCTAATCCTATTTTATCCTTGTGCCGTTCTTCACTAGCCATAAATTTTGGGCACAGACATTAATGGCGCAGACGATCTTCTCTAACACATGCACACTCTAAAAAGAAGATAATGTTTTAAAAACTTCCGACCTTACGTATTCAATATACAAGGCTCTCTATTTTATAAAAATTATAAAAGATTTTAATATAAGTAACTTTTTTAATATTTTTACAAAAAAAATTTGTTTTCCTGCTTTTGAACCTTATAGCTTTTAACATCAACCCAATAACAACTTTCTAATATAAAAGACGGCAAAATAATAATAACAATAAACTAAAATGAGAAAACGAGGCAACAAGACATGCCAAGTGGGAGAATCGAATCGACCGGAGTGACAGAAAGGAGAAAAATCCCAAGTTTTGTGCTTACAAAGGAACCAGAATTACCTGTCGCTTTTGTCAG
Organism: Erythroxylum pelleterianum; assembly: GCA_027563865.1. Lineage (NCBI taxonomy): Eukaryota > Viridiplantae > Streptophyta > Magnoliopsida > Malpighiales > Erythroxylaceae > Erythroxylum > Erythroxylum pelleterianum. The sequence continues at coordinate 21,142,147 of JAOQMR010000007.1, forward strand.
AAGAAGCTGCACACAAGACACCTTCCAGATAGACACCAACACTTACCAATGTTAGCCATCAACTCGAATCAACGTTAAACCCTGTAATTTGCAGCTACTTAGCTTTACATGGAACCAGACCAGCTCTCTCGATCGTGAATCTTAACGTGACTCCAGCATGACCCTACGGTGGTGGGTTGCCTGAACCGAAGCCTCGTGGGTGGCAGAGGAAGAATAATAAATATTCAAGCTTTTGGTGCTGATCCTAGTACCCAACACGACTACACAGATTGTCACTGCTTGTTAATGCTTTTTGAGAACATTCGGTATGGCAATCAATGAAAGTCAAACTGGATAATACATTTTCTTTTTGCAGTATTGTTGGGAAAGGAGCCGCCTTTTTTTGCTTTTTCATATCAACTACTTTTTGGGGTTTCTTTATTTGATGTTATTTTCATTTGGGTTTTTCTTGGATTTTCTTTTTGGAGTTGGTATTGTGGAGTAAAAAACTGACTTGGTCTATCTGTTCGGCACTGGATTTTGGAATTTCAGAAAAAAAAAGGGTCGGCTTTTTGCTTGAGGGGAGAGAAAGAGAGAGGTTGAAATGAGGGAGACGCATGCGGTCCCACCACCACCACCTCTTGATTCGTCTACCGGAGCTGATTCCTCCTCCGGTGACGACGATGGGACGGATCGGCTCAGGATTTACCAAGCCTGGAAAGGCAGTAACGTAAGCTACTACTTTCTTTCAGTTGATCTGATGTAAAGTTTAATTTGATGAATCAAAAGTGAAAATGAAACATCAGTCCAAAATTCAGGCTTGTGTTACTCTTCTTGATTGATGAAAGCGTAATCTTTGAGTTTGAATTCTGAAAGATTGGGATTAGGGTTTCTCTTACCAATGGCATTTAGCAGATGGAGATGTTAATTTTGGAGGTAGCATATGAAGCTTTGATGTTCTTCTGTTCTTCAGGGATTATAGGTGAACAATTGGATATAAAGGTTTCTACTTTGTGTTAGTGGTTAATTAACTGAGAATTTTGCAGTTACTAGGTTGATTGATGTTTCTATACAGACCAGTGTTTCAGCTTACTTACTCCTTGAAAAATCTCTCCCGAGTTTCTTCATAAGCTGCTGATTTTTCTTCTTCTGTACTCCTTTGGTAGAGTTTTTTGTTTTGGCAACTTTCTGGTGAAATCTATTTTACTGTTACTCGCACCATTATCCTCTCTTTTCCCCGATCTCTTTCCGCTTTTGCATTTCTGATATGCAGCTATATGATCAGCCTCAGTCATCCTGTTAATCTTTTCTTGAAAAGTTCTATAAAGACCAAGGTTTTACCTTCTGGTTGTACGAATCTGAAAATTTAGGATGCTGATACTTCAGCTCTGCTAAGGTGAAGTATTTTAGGTGAAGCTTCCATTTTATCAAAAAAATGCAGTAATTTCTGTTACCATGTGGTGATAACCATGCTTAGATACAATATCATGGTACAGAATTTACTCTTCATTGGTCAAATATCCGCTGATTCGACTGATCACTATCGCCACGTCAAAGGAAATTTCACAATGAGACATATTCCAGTATTTAGGGAAATTTATCTTCCCAATAGCATATCATAATATTTGATTTCGTTAATTAGTAATTCAAGAATTGCTCTATTTACTCTTATCTGATTATTGCCTGATATCATTTGTTTGCAGGTATTCTTGCTTAACGGGAGGCTGATATTTGGACCAGATGCAAGATCCTTGTTATTAACATTATTTCTTATAATAGCTCCTGTTGTCATCTTCTGTGTCTTTGTAGCAAGAAAGCTTATGGATGATTTTCCTCATCACCTGGGGATATCTATAGTAGTTGTTGTTGTTGCCCTGACAATCATAGTAAGTTATTCTTCTTTCTTGAATCTTTTTGTTTCATCTATTTTCTGTGATCTGTTTCCACGATGAATTATTGATAGAATGATGATCATTTGCTCCTGGATTATATTCTCAAAATTTTTTCACCTCCATTTAAGGAAAGTGTCCTAACTACTATGTTAGTGACAGGAAAACCTTAGTTTCTACTTTGATCTGTATCTAATGAATGTATTCTCTTTTCAGGATTTGATCTTTCTTCTGCTAACCTCAGGAAGAGATCCTGGTATTGTACCTCGCAATTCTCATCCTCCAGAGCCGAAACCTTATGGAGGACAGTCTGAGCTTATGCGTGGCCAAACCCCACCATTCCGTTTGCCGCGTACAAAAGATGTCCTTATCAACGGGATCGTTGTGAAGACCAAGTATTGTGACACCTGCCTGCTTTACCGGCCTCCTCGTTGTTCTCACTGTTCAATATGCAATAACTGTGTGGAAAAATTTGATCATCACTGTCCTTGGGTTGGTCAATGCATAGGACTGGTAATGAAAGACAATAGTTTCATTCTCTGCATTTTCATAGGCATTTCCATGATTCTGCATGCCTTAAAGAAACCTGAAACTTTTGGGTGTACAATTTAACCAAGTTTCTTTTGGAGGTAAACTCTTGCCCAACAAAGGATGATTGAAGTACTGGACCCTGATATGCATGAACATGACGATCATCTTCCATATTGTTATTTTATTGCATCTATATGTTATTGTATAATCTATCTAATTGTAGAAGTCTTTTGATTTTGGGTGCAGCGCAATTACCGATTCTTCTTCATGTTCGTCTTCTCCACAACTATAATCTGTGTATATGTTCATGCATTTTGCTGGGTATATATCACCAGAATCATGAATGGGGAGAACAAGTCAATTTGGAAAGCAATGCTTAAGACTCCTGCTTCCATTGCATTACTAATTTACACCTTTGTTTCAGTGTGGTTTGTTGGTGGACTTAGTGTGTTCCATTTGTATCTTATCAGTAAAAACCAGGTAGGGATGAGTCATTGGTGATTGACACCTATAATTTCGTTCCCTGCATTTATAATCTTGTTGTCCTTAAAGTAAGCTATCGTTATAAGTTGATGTTGAAGTTAATTTCCTTCGTTCCAATATTGTATATTTTTCTCAACTTTTTTTTTTTTTTTTTGTGTTTTGACAGTCTACCTATGAAAACTTTAGATACCGATTCGATGGACTACCTAATCCATTTGATGGGGGATGTCTCAAGAACTTCAAGGATGTATTTTTCACAAGTATTCCCTCATCTAAGAACAATTTCAGGGCCAAAGTTCCAGCGAGACCTCAAATTCCAGCTAGGGTGGATGATGACAGTTTTGTTAACTCAAAAAGAGATAAGTCAGCGGGTGACTTAGAGGTGGGACCAAAGCCAGAATGGGACGAGTCTGTTGAAGAACTGGAGAATCGTTCAGTCCGAAGTGACTACAATTTGGATGAAGATGGCCGATTCAATGATGTTTCCCCAGAATTAAGTCGGATCATTCTTCCACAAGGTATGGAAGGGCAGCTTGTCGTGCGGTCTAGGCGCTCTAGCTTGGGAAGGATAAGTGGAAACTGGGAAATGTCATCTGATGATCCTGCTTTAATAGCTGCAATTGAATCAAACCAGCTATCTAATGGTAACTGGAAGTCCAAAAGCCAACGTTCACAAGAAAACACAAGGAGATGACATCGGGGGAAGGAAGAAAATTTGTTGTTTATGCCATATGAGAAACTAAAGGTATAAAGAAAAAAATTGAAAAAAAATGGAAGAAAAAAAAAGAAGAGTGCATGTGCAGGTTATGCTTCCTATGTATTTATTTTCTCCGGCAATCAATTACTGTGTTATCTCATCTTTCTTTTTTCTTCATTTTGATTAAAATCCCCTGTATCTAAATACTTCCCATTGTTACCGTATGGTATCACGCCAACCCTTGTCTCAGCTTTTAGGTTCCTGTAATTCACGAAATATATATTTTTTCCATCATCACGACCACGAGTTTTTAAGTGCTTGTGTTGTGTAAAGACCATACAAGCTTGCAAAATCTCAGGCCACCTGGTATAGCAGTATGTGACCACCTAAAATTTATCATTTTTTTGACAATCTGAAGCTTACCGAAATGATGAACAGTCAGTTTCTGTTCTGTTTCTTGATTCTTTCTAGAACTACAATTAAATTCAATGCAAAAATCAATGTGCAGTTCTTGTCTCTCATTATCAGTAGTGTTATTAATTATCAAACATCAAGATCAATCACAGGGAGAATTGGAAACTTAGAGCAATGCAGAGTCGCTCTGACCCACTAATTGCTTATTTTCTGATTTCTCCCGAATTTATAATCTTTCAAGTGTCAACTTAGTACTCTTCCGCTTCTTTAGTCTCATCATCAGAGACTTGCAAGATGCACCACTCAGCATCATTCAAAAACGGCAACAAGTCCTTCAACTGTGTCAGTAACATGGAGAACATCTTATTGTTCCACGTGAAACTTGAGGAACTACAGATATTATGTGATCAAGCTAAAGTATATCGCAAGCCTGCCAATCCTGTCTTCTAAATACTCTTCTGTGTCTCTATTACAAGTAAAATGGGTAGTAATCAACGCCAAAAAGCTTGACAGCTATCAAGCTCTTGACTATTGTTCAATGAAGAATATCTAAACTAAAGTGAAAAAGAAAAATCCATCACAAATATCACCAACATTTTGATATGAAGAAATGGTATTCTATAGGGAATCGGTCAAATACCTAAATGCGCAGTTCAACTAGCTATGTCCATCCACTCCTAGTTTCTACTTTCGACAAAGACATTCATGTTTTCTCAAAGGCCAAAAAGAATAAGAATATGCTAACATGTGGAACAACATATACCACTAGAAGTTAATAAGGGAGATGGAAGAAAAGATTTGAATCCAAAATCAATCATATCATTTCTGAGGCCTCAAATAAACCGAGGATCAATTCCATAGTATCTTGAATATGGAAGTTAATTAATGTAACAAAAAAGATATCAAGTGATACAAATTCAATTGGAATTGAAGGCCAAGTTGCACTAACTTAACCAAATCTGCCAGCCATTATTGTTTGAACATCATTGCATAGACTGGAATCGTTTCATAATCATAAGGCTCATTTCCATATACCTCTGTGCGCAGTGGGAAAGGCATGAGGATTCACTGGAACTAAACTTACTCCCAGGTGTACCAGTAATGCATTTGTCCCAACAAGCACTTGTTAGCTTCGCCACCATCTCATTAACCATGGCTTTTTCTTTCTCTTGCTGCATACCAACCAAGTCATTCAGAAACAAGAAACAACAAAATCCCACACATGCAAAAGATATTTATTTCCGTTAATTCCACATATGATTTGAATCCAAATCTTTCAGCATACGCAAAAGAACAAAAAGGTCTTCATTCTTTCACATGATACTATCATTGCCACCACCAATTCATAGGCAGCGTAAGATTCTTATATATCAATTTAAAGTGCCTTCCATACCAACAACAAACCCGAACTAAATACCCAAATGGATTTAAATTTTATAAGCTCTACACCAATTATTCAACTTTACGGGATCTAAGAATTGCAACCCACCGACTAAAATCAATTTCTCAAATCATGTAGATCATGGATTTGATAAGCAGAAAAGCGAGAAAAAGAAACGAAAAAGAGAGAGAATTCAAATTGGGGGAACATTACACAAGCAACTGTACTCACGTTGAGGAAACTCTGCAATTCAGCGGAGTTAAGTGACGAAGGATCCATTCCTCGTTGGGTTTTTGGTTTCTTCGGTCGCTAAAACCCTCAGTCACTCCTCAAAGCTCTCAATAAACCCTAGACGAAAGGCGTCGTTCTGTATAGCCACTCGAGCAAAAACGACACCGAACTACTGGACTTGTTGAAATCCTCTGGCTAAGTTTAATGGGCTTAAACAAAAGCTCATAATCCATTGATAGTTTACACAAGAAGAAAAACATTAAATTTTAAATTATGTAAATGATACTGATTCAGCAATAATTAAAATAAAAGGTAAAATAACACAATATGAATTATTGTAAATTTAGAAAGTATATTATAAATTTTAAAATATTAAAAAATAAAAATAATAAACAAAAATCGATCAGGCTAATTAATTCAGAAACTTATTATTTTCATTCTTAATTAGATTATTAAAATTAATTTATATATTAAATTAATAAAATTCTATAATAATTTTTTAAATTTAGAAAGATACATTATAAATTTTAAAATTTTAAAATAATAAAAATAATAAACTAAAATTGATCAATCTAATTAATTCAAAAACCTATTATTTTCATTTTTAATTAGATTATTAAAATTAATCTATCTATTCAATTAATAGTTTCAATTTTCATAATATATGTATGCATCAATTTATTTATTTATTTGTTGTTGTAAAACACAATGTATATTTCGTATAAAATAAAAGACAATATATTTGTACAATTAAATTTTAAATTCTTCGGTTGATAAGAATAATTTTTTTAATCATATTTTAAATTTTTAATTAAATTTAATTTTATCCAATTTTATAACTGTGTAATACTAATTAAACCTTTTAAATATTTTATTTAATATATTTTAATTAAAATTTAAATTTATCGATAAGTAAGGAATAAGGATAGTCTTCTTTTTCAATTATATTCTAAATTCTTCAATTTTATTCAATTTTTATTGTATATCGATTTTATGATGGTCTAATATCAATCGAATATTTAAATCTTAAATTTCTTATTTTATCTATTTAATTTTTAATCTAGTTTTTAAAATATTGATATTATCTAAAAAATATAACAAAGCAAGAGTTTTTGACTTTATGGGCATAAGCTGTTTTTAATTGATTGAACTTACAACTTCTGCTTCAAATTTAGTAAAAAAAAATAGAAAAAAGCAATATTTTAAAAATCGAGCTAGTTCGTTCAATTTAATACTAAGATTTTGAACCGATCACTTTTCAATCCGATTTATTTTAATAATATTTTTTAAAATGATCAATTTATTAATTAATCGGCTAATTTTCGTAAACAAATCAGTTTTTATAAACCAAATTAAATCGAATAATTTTTATTTAACAATTTTCTTAATTAAAAGTTAAATTGAAAAAAAAAGACAGCCTTTTTTTTGTTTATAATAATAAGAGCAAACAAGAGAATTGAACTATTTCTCTTGACCTTTTGTTAGTCCTTTTGAGAGTTAAGATTGAAAAAGTTAAAGGAACTAAGGTGCATAATAATGTTCTGCATTTTGCCAACACTCTTTGCTAAATCTAATTAATAAGAATTAAGGTTTCACATGTTAGCATATAAATTATTTTTTAATTTTAAATATTTGAAATTAATTCTAACATTTATTCACTCTGAAAAATGAAATATTGCAAATAATTTTAAAGTAATAATACAATTCTAGATTTTAAAAAGTATGAAAATATAATGTCATGCAATTACATATAATTTTTTAGACCGACCATTTTAAAACAAAATTCTTATTTTATTTTTATAATAATTAAATTCATAATTATTACTCTTCGAATATATATTTAATAAATTATTAGACAAATATAATAATTTAAAAATTATGTATTTTAAATAAATTATTTAACAAATTAATAATCAACAGATATCTGATTATTTTAATTTTTTAAATGTCCCAGGTCAATCTTTGGTTTCAGTCCTATCTATTTTATTTTACGTAAATAGATATGATACAAGGACTTATAGTTCAATACAGCTTATAATGATCGAATTTAGAATTTTTTATTCTCTTTTTGAAAGTTTGCTTTTTGTTATTTGTTGTTCAACAACTCACCCGAACGTGATATCTGATAAAATCATGAGATTACTATGTTGCCAGTATCAAAATACAATATACTAACCTTCAAGCTGAATACTGATTCACTTGCAGATCATGATTCAAAGTCATTGTTAAGAAGGTAATATTAATATAAAATACGATGAACATTTTGAGTGAAAAAAGTGATACTTATTATCCTAATTTTGTTGTTCAATTGACACAGGTTACGCAGGCAAATGTCATACTCTTCTTTGAAAGTTTTTGTGGAGAGGTTTGGAATAAAACAAACTTACCTACTTTAAAACATTGCTTGTGCTTGAACTTGGGGCGATAATTATATTGAAAATTCTCCTTGCCATAGATTCAACGCTTGAGGCTGCTTGGAGACTATGATCATTCAACTCGTATTGCATTCGTTGAATTCACAATGGTAACCATCCCTTCTTGCATACAGTTACTATCATTTATACATATGTTATGTTCTTCTTTTTCAGTATATCTTGTATGATAGTCACTACGACTTTGGTTTGTTAAGAAGAAGATATTTTTCTGGACTCTAATACTCTATGATCATTAGATTCTTACTAGTTAAAATTTTCTTTCTACCAACTTTTGGGTCCATGCGCCTAAAATTCTGAAACAGAAGTGCCATATATACATTGGGAATGTTTGGTTTCAATCCAGATTAATAATATCTTTTCTTCCCAGTTTATCAGTTTCAAAACAAAGTCCATGTTATTTGACCTCGTGCACCCTAGGATGTAGGGCCATTGAAGTTAGGAATTTGTTTCTTGTGAACTGTGTTACATTGAGTGCGACCCTTGTACAAGGTATTGTGTCCTAAAGCATCATACTGTGGTACTTGCATAATATTGTGAGTTATTTATAACTTCTGGGAACTCACGAATCATATGTCACTTAATAGATTATGAGTATACCAGTAATTTTCAATTTCCTCACTTAAAGATATTCATGGTTCTGTAATTAACAATTGAGACCAAACTTTAAGGATTGCATAAAAGAGGTTGAGTTGTACATGGATAAATGAAAATGCTTAATTGGTGCAATAAATTGGGATAATGCAAACATTTCTTTTAATCATTCCTAAGGCATTATCCCTACTGATGTTGCTGCTACCTATTTATTTCTCCTGCTTTTCTTTTCCATTTCGTTATCTAGTTCTCTTTCTCTTGTTGATCCCTCTTTGTCGATTTGCTTTCTTCTCTGTTTCTTCATCCAGTTTTTTCCTCTTTTGGACCTTCTCTCTTTTTGTACCTCTGAGCAAGATACAGTAGATAAGCTGTTACAGGAAAAGGTGCTGACATGTTAATGTACGTCCTGGAGTGGGCATGCATGAATATGTTTTCTAATGGCTTTTTAATATATAAAGGTCAAAAATCTTGCTGCAGTAGTGGAAACCTCACAAAAAGTGGATGATTTACTTTTTGAATCCTGAAAAAGCTTATACTTAAGCTTCTTTCCAGGTCTTAATTAAGATAAGATATTTTCACTTTTCAATGTTAAACAAGTTTGTCAGTCTGGTGGTTAATAGCTCAGTATTTTCTATGGTGCAGGAAATATACTTGGGACAATATTGAGAATTTTAGGGGATTTCACTTGGATATGTTAATGAGGCTTGAAATGAATACATGCAATAGTTCATCTAATTAAGAATGTTAGCAGGTCATGCGTCTCTATTTTGTTTATGCCTTTTGCAATTATTGTAATTTCTCAAAATTGTATACCTATACTTGGAAGTGAATTGGAGTTACAGATTCATAAAATATATAAAGGTGAAGCTGAAAATAAAATAAAAAGTTTAGACATGTATGCTTTTTATCACCGATTCCTAATAACATTCTTGCCTCCCCTGTCATGTTTGCCTTATGTATACTTTTATGATTTAGTTGAACAGTGAATATATTAGAGAAGTTGATCATCTTGTTTCACATTGATCCTAATCTAGAATGTACCTCAATGCATAGTAATTTCACATCGGTGAATGTGATCTTGAGTCAAGAATGTACCTTAATGCATAGTAATTTTTAAAAATTATGTTAGGTTTAAACTTTAAAATATGAAATGTATTTTTTTGGTTGTGCCTGCAGTCTTAATGTGGTAAGTATAGCGAAAGGTCTTGCATATAATGCCAGTTCACAGTTATCAGGATAAAGTTGAATATGACCATTTGGGTGAGAAATTAAAAAGATATTATAGAATGGGTCCATCTCTTAGCTTAGCCTAGATTGGGAATAAAGGTTGTTTATGCTTTGGAATGTTGATATTAGATAGTACAGAATTCATTTTGATGCATCAACTAGTGTGCCATTAATATGGAAGCATCAAGTAAATGATAAAGTTAATACAGGAACTGATTCATTGACTCGTTAACTAGTGTACAAACTAATATGGCAGCATCTAGTAAACCATAACTTATGATAAGGTCCAGAATCTAGATGGCTGGATATCTTATTCTTTGAATTTCTCCAATCACCGCTACCCTTATACCCTCGTTCTTACTTACCTCATTTCTGCAAGTTTCTCATAATGAAAATAGGTGTTGATTGCGAAATATCCTAGCTTTCATCCTTTACTTTTCTGATGAAACAAACATGTCTATTGACTGTGTGGAGAGGTTATATGAATGCTCTAGTAAGATGTAAATGCTTAGAGTCTTTGTTTATGTCTGAGACTGCCAAATGCATTGAGCCATATGGACTTTCTATTTTAGTTGAATGCTTTTGAACTTGTAAATGTTGGGAAATTTGTTTCACTTCCAAAGATAGCTTAATTGTTATTTGATTTTGCAATATATTACTATGTTTGGTCGTGATATGTGGGAGTTAATTTATTCTTCTATTCAACATTTGCAGGATGAGAGTGCTATTACTGCTCTTAACTGTAGTTGGCGTAATTTTGGGAGCATTGCCAATAAGGTGGGGCTAGATCTTCTTTTTCAACTCACTCCTTACCCTCCAATTTCTTTCTATCTTCCCCTTTCCTTAAAAAACTTTTCATTTAAATACAACACCTACAGGTATTCTAGGAAATCCTCCAATATGGCTTCCTGTGTACTTGTTGACAAGTTTTATTACTGTATAGTGTTTAGTACTTACATTTCTTTCTTTTCCAGAAATATCGAATTGCCAAATATTTCCCGATAAAAAGGAAGGTAAGAGTTTCAAAAAATGATGACATCATCTTCATGATTGATTATCTTTTGTGGTAAATCATTAATGTTATTAGTATCAATATTCAGGCTGATACATTTCCTGTTTTGTACATGTAAACAAATATTTAAGGCATGAGGCCACTTTTTTCTTTCATCCCTTTTACAGAGAAGAAGACTTCTAGTGCTCAAGAAAAGAAAACAAATTTGAGTAGCATTGAAATTGATGGGCAAAGAAAAGGGTAATTGCTTTATGAACATGGCATGGTTGCTTTGTAATGTCAGGTTATTGTTAACATATTTTTCTTCTGATCCTCATTTTGTTTCGTAGGACAATACAAATTGCAGAGGCTTTACGCATGCAAATGGAAGTTCAGAAACAACTGCATGAACAACTTGAGGTAGGACTATGGACTACTGAATTATTATTAAGAGGCCACTAATGCATATGCTCTGCATGACTTTTTCATGTCAAGTTGGTTTGTCTGGATTTTGATTGTTCTCTTCTGCATTAGTGGTATCGAAGTTTTGAATTCTCTTTACATATTCATACTTATATATGCTTCTGGGAAACTCATATGCATATGTGGTAGAAAATGGAGATATTGTCAGGAGAAGAAAATTGATATGCCTCTTTTTGGAGGAAGTTTTGTTCTCTCCATCATTGTAACTTTGTGTGGTCTTGTATTTGCCATTTTTTGGGTTGTGCATCGGTATGCATCATATTCATGGATTGGGCAAAATTGGCTCCAAACAAAATCGAGAATCAGGCTACAGCTGCAACAATAACTTCCACAGACCTGGAAGCAACAGTGTTGAGTCACAATGAGAGACCTAAAACTAGCAGCATTACTGATGTTTAGCTTATGAATCCAAAGATCTTTTGTGCCAATTATACTTGTAGAATGTGATTTATTCTCAAAGTTGACTAGTGTTGATTTGTTTTAAAAAAATTTACGTTCAAGATTGTAACCCATGAATATACATTTATATACAACCTGCTTTCTTTTTGTCAATTCCACCATGAGTTTCTCACAGCTTCATTTAAATTATGGCTTCATTTACATTTTCACTTTTGCTTGTATTTTCCCCCACAATGTCATCCCTGAAAAAAAAGAAGTTCGATGTTCCTTTTTTTCCATACCATTATAAGAAGTTCCATGACAATTTCAAGAATTAAACATTTCGCATTTTGACACAAAACTTTTCTTTAACATAAGGATTCGTCATTTATAGACAATACATAATCAACAAAATATATTAAAATTACATAATAATAAGAGTATAAGAAAGAAATTGCCAATTGTCAGTAGGAAACAAAATATGCACCTTGTCAATAAAGATGTACAAATTAGCTTAAACACTCTACTTTCTTTTCATTTTGTATTTACAAAATATGCCTCCTGCATATGGAGCTAGACAATCACATTTCTCAATAAAACCACCTATATCTGCACCATCGTAGTTAACATTATTGTTTTGTCGTGAGTTATTTATCATCACATCGCTCACACCATGTGGTTGTTGTGCCTATAAGAATTAAAAAAAAATAGTATCATTAGTGAATTGTGAATAAGTTACTAAACATAATGTCGTTAGAAATAGTATTCTGGCAAAAGATAAATACCAATTGGGAGTAGGTCACGTCCATAAATAATGGAACACCTTCTGAAAAAACCGAATGGAGTTAATTATTTTGCAAACTTTCTACAAATTTTCTTGGCGCCAATAAAATAAAATCAAGCAAAACTGAAATAGTAAAAACACTAGAAATTTGGTAACGCAGTTCGGCACACCTTGCCTACGTTTGCGGGGCCCTCACCCAGATTAAATACTTTCACTATAGTTCTCAAAAATTACAACAGATTGATCTACTCCTAGAAGACCCAATCTTTGTAACCAACCTACAGCCTAACTACCCGTGAAAGTTTTCACGCCCAATAACACGACCGACTCGTGTTAACCTCGACAGAGGATTTTGCAAACTAAACTCAAGAATATACTAATTCCAAATTCTGAAATTAACACAAATAATCCAAGCAGCAGTACCCAAGAGCTCTTCGAACATCACTCAATTAATATAGAAAATATAGCAACAGCGTCAACAACAAAAATCAGAAACGTCAACAACTTATCTCCATTGAACTGCTTGCTAAAAGTCACCCAATGGTCGTATATCACTTCAGCCAATGAAGCCTCAAAGCCAACCACACAATCAGGAGATAAGCACTATTAACGCAGCAGCATGAAGGCACGCAGCACACACAATATTTCACTTCACAGCCTCAACGAAGTCTGCGCAACACTCCTCAAAAGCAAGACCTTCAATCACTGGCAGCCACAACAAGGAAAAGTCAACAACAAGCAACACACACATAGTCTACGCAGCCCAACAAAAGACAACCCTAAAGCATCTGCCATTGTCTTCTTTTTCTTCATTAACAATAAAGGCACATCTCACATATGCCACATATCCACGTCACAACCCCTTTGCCTTTTTCTTATATCCAAAAATTTAGCAATATACTTCTTAAACAGCAACGTGATATGCTCCTATTTAAGATAGACTTCCAAAAACGTGATATACTCCTATTTAGAATATTCTTCCAAAATTCCAATTCAAATAAACAAATATCACATAGCTACATCTCATCTTAATTTTGATTTTAATATTTGCAATATCTTGAAGATCTAAAAATGAAAAATGCCAAAATTAAATAATAAGATATATAATAAAAATCTTAACACCTTCAATAGAATTTGTTTGACTTGAATTGGCAGAGACAACCTATCATAAAAAAAAGCTAAAGAGTATATAATCAAAATACTAGATTAATTGTTAAAACATAGAATCTTTTTTATTAAAAAGTACAAATGTAAGGGACATGGAATTTAAGATAAAAAATTTACAAATAGAGCCTCAAGATTAAATGGTAATGTTGGTGCCGCAATAGAATTTGTTTGGCTTGAATTGGCAGAGACAACCTATCATCAAAAAAGTTAAAGAGTATATAATGAAAATGCTAGACTAATTGTTAAAACATTTAATCTTTTTTATTAAAAAGTAGACGTGTAAGGGAGATGGAATTCAAGAAAAAATATTTACAAATACAACTTCAAAATTTAACTGACGACAAGACGAAGATACACCCGCCATTGAATTATTAGTTTTGATCTTAAAGTAAAAACCTAAAAAACAAATAAAAAATGAAAATGCATACTTCACTTTTATGATATAGAGAAACACTAAGTGTCGAATTCATAATTTAATTAAGAAGCAAAAAATGAATCCTTTAGCATTAAGCTTAAATAAATATCTAACAACTAGTGCTAAACAAATTGTTTAAAAATATTTGATTTCTCTATTTGGCGTTCTCGCGTATTGGTAAACTATAAGCAAAAAGAAAGGAAAAGAAAAAGGCATCGACCTCACTAAAGCTAGAATAAAGTCGATTGATACACAACAAAATTGGATTTTATTAAAACATCATATTGTGGCTGAACAATGTTGCAACAGATTTATTGAAACGATCTATTTCTTTTAACGAATTAAAATAAAAGCTACTTCCTTTTTTCATCGCAATCAATTAAATTTTATTGTATGGGAATCAAGTTTGAATGTGATATAGAAGAGACATCACTTAACACATAAGAATTTACATGAATAACTTAACCCATCTCATTAAAGTATTAGTCTATACAACATAAGGTCTATTTGTTACAAAAAAACATGTACTTTGGTTTGGTAGTTGAACAAAAATTACATTAAAATATATGGAATATAACAATGTGCATAAGCAATGGACAATGGTAGCAATGTAGGCTTGGCTTGTAGCATCAATGTCTGTGCTCATGAGACAACATCTTATTCCTACCAAGCTCCACAGAGTTGGAATAGACTAATTGACACAGAAGATCTGAACCTGTCGCAAGAACCTCAAACCTATTCATAAAAGAACACTTGTCCACTCCACGAAGAAAATCCATTATGTAGACGTGAATTGTACCTTGAATACAATCTAATACCACCAAATGTCAAAGGTTTGAATCCTCTTGACAACTAAAACACACCAAAGATCGAACAAACGATCAAAGAAATGCCAACGAATATGGCAATTATGAGTAATCTTCACAGTTCTTTATCCTACAACATGGGGACTAAAAACTGAATTGGGTGCTCGAACCTGTCAGTCATTAAAAAACAAAGCTAAGTAGAATTAGAAGAAGCTCTCAAGTGACCAAATTAATGAAGTAACTTATGTCATGAAAATGAAAAATGAATCAAATTAGCATGAAAGTAATTGTCGATTGAGAAGCATTAAAGTTATGCAACTGTAATGTCAAATTTATTTTCCCTCGGCGTGAGAAATGTACAAGCATGCTAAATTAATATTTACGTAGCTAAATGCTTGAAACATGAGTTAGGACTCATAAAAAGCATAATCAATCAAGGATAAACCACATTTGAACCATTCATAGGCATTGAACAAAAAGTGAACTTAAGCTGAAATTTGGGTAGACGAAATGAACAGTAACCAACTAACTTTGAAAAATCATAACTTGAACTACAGACCTTAGAATTTAGTGATTGAAGTTGCGATCTCTTCCTCTTGATGAGCTCTAAATGCTAATATCATAGGAAGAGGAGGTTTGTGCTAAAAGTTATGTCATGCAAAAAGGGGTTGTCCCCTGGATGTGACCTAAAATGTGCACCAACTTTGGAGAATAAACTATACTAATTGGCAACGAATTATGGGGCAAGAAAGGTGCCATTCTCTTCATCTATGCCTTACCTTTCAAACAAAAATTTCCTTGCTAAATTTAGACAACAATAAGGTACCCAAAACATTTTTCTACCACACCTACTCTATCAGACCTAACATTCCAGATTCAACACCTAAGTTTGCACAGGCATAACTTCATGTAGAAAAACCAGAAAAATGCGCAAAAATATGAAAACTTTTCCTTAAGATCTCTACTTTTAGGGCATACATGTCTTGCTAACAATATCCAATGGAACTGTCCCTGGCACATCACAAATAGGGACCTACCCTTGCTGCTAGGAAACAGAACAGCGCCTAAACCATATGCAAGCCATTCCAAATCTTCCATATACACTTCCAAATGTACAAAAAAATACATGCATGGACCATTTACATATACAAGATCCCTAAACCAAAAGAGTACATACTAAAATTTGGGAGGCCTTAGGTGTTAACCCTCTCCAAAGTTTAACAAAAATGACCGTTGCTGCATTTTAAAAAAACATTAAGTAAACTTGTTAATTACCAACTCCATAATTATCAATAATCGACAGAGGACCACTAAAAACTTAAAGGAGAATTCAGTACCTAAATTTTACAAAAGTCTTAGCTATTAGCTATTATCTACCCTTTCTCATTACTCTATAAAAACATTTATCAGTAGCATATTTTCCCTCGAAAGCCATTTAGCAAGATCCAAGCAAAATGTCATGTTATTAATGATAAAGTAAACAATGCAAATGCCTAACAACACTAAAATGTAGGATAACAGTATAGGGAGCAGTAACAACCATCATCAATCCAAGAAGTTGAATAAATATGTGAAATAACCCCCGTAATGATATTATCCTATCCAACAATAGTTTCTATCCATTTTACCCTCCAAAACTTAATCCAATATCGCCATCCAACACCCAATACCCACTCCTAAAAGAGAACAGGCATAATAAGGGTCTTTCAGACTCCAGAAATCTGATCAACTTGTGAAACTGACATATCATACTCTAGGTATGTTATCAGTCATGGTCCTGTATCATTTGCTTATCAATAACTGAGGAAAGACGTCTATGCTATAAATATCTTGTCCTCTTCTTCTAAATTTAGAGCTTAACATGCTTTTGGATATGCGTTTGTATGTTTTTTGGATGTATACAAAATTAAGAATGTATGTCCCATGTTCATATTCTTTAGGACTTCTGATTTCTTAAAGATGGAGATGGTGGTCATGAGCACAAGCAATACAAAAGCAATTAAACTTACATATTGGCTAGGGATCCACATAACTTTCATTGGTTGTTCTATTCTATGAAAATTTACAAAACTATATCTGTGTCTCATCTAGTTAGATATATTTAATCCACGAATTTCATGATTTGTATGTTCAATATAAATAAGGTTATCATAAGTGAGGACGATCCAAGCGACAGGTATGTATTTGTTGTTAGTTTATCAACTTGAAGCATAAATGTGATTACTGACAATAATCATATCTTTTTAACATTGCAATCTATGACTGGTCTGTCATCTGAGAATCTTGGAAATGACTTTAAAATTGAATCATCATCTGCAAGCGAATCGGCATCCAGCTTGAAGGTTAGTATATTGTATTTTGATACCGGCAATATACTAATCTCATGATTTTCTCATATATCACGTTCGGGTGAGTTGTTGAACAATAAATATCAAGAATCTAACTTTCAAAAAGAGAATAAAAAAATCTGAATTCGATCATTATAAGTTGTATTGAACTATAAGTCCTTGTATCATATCTATTTACGTAACTATAACAAGGAAAAAAATCTGAATTCTATTTACCTGTATCTTGCCACTATAACAAGGAAAAGATCAACACATTGCTACAATTCACAGCTCTTTTTCCTTCTCGTGATAAGATTTTGTACAAGCTAGGTCTGAAAGATAACTTTAATGTCATATTTTCTTGTGTTAAACATGTGTGCAGGACGTAGTTGATCAACTGTACATAGAAGCAAAAGACTTGAAGCTATGAGAGCAACTTCCAATGTGGAAGCTAGAGCACATATCCAACTGGAAAGAAATTAATCAGAGATAATTTTTCTTTGGGAACTCTAAGAAGAAGAAACAATTGTGATAACTATAACAATAAGTTTTTTTTTTATAAAAAAAATTTAAGTGGATAGGTGTATCTAAAATCTCAATCTGACTTGGCTGGATCATATAAGTCAAGAGTAATGATCTTATATTATTATATTTCCTCTGAAATCGTCAACAATTTTAAGTGGCAAATGAAAGTTACTTTCGTGGAATCAGTTAATACAGTATAAAGTTGTTATAGCAATACAGATAGTAAATAACCAGAAATGTTCAACCTATTAAAGAAAGAAGCAATTGGCAGGAACACCATCAGGTTATAGGCTGTTGACATTTGTATAACAAATCTTGCCAGTTCTAAAATGAAACAATGAGCAATCGTCAATGTGAAGTTTCCATGACATGGACCTATCCTGCAAACAACTTCTTCTTCATAAGGTAATGCAATAAATTTACTAAATGATGCCTTTTAGTCTCAACAAGAAATGATCAAATTCAGTTTCGAGTCACACCAAGCTAAAGATAAATAGAAAACGTTAATCAATGCATGTTCAAAAATTCTCTAGAATTGAAATTTATTGCCACTGAATATTAACTCTTCAGTTCCAAGGGAGAACGAACATAGAAAATTAGGAGGCGGGGATCAAAAAATGAGAAATTTCAGACATAAATCAAACCTTTGGTGGTTTCATCGACCATGATTACGGCAACAACTCTTTCCTCTGAGCTACCCATCTCCAATCAACGAAAATCCAGATCCCCAAATCCTCAAAAGTCTTCAAAGCTCCTGTTTGCTTAAAGCGTAAATCAAGCCTTAAAATCCTAGAGTACGTGAGTAGTTGATGGAGAGAAAGAGTGTCTTTGTGTGTGTGTTTTGTTCGTAAAAGAAGTGTTGGATAATGGGGCAAAAGGGATCTGAAGAACAAGGGCGGTTGTAATAGAACAAAGAGAGAAGACTGAGATCACTCGCTTCGGTAGTGATAAGCAACGCGATGGATGAGAGAATTGAGAGTCAGTAACCAAACGCATCTAAATGGAAAGAAACACTACTCTGTTTGGTGTCTCTGTTTCATTTGTATAGAAAATGGCAAATTACAAAGTTGAGAGCAAGATCCAAGAAGTAAAGTGGGAAGCAAAATCAAAAGGAGGAGATGTTGGCTTGGCTTAGGCGAGCGTGAAGTGTGAAGCGTGAAGTTGAGAGGAGACGTTGGTTTTAATTAAAACGTCGACGTTTTTGTTGTGGAACAGAATAGGTACAGATTTGATGCCGTATGTAGAGTGCACTTAACCCCCTTCAGGTCACCTATATCAAAATACCCTGTGGCCTCTATTCCCCTTACATCCAAGCCATTCATTATGTTCCCCTTACATGTTATGAATGGCTTGGATGTAAGGGGAACATAGGGCACATGGTATTTGGGTACAGAAGAATATGTCCCCACCTATGAAGCACCAAAACGGACACGGACACGTGACACGACACTGACACGGATACGGGGACACACCAATTTTTAAAATTTGGTGGACACGGATACGACATATATATATATTATAAAATTTAGAATTAAGAAAAAAAAATTCAGGATTCATAATATGAGATAAATTGATTGATGTGTTTCAAGACTTCTAATATCTTGATAGTTTATATATATTTTGTACTTTATAAGCCCCTCTCATAAAACATGGAGCATATATATATGCACTCTTTGTGAGTGTCCATGTCAGACATGTGTCCGACACGGACACGTGCGTGTTTGACACGGATACGTGTCGGACACGCGGACACGGCTCCATTTTACCGTGTCCGTGCTTCTTAGGTCCCCACTTATCCTACGTGAATGCTTGGTAGCAACACGAATCTATGTTAAGATCAGATGTGGGTTTGGCTTTAAACAATTATAAATCTACTTTCTTTTTTGTATTTTTGGCATGAATATCAGGATCAGATTCTTTGATGGATTATACATATATGTGTAATCTTAATTTTGAACAAGTGAGGTTTCCCATCTAATGGATATCGGTTACAATACGACTGTCAGTACACTTGTTGAGGTTCATACTGTTACTTGGTTTTTTCTAGAAAAGTCTTACTCATCTATGCTAGGATGTATTAACCAGATTACTTTTGGGATTTGGTTTTGATTATTTTGAACAGCAATACACCTCCTCTTCCTGACACTGACCGGTGGTTGCCAATCTAATTTTCCCTGCTGCCAAACACTGTGTATGTTCTTATTGTTCTCTGTTTTGTTCTTTTTGGCAGAGAAATTGTTGTGGGCGGGAATTTATTCGGAGAGGGTGTGTTTGTTATTTCCATTTTTGGCCAACGTAAAAAATTAGAGGGAACCACATTGACATAACTTTGTTAGTGGATGTTTGAAAATGTTCTAAAGAATATATTCAATGTCCTTCTACAGGTATTATATGATGGATGTGAAGAATTGGCTCAGAATGAAGCCAATTCCTCGAAGTATGTAATTTCCAGTGAGAATAAGGTTTGAATTCAATTGTTATCCATGGCATTGTTCTTAAGTGGGGTTTTCTCTTTTAGTGTGCTTAGTTTCGACCTCACACCCTATTCAACTCCCAAACGCATTCAGATACAAATGGAAAGAAAAGGGAAGACACATGCATAATAAAAATGTGGGAGTGAGTCTGTATCTATTCATTTACGTGCATGCTAATTATTTGTTAAACTTGGCAGAATTTGGAACTGACAACTGCTTTAATCTTTGTTACTTGTGTAGATTATCATGTATAGTTGAGTGATTTTGTTAGCTCCATTTTTAACATTTTGTCTAGTGTTGGGAATGACAAGGCTCTCTTTGGTATCAGGAAATAGGAGAAAATTTTTCAGAGATTGCAGGCAGGTTTGATTACCCAAGTCTCACCAAAGAACTTGCGCAGGAAATTGATACTCTCTGGAAAGATGCTACAATTCAGGTGGTTACTGTATTACGTAATGACTCATACTAGTTACCTTCTACTTCTTTTCTTGACTTAGTCTCGTTTTGATGTTTGTCCGTGCTTGTAGGAAACATATGCCCAGCGAAAAGGACTCCAAGTTCCAGATTGTGCCCTCTATTTCATGGAAAATTTGGAGAGATTATCTGCCGCAATTATGTTCCAACTAAGGTATCAAGGGTTGATTTAACATACTCTTGTTCTTTCATGTCATAAAACAATATCCTCATTTAGGCTGATTTTGGATCTGAAATCTGCCAAGGTGTGCGTATGTCCAAAAGGAATATCTCAAGATACCATCTGATGAATGTTCCCTGATGTCATTACGTCGGTTGTTACCCAGCTTAGTTGCTGTAGACTCTTCAGAAGAGGTTATTACCCTCACCAAACTGCAGATAGCAAAGCCAGTACATGTTAGAAAACCTTTGATGCTTTGGAGAGTCCATTCCGCTACCTCCATCAGCTGGCCTTAATATTCTTTATGTTTCTTTGGTGACGGGTGATTTAAGAGTATTTTAGGTGTTAGTGCTGACACTTCTCTTTGAAGCTAAGCTTGTTTCCTTACCTTTACGTTAGATTGACATAGAGACCTTGACTGTACAATTTGTTGAGTTTTATTTGGATAGCCTCTTAATACCCACATGGCAAAACAAAACAAAAACAAAAGTAGCTGCCTGAATTTACTTTTGACAAAAACAAAACATATATATTTTCTATATGTTTTTGGCATATAGAAAATGTATAGCTAAACCTGTAAGTCTTCAAGTTTTTTTTAGTATGTTGCTCTTTAAAGGAATATTATGACTTGGTATTACTGAAGCTATTCAGGTTTAACTATGAGTTTATATTGCAGATTGTTGTTTTGCTTCATATATTCATCACAACAGCAGCAATTTTGTATCCCATTTTTTGTGATCTTGAGGTATGTTTTGATACATGGAAATGCATACAAGAACAGAACAAAATTTCTGAAAATTTTACATTTTGTAGCACTGATATATATTACATGTTTGTGATTTATTTGCTCTAGTCATGCTTTCCATCACAAGTTCATCATCAATTCTGCAGTTGTCTTTCAATGCCAGTGAATTATTTTCTCTGTTCAACAAATTTGGGAGACTAATTTATCCAGGATGTAATGATATTTGTTGCAACGATATATGAATAATTTATACAGGATTTCATATAAATTTCATCCATCAGTGAATTATATATCTTCATATATCTTCGATACCTTGGTCCGTCGGTAAATTTCATCGCTAGCTAAGTTTTCCGACAGAATGTGTAGATATTCTGTCGATAATTTCCATCATTAAACTCCATTTTCTTGTAGTGAGTGGAGATGATTATTCTATTGACTAATGGTTAAAAAATAACTTGTTTTGATAGATTTAACTATAAAAAGTTTAAAGATTAATTTTTTAATTCGATTTATCTTAATATATCATTAAAAATTAATTTTTATTAATTAATAAGACGATTTTCGTAAACTAACTGATTTTAATAAATAAAAATAAACAAATTGATTTTTATTTAAGAGATTTTTTTTCTTCAATTAAACTTCAACTTTTTGAAAGGTATAATAGTCCCCTTCTTTAATCATATTCTAAATTCTACAAATTTATTCAATTTTTACTATATACCGATTTTATCATGGTCTAATATCAATTAAATATTTAAACCTTAAACATCTTATTTTATCGATTTAATTTTCAATTCAGGTTTTAAAATATTACTATTAACTATTAAACCTTAAGATTTCTGAGTGAGTGTATAATGTGCCAAATAACATGTCAGTTGTTTGCTTTTTTGTTTTCTTTGGTGATAAGGAAAGCAGCCCTTTTGTTTTGTTTTGTTTGTATTAATTAGAGCAATCAAGATAATTGAACTATTTCTCTTGACCTTTTGTTAGTCATTTTGAGAGGGATGACATTTTTATTTTAATAATTTATACTTTTTTATGGTTATTTAAGTTTGTAATTTTTCTTACATCTTACAGACAATTTTAAATTAGTGAAAATTTAAATTTAAAGAGTTAAATATACTTTATCATAAATTTAGAGAATCTTAAACTCTTTTTCCTTATAGAATTTGCTTGTGTTCTTAAAGTTTCTTCCCACTATCCATTCACCCAAAAAAAAGAATTTGCTATTAAAAGAAAGAATCTACTATTGCAAGTTATCCTATAAAGAGACATCCACCCATGTATCGTACCACATGTGCAAGTATATATAAATATAACACTTGAAAAGATGAGGAAAGTTTGTGACTTTTGTTGTCTTAAGCAAATGACGCCATGCACAAACACTTCACTTTGTTTTTGTATCGAGGAAGAGGCCGAGGAGGTCCTCATCAATCATCACCATATTGCATGTAAAGAGTAAAGCAACATCTTCGCAATGAAGGAAAGTAGCAATGCATCTTCTTTGACTTTTTTTTTTTTTCCTTCTGAAGGAGCTTTGCTTTATATTTCCAAAGTGAGATCTTCTTTTTTCTCGAAATCTAGCACGATGTATAAAACCATGGAAGTAATGAAAGAGACTTTGAAATATTCATGTTAAGAAAGGATCATGGTTTCTAAAAAGATGAACCTGAACGTATAATATATGAGCTGTGACCACAGTATTTGTGCATTATTGTTAATAGTTTTAAGTTTAGCCACTCTGGAAAGAAGGATTTCTGTATCAATGAAACTTTGCTTTTTGATTTTTTTTTCATATAAAAATATATATTATTATTTTTTGAATACGTATTGATCGAGTAAACTCTTACATTTTGATAATTACTGATAACCGATATTTTCAAAACGGAACCGGAAGTTAAACCGTTAAGATAAGAGGTTTAAGATTTAAAAAGTTCAATTGGCATTAAACCGTTATAAAACTGACTAAAAATTAAACAAAATTAAAGTATTTAAAATATGAATGAGAGAGATTGTCCTTATTTTATGAACAATTTGAAGTTTAATTAAAAATTATTAAATAAAATTTTATTTATTTATTTTGGTCTATAAAAGTTTATTAATTTATGAAGATTGATCGATTAATTAAGAAATTAATTAATTTTTAACAACAAGAATTATTTAAGTAAATTGAACTGAAAACTTTAAATTATTGCTGATTACTTAAACTTATTTACAGAGTCACAAGATGAATTTTTGAAATTAGATAATTCATTTATTGGAATTAAACAACTCATATCTGAGTTTAGCCTGATACTTATTTTATTCATGTCACAAAATTCTTGTCATGTTTGTGGTGCATGACATGCTTCCAAGGCCTAAACAGATACCATGTTTGGATTTAATCTCTAACTACCGCTTATTAATTAAATATTACTTATACGACGATTCAACTGAAATCTTAAACTCGAATCAAATTAATTAAATTTAATTTAAATTAATAGTTTATTTTAATTATTTTAAATTATTAAATTAACTTAAGTTAAACTTGATCGTAGTCTTCTGGTTTAAGAGTTGGGTTGGGTTATTGTATTAGTAATATTTGATTAGTAATATTTGATTACTTCATGTTTCATAGTCATACAAAACTTCTTGTTTTTATTCTTTAACCGAAATTTAAGAAAAATAGTTTTTCTTTTAAATCTAAAAAGTAGAAGAAATATTTCAAGAATTTTAAATAACGTATAAGTTTATGGGCATATTTGGCAAACAAAGAATTGTATTAGCTGTTAGCTATAACTGATTATATCAGCTGATTTAGCAGCGAATAACATCAACTGTTTATTAAAGATATTTGATAAAATTAGCTGTTTAGTATTAGATGTTGATGTGTAAAATGACTTATGAGGGCATGATTTAAAAAAATTATAAGAACATGAATATTATATTTCTTAGTATTTCATTGAATATTCTTTTAAGAATTTAGATTTTAGATATTTAATTTTACAAAATTAAGTTTATAACTTTAATAATAATAATAATAATAATAATAATCCAATGTTAAATTCTCTATTAATATGAATGATGCTGCGAGTTACATTATATTAGTATTTTTATATAATAAGTATGAATTTTATTATTTAATAAATTTAAAATATCTATAATTATAGTATGACATAAATACGATTATATCATAATTAAAAAATTATTAAAAAGAGGGTATAATTAGTTTTTTACTTATTAATTTTTGGTTGATCATCTAAAAAGTTCCTCTTATAAAGCTTTTAGAAATTAGCTTATTGGGGTTAAATAAGTTAACCAATAAGCTATTTATCAAATATATGGATAACTTTTAAGAAAGTCAAAATTTAACTTTTAGTCAATAAACTAAAAAATAATTGATAAGTTTTTTTTGGCAAACACCTCGCTGTAAAGTTTTATGATCTGCTAGAGCAGAGTTAGGATCATGTTGGCTTATGTGTGAATCCACAATTTTTGGAACCTGTGCCGTTAGAGGAAACCTGTATCCTACTTTCTGCCGTTTCTTCTCACAGCTATTTTACAGTCACGGTCTCTTGACAAAGTTTTGAAGCCTCTGGGAAATGAAAATGTCTCTAGTGCTGTTTTTTTTTTTGACAGATAGATGCATACGTACTTACGAGCTTATTCCATTGGCCTTGTTGCGTAAATTCCATACGAAACCTGATTCCTAAAACTTCCTGGAGATTCTTCAAATTCATGGTCATGCAACAGACAGCAGAACCGGCAGAATACTGTACAGTGCAACTTTTGTTTCTATTACTGACTTTGATGTAATTAAGGTATTAGTGTTGGATTTGTTGCTTCCTTCAAAAAAAAAAAAGGTATTAGTGTTGGTTTGGAGTACACATCAGTTTGACTTCGTTTGGTTGCAAACTCTTTGGACAACCTCTTCGAGTCTAGTTAGTAGCTAATTCTAAAATCCTGATAATGGAACTGGGCATCACTTTCCAGCTAGTTTCTTCAAATTATTTTTTGAAAGATAAAATAGAATTATATTAATTTATAAGCAAGAGCTAAATACAACCATTACAATGAATTGCTACAAAATAAAACTCACTAATCAAAATACAAAGTATCATCAATATATAGCATTATAACGACCAGTTTAGTTTCAGAACATGACTAATGAAGCGTTGTTGATCATTGACAATCAGGGGCGAATCCAGAAATTTTTTTGAGTGAGGGTAAAATTTTATTTTTAATGGGGGCAAAATTTTAATAGAAACAATTTTTTTAATGGGGGCAAAACTTAAAATAATAATTTTTTTACATAAAATTTTTTTGAGACGGTGGAAATTTTTTTTGGTTACCCCCACTTGCCCCCATTGTAGATCCGCCCCTGTTGACAATGATGGCAGCTCTGACCCAATTGACTACATGTTCTGCAAGTCATTGCTTGCTCTCTTCAACACCTTTTTATATCCTCCTGTTCCTTTTCTCCCAAATTGAATAGATAAGAGAATGAAAAGCAGTTTTGATAATCATGTCATTTGCTTTACCAAGTGTAGTAAGTTAGAAACTTAATAACAGCTGATAAAAGTGTAAAGGTCGAGACTTTTCATTAATGGAATCAAGACAAATAAAAGCTTTCCATTATAACACTGAAAATAGAGAAGAATGTTTGCTGTTACATTGTTGACAAAATGATGAGAGGCGGCTGCTCTTAGCCAATATAACATGTGCCTATTTATAGCTAAAAGTTGCCCTAGCTGTTTTGGAATTTAGCTAAGATATTTTTAGGTATTGGTTTCACAAACATAGAATAAAGTTGGCACAGTAGATCATAGCTAACTTGTCCACCTGTGCTATGGACAGCACTGATATTATCACACCAAATAACAGGAACTTTCTTCATGTGAATTCCTAGCTCTCTAAGAAGATTTTTGAACCATGATACCTCAGCTGCAGCATTTGCAAGACTTCAATATTCAGCTCCTGAAGTCGACCTGGCCACAACTTGTTGTTTCTTTGAAGACCATCCAACAAGATTTTCACCAAAATAAACACAATATCCTGAGGTTGATCTTCTGTCATCAACTGAGCTTCCCCAATCAGCATCTGAAAAACTCACCAGGGATGGATCTGGACTAGGTTGGAACAATAAACCATGGTTTATGGTGCCTTTAATGTACCTTAAGATTATTTTCACAGCAGTCCAATGCTTATCAAGAGGAGAATGCATGAACTGGCTTACTTTGTTTACACTGTAAGCTATTTCAGGTCTTGTGAGGCAAAGATACTGAAGTGCACCAACTGTGCTTCTGTAAAGTGTAACATCTGCAAAAGGATCTCCATCTTTTACCGACAATGGAGGGGAAGTAATCATTGGTGTGGGAACTGGATTTGCACTGAACATTGATGTTCTCTCAAGAATTTCAGTTGCATACTTTTTCTGATTCAACAGAAGATTTTCACCAAGTTCTGAAACTTCAATGCCAAGAAAGAAACTCAGATTTCCAAGGTCCTTGAGAGAGAATTCCTTGTTGAGTTTCTTAATAAC
>JAOQMR010000007.1:21228726-21247270 GCA_027563865.1 Erythroxylum pelleterianum
CCTCCTCCATGCGACAGATGGTACAATGAAAAATCAAACTTCCTCTCACCACATTGAATGTTACCAAATTTATGGCAAAAAGGGGCCAAAGCATGTGAAGAAGAGACTCGTTCCTTCAAGCCGGGTCCTTTTCGCTAGAGGACGAAGCAGTTGCATGGATGCATTGCATGGGAAACTAAATCCCAGTCTCCTCCATACTACCATTCATCTTCCGTCTTTTAATTCATCACATGGTCCCCTGTACGACCATCAGTGGTTCAAATTCCACCTCTGATCACAACAACATGTGAATCATGACCAAAGTAGAAAGTGACCCAGACGCCTACTTTCCATGTTCTTTTTTTTCTCTTTTTTCCAACATGAAATTTCAGAGACATTCATTTTGATCAAAAGGGTATGAGAAATCAGCTAATGATATGATATGATACTATTAAATGATTAAGATATGAAGTCAGTTTTTGGTTTACCAATGAGCATTAGGTCAATTCTTAAGATTGAGTAGTTGTATAATAATGTAAGAGGTTGAAAGGATTATATTGAGGAAATAATTTTTAATTTTTATTAAAAATTTGTATAAATTTATAGATACAAAGAATATGAAATAATTAACCTCGCATTTATTTAAAAAATTAACATTAGCGGAATATAATAAAAGTTTTCCATAAAATTTAATAATTTATTTCTACTAATTATTTGTTTACTTCCTTCTACAAAAGAATTACAAACAATTATATACTATAAAACCCTAATTGCATCAAGGTACCTAGTTCCCTTCTATTATAAATTACTATATTATAAATATATATTCTATAAAATATTTTATAATTTTAAAATTATATAAAGAGTTGTAGGATGAATGATTTTAAAACAGACCCTCCATTCATTAGAAAGAAAATAGAGAAAATTATCAGTCATTTTTTGGCAGATTGAAAGGGTTTAGCAGTTTGACCATGTTAAATCATTGATAATTATGTTTGGTAATTAGTTGATTGAGTTAGCGGATTGAATCCAATCCGTTTTTCCTCTATCAACTAAAAAAATAAGGGACTAAAAAATTATTATATCCAAAAGTTATTACAAAGTACTTAAAGAGATAGAGATAGAGATAGAGATATAAATTTGACTTAATTTATACGAAATTTAAAAAGTTAATCATTAAATTTAATTTTTTTTAAAATTTAATTTTTTATCTCTAATTATATTACATTAATTACTTTTGTATAAACTCGATATTTAGTTCCTTTTTATTTCAATGTTTAGTATATAATATTATTATCACTTATATATTATGTTTAATTCAATTCAATTTAATTAAAAATTAATAAGTCAGATTTAAATTAATTATTTTTATCTAAGTTTAAATTTTAAGAGATTAATATAAATAGTTTTTTCAAAATAATTTTATTTTAATTTAATAAATTAAAATATAGTTTCAATTTTTCAAAATTAAAAAAACAAAAATTATATTTCCTTAAATTAGAAATTAAATCGATATTATTTTTAAAGACCTAATTTTATATCAAGCTTGTTAGTGATGTATTTGAGAAAAAAACTCCTGGTGTGATCCATTCTCAAGCTTATTTTTAATGGTATTTTAGTGATCTTTCAAATTCTTCAGTTGACCCTTGCAAATTTAAGAGAATCGTGAGAAGTTTTTAATCGAACTCATTTGTCATTGAGAAGTTGTATTGAGAGAGCTTTCAGTGTGTTTTTGGCTCGATGGAAGATATATAAGAAAATGATAGTGTTGACTTCTTTTACTCTATCTAAATTCTTATAAGAATATTCAAAGAAATATTAAGATATAAATAGTTAATAATCATGTCCTTATAATTTTTTTAAAGTCATTTTACACATAAACAATTAATACTAATCAACAAATTTTAGTGTACATTTTAAAATAAACAATTGATATTATTCGCTGGTCAAATCAACTATATTAATCCTCTATTACCTAACCTCTGATAGAATTAACTAACAGCTAATGCAATCTGTTGATTGTCAATCATGGCTATATCTTTTTTTGTAACTTTCTTTTTTTAATGTTCTTACAAATGCTTGTTCATGTACGTTTATAATTAGAGGTTCAAGCAGAAGCTCGTTTACGTAGCTTTTTTATGAATCTCTTGCCTCCATCTAAACACTTAGCGTTTGTTTGGTTGGCTCTATATCAGTATAATTTTTGTCAGTAGAGTTTTTTTTTCTGAAGATCTTTTATGAGAAGAACTTTTTTAAGAAGCCAGTTGACTGTTTTGCTGTTATTTAAAAAAGAATTTTTTTGAAATAGCTTCATACAGTAGACTGTTTAGCAACATAAAAATAAAAGGTAATTTTAATTTTAACTATATTTTATTTTATAATAAAAATAATTTGTGCATATAAATATTATGTAAAATATATTAAACAATATTCAAAGCACAATATATTATTTATTATATAATTTTAAACCATATGAAACATAAATGAAAATATATCTAATCAAATCTTTTATATGAATTATAACATAAGTAAAACTAATATAAAAAATAAATATTAAAACATATAAAAAAAACCACATAGAGAAGATGAGTTTGCAAGATAAACGTAAAGATGAGTTTGTGGGTATTGTGGGAATTATGTGTAAAAGATAAGGACAAAAAGGATTAAAAATAGGTTCATTAATTGATTTGAAAAATCTACCCAAAAAACTATTTGAGAGGCTTTTTTTAGAAGCGCTAAATTTGAGTTTCTTAAAAAACTGTATTTTAGCTGCAAAAAAAATCATATCTATTAAAGAAGTGTTTTTTATTTTACAGCAAAACACCTATTTTCTTAAAAATGACTTTTATGGTAGAAAATAGTACTTTTTGACTTCCCAAAAGCCCATCCAAACATACACTTAGAATGGTAAAGTTCAGCTATTTTAAAAAACTCAACCAGGACTAAGGCCCAATAAGGGAATGCCATAAGATGGAGGCCCAATTTGAGGAAAGAACGGCTTAATCTAAATCCAAACATACGAAAAATGGGCTGGAACACTCAAAACGGAACGGCGTCGTATAGAACTTCCCGGGAAACTCTGACATGGCGGTGAGTAGCGAAAGCCGAGATTCGGACACCATAATTTTTCCTTCACGTCGACGATTTCAGTTCATATGCGTCTCCAAATCCCGCTCCCTAGTCAAAGTGCTATCTAAATCAAAATCGAAGACGATGAGGCTATTGCAGTTGGGTCTGTTGGTTGCTTCAGTTTCTGGACTCTTCTTGATCATCGTCATATAATCGGGCTAGGTCCTACAATACATTACAAATCGATCTTTGAGTTTCTGTGTTGTTTGTATGCCTTACATTGCAGGATAGAGGAGGTTTTGTCGTGGATGATGTTTGTTTAGCGTTTTTTTTTTCAATTTTTGAGATGTAGTTGGGATCCAACGGCTGTCGAGTGAAGATGTGGAAGCATTGCAATCTCTGCAGACTAGTTTCAAGAAGTGTGTGGTAAAGTTTGGATCTTTAATTCGAACTGGTTTATTAGGGTCTTAAAGTGTAGAGCTTTTCTTGATATGCATCAAATGGTTTGATATTTCTGTTTTGGGACGTTGGCTTGATGATGCAGAGTGCAAATGGGTTAGGTTTACAAGCTCTAACTGGCAAGGATAGTTGCCAGGTGATAATGAACTTCCCTAGTGACACTGTTTGCCTGGTGATAATGAACTTTCCTAGTGACACTGTCCCCATGTGGGTATATGTTTATCTTTCTTGATGTACTCAAAGATTCTATTGAAAACGGAACTTTTTCATGATCTAAAACATCATCAATAAATTGGCACGTGAGAATCAATCCAGATCTTCTGTTCAATATTACTCTGACTTATTTTGTCTTATAGAATCTCAGTCATTTATTTTGCAGGTCCCATGCGGGATCTACATAAATAAATAGTTGAGATTTATTGGATACAATAAGACACTATAATATTGGACTGGACTCCATAAGAATGTACAATAAGTTGATTTATTCTTGATTGATGATTTACGTGGTAACAGAAAGACCTCACAACCAGAGAACTTGAAGGATTGTCCTGTGAGTTTAGCCTCTGTGAAGCTGTTGTTACATGGGAGCAGGTGAGCTTAACCTTTTACATTCCTATTTGTCAATAATCTACCTGTGATGGAATGATACTTATATGATATATCCCTCGGATTTTTAGGTTGGTTTGCAGTTTATTTTATTATCTCGCTCTCTTTGACTTGAGTTGTACTTGATAATTGACTTATTATTTAGGGAGTGATAATTGATAATTGACTTATTATTTAGGGAGTGCAAAACAGTACTACAATACTCACCAGGGAATACATTGATGCTTTACAAAATGGATGGGAGGACTAAGCATGGCATAATATTAATAAAGGAGTGAATCTGTACGTACTTACTATAAGCTTTTATTGAAAAAGAACGGGATCATTTTTAATATGGTCGATTGGAATACAATCTATGAAAAATGGAAAGAAGGATGTAGTATATAATTGTTTCCTGCCTTACATAACGTTGATTCAAATCGATATCATATACTTCCATTCAAGGGGCAAAATACTTCATTTCCTTTATTTTCTTCTTTCTAAGGAAAAATATCAACAAATTGACTGGTTTTCTGATTTTACTTGTCAAATTGAGTTAGTTAAGCTGAACCTACAGAAGCAAGTTTAAATGGGATGTTCCTATTTTTGTGCTCCAGTAACCGCTGCGAGAACAAGATTTTATGCATGGAGAAGCTCTCATTGGTACTTCCTGAAGTACCACCGTGTATACCAAGGCAGTTTGACCAAAGTGCTGTCATTGGTAATTCAGGAGATCTCCTGAAAACAAAGTTTGGAAAGGAAATAGACAATTATGATGCTGTTCTGAGGGAGAACGGTGCCCCAGTTCAGGTTAATTAGTTATATATGTTTTAGTCAACCTTAGCTACTATCTTTCACCTAACCAGTGTATGTTAAACTTCATCAGTTTGTTTCTGCAGAATTTTACAGAATCTGTGGGCCATAAGAGTACATTTCGTCTCCTTAAATCTGGGATCTGCCAAAGCTATTGATAAAGTTGTAGAGTTGGATGGTAAGTTCACTGCTCCACTTCTTACAAGGCCTTTCTTCATACTAAAATAACACTTATTTATCCGAATCCTGCAGAAACAAGGAAGGAGGCTTGCTGATTAAAACAACAGTACATGATATCATAAGCAAGATGATTCGGGCTTGTGTCATTATATCACTACCATCCATTTGCTTAGGTTTTATCTTTCTCAAGATGAAATGCAAGTGGGAGCAGCTGATGCAAATGGAGCAATGACATTTTGTCAATGTTGAGATTTAGATGTACGTTGGATACAGAGGCTATTAATTGGTTAAAGGTTTCCAATTTTTCCTTTGACATTGATTTTTTAGGTTTGATGTTTTGTTTCTTATATAACTAGGATTATTGCTTGTTGGCATGATCTGATTATGCTTATAGCAGTTGTGTCTGGCATAAGTTATGCCATTGCAAATTATAGTTTTATGTTTCCTGTTTGGTGTTCCGTCTTATCAAATGTGCTATATTTCTAACTTGATAGTGTTTACTGACCAGACAAAGGATGTACTATTTGTTCCTTGTTTGAAGTCAATATCTGAAATGTTGATCTTATCAAATGTTAGGACATTCTGTTTTGCTTTTATCCCCTATACAACTTAACTTTCTAAATCTGTATGTCTCTATTGTGCAGGAAATTCCAATAAACAATGGTATATTTATTGTTAGGTACATCATTTGGATCAGCAGCAAAGGGAACTGGATTGAAGGCTCTTGAATTTGCTCTCTCTGTTTGCGAGAAAGTAGATATGTATGGTTTCACGGTGGATCCAGGATATAAAGAATGGTACAACTCTTTCGATTATGAACGTCTCCAAAAGATTTTCATGCACAAGTTTTGTGTTTGTACGACCAACAATCTATTTTCCTTCAGGACTAGTTTTGTGTTTGTAGGAGCAGGATCTGAAGACCCACTTCGTGCATGTTCCATTAGACAGAAGCAAGCTAAAAGAAGGTTTTCAACAGTTTGCAGTTTCCGAAAGCCTGCTCTTGATCATCAAAAGTTTGTAAAAAGAACAACAATTTATCCACTGGAGCAGAGTCCTGGGCACGGTTTGCTTTGTGCTTTACCAAATGATTGTAGCTTTTTTTTTTTTATAAAGAGGGAAGAAACAAAACTTCATGGAGAGACGAGGGGAACAGATTCCAAGATATCCTCCAAGAAGATACTGTGGCACATTAAGGGTGTAGTATTAAGACAAACAGATCCTAATTCAAAATTCTCCGCATAATTGACTAACCAATCCGCACATCTGTTACTCTCGTGAAAGATATGTCGAGAGATAACTGTCCAGTTCTGAGTAAGCAGTTCATGAATTCCTTGAATGATGGGATTTAAAATCATACTCCGTCTGACCGAGGAAGAAATGAGGTGGATGGTTGCCATCGAGTTTGCCTTCAATTCGACGCGGCGATGCCCGAAGTTTCACGCGATCATGAGCCCGGTAAAGATGCCCCAGAATTCAACAGGTACCGGTGAGCACCATCTGAAATTCTGGACGAATCCCCCAAGCCAGATACCTGAACTGTCCTGTAGAATGCCTCCGCTTGAAGCTTTAAGGCACCAGACTTACAGAAAGTCAGTCGAGTGGATTAGCAACCCGAACGACCATCACGCTAAAGGTTGCAATAGGGAGAGAGAGAGGCTCCAAACGATGATCTGGACAGCTGAGAGACCCTTTCTTGGAGCTTTGAAATTATGTTTTCTTCTTCAAAGTCTGTGGCTTTTCTATACAATTTACTCTGTTAATATTATATTTTTTGTAATGATTGAAATTTGTAGTCACTAATATTTATGCATTGAATAAATTATAATAAGATAATATGTCCAAATGTGTATAATGTTTTAGGATGTTTTTAATTTAAAATTTAACTTTTAAAGAATTTTGGTGAATGTTTTAAAAACTAAATCGAAAAATCAATAAACAAGAAGTTTAAAGTTTAAGAAGTTTAATCAGTATTAGGTTGTCATAAAATCTGTTAAAAATTGAATAAAATTAAAAATTTTAAAATATGAGTGAAAGAAAATATCCTTATTTATCAAAGAATTTGAAGTTTAATTGAAAAATAAAATTATTAAATAAAAATTAATTTATTTATTCAGGTTATGAAAACTTATTAATTTATAAATACCGATTAATTAATTAATAAATTAATTAATTTTTAACAACAAAAATTATTAAGATAAATCAAACTGAAAAATTAAAGACTAGATCGAAAAATTATTTGATTCAAGATTAAGTTAAACCTATTAAGTTTTTCATTTATTGGATCTAGTTAGCAGATCGACATTTATGCAACATTTGATGGATAGTCACCAAAAGAACTTTTTATTTGAATCTCATAATTTTAAAAACTTTTAAGATGTACATTAAATTAAAAAAACCTATATGCTATAAAATTGTTACTCCCTCCTATTCAAAATAAGTGTCGTTTCAGAAGAATGCACACTTATTAAGAACGTTAATGAAATGTCTGATATACTCTTATTAATTACATGTTAAATTGCCTTGAAAATATAATCTGTGTAACCTGTGTAATTAAGATGTGAGAGAAATTAAATGGTAATTTTGGAAGTATAATCATAAATATGCATAAAAGTCATAAACGACACTTATTTTAAATAATTAAAATCTCTCTAAAACGACACCTATTTTGAACAGGGAAGAGTATTAATATAATAATTTATAAATAAATCATCTCCAAAATTTCCTAATAAAATTTTTAAAAAAAGGTTTAATAATACAAAACTTTGCGATACGATGGCTCTCCAACATCATAGCTGTTATTGCTACTTGCTAGTGTTTACGAATTCGCCATTTTCCATAACTTCATCGAATTCTTCTTTTCTTTTTTGGAAAAAGAAACAAAGCAAACTAATGATAACACGCAATTGTCGTTTCGTCCCTTTTGATGTCGTTTAACTCTCTTTCCTTCCATTTATGGGTCTCTAAACGATAGCTATCGTCACCCTAATTGAGGAAGACACGTGTCAAACACCCACTTGACCTCCGCAGTCTCCTTCTTCGCAGCAAGAACTCACTCCACTCTCTTCGAATTCCTCTCTCACCTCTCTCTCTCCCTCTCTCTCTCTCTTTGTCTTCCACTCTCTCTCTATATATATATCTATAGATATACGTGTAGAGACATTTAGGAACCCTAAAAAGAAGCCAGAAACATTTTTTGGATCTTGGAATTCTTGATATTGTCGTCATACATGGCGGAGACACAGCCACCGGAGGGTCAGCTTGACGGCTTCGGAGGTGGTTCAAACACCGTCACTTCCTCGGAAGCCGTCGGTTCAAAACGACAGCGTAGACCTAGCGTTCGATTGGGGGAAATCGGCGGCGACCATATCTACGACGGAGTTCATGCTCGAAGAACGATGGGAAACAGACAGTGGAAGCATAACAACAACCTTTCTCTTGATCATAGTAAGAAGGATTCAGGTAAAGGTTCAAAGACTCGAGTTTTAACAAATTTAACTACCACCGGCGAGTTCGCCGAAACCCTAGATGATGATAGAGAGCCTAATTTGGACACAGTTGCGCTTGCGAGTTGGAGGGTGAAAGATTCGAAGAAAAGAGCGTCGAATGCCACCACGAAGAGGGTCCGATCCAATTGGGTCTCGAAAATTGACGACGGAGGTGGAGACTTTACCGGCGGAAATGTGGACGGAGATGAGAAGTATAGTGGTGGTGAGGATATGGAAAATAGTTATAGGGAATTTGGTTTGGAGAATTCGGAGAGTCCATTGAAAGAAGATAGCCCAGCTCATTCTCTTGAGAATTTGGGTGATGGGAACGAGAGAAATGAGAGGGAAATGTTTTACAATACAAGGGGAATTAGGGCAAGGAACAATAACCATAATCGTCATCTTGAAGGTGTCGAATTGTCCGGACCGTCGGATAACGATGCCAGGGATTATAGGAATGATGGTGTGAGAATTTGGCTGAATAGTATAGGGTTAGGGAGGTATGCACCGGTTTTTGAAATTCATGAGGTTGATGATGAGGTTTTACCAATGCTGACACTGGAGGATTTGAAGGATATGGGCATTAATGCTGTTGGGTCAAGAAGAAAGATGTTTTGTGCGATTCAGAAGCTCGGAAAAGGGTTTTCGTGAATGGTTTTCGACGTGACGATTTCGTAGATTTTGGTTTTCAAGAAAGGATTATATCTCAGCCATGGTGATTTCAAGTTGCATCATGGTCTGAAGGTAGTTTGAGCTATTTTGTTCTTGATCTCATAGTATTAGAAATAGTTATATTTTTTTTTTCCTTGAACTTGGGTTAGGATATTTTGATTAGTGCTTTTGTTGCACTTTATGAATGCATTTTTAAGTTCGGTGCAATGCAATGTTCAGGTATATGACATTCTGATGATTTTTGTCTTAGTACTTGTGTTTTAAAGGAGAGGGAAATGCCTTACTTTGCCTAAGATGAATAAAATTGTTCAAAACCTAAGTTCAAGCTATATGATCTGACGATGCTCTTTAGTTTTTGAACATGTATTTTATGTCATGAAGCCAACTATTACTTCAATTGGAAGTTTGATACTTATGATAATTATGTATTGCTTGTTCTATTAAGCATCTATATGGGGTTGCAATAACTTCGATTGATATTGTTGCTTTCATGAGCATTTTGGTTCTAAACTTATATTATATTCCAAACTGTTGGGAAAGGGTTAATTGTGATTGAGTTTTTCTTCTGTTAGCACTCTGTCACTGGTTGTGTTTTGGGAACCATTAGGTCTCATCTTCTGGAACAGCCATTGGATTGTTTCAAGAGCTCAAAGTACATTGTAACCCGTCTTGTTATCAAATCTTGGCCGTTTGTTGAACTATTCAAATAGTATTTAGTAATCTAGTGAATAATGGGTTATGGTGTGATTTATCAAGAGAAAACGACTATAAAATGAATAGCCAAAGCTAGTACAGATTTGGATTAAAAGTAGCATATCAACACATGAAGCAGTACATATTCGGTCGCTCCTTTAGAGTCATTATAACCATTTTCAATCGAGAAATTGAACCAAACATATGAAATCTCGGAAGTTCACTGCCAGAATAAGTTTTAGGTGTGCATGCAACTATTTACACATGGATTGGCCAGTCATACCGATAAACAAGCAAAAATTGCTATACCCTCGCAAGATACCTAATTTTTAGTTCTAGGCGGAAACCATACTGTAGGAATTGGGTTTGTTTCTCTACATACCCAGCCCCTCGTTGCACTTGGAGAATAACATTGACTATAGGCATGTCCTAACACACTGTGATTCTCAGAGAGAGATTATGAGACGGTGGTCAACCAACAACCCAACCCCATACTTCGTTCGATTAAGTCTCAAAGTTGCTCCTGAATCCTAAACCATTTTCGAATAATCTATTTAATCCAACTTCATTCCACTCTGATCCTGGTCTTGATCCTGATCCTGCTTATGGGGTTCAGCAGGGAAGTACTTTATGCCCACCAAGTCACCTACTTGACTGATTACCTGTCAAAGAGAAAACAACTCTGAATTAGTTTCTCATTGTTTACAAATCAAATCTCGCTCCGGTATAACATTGATCGAAGATAACACATCTGAGCCAAGTTGGTGTTCGGGTCTATTCGTCAAAGGCTTTGAAATTTAATGTCACATATCCAAAACTGATTAGCCCTCTACACACTATTTTCAGAATACATGCTGCAACTGCAGGTATTGAAAATGTCAAGCAAAGATATACATAAATGGATGAGCAAGCTTAAATAGCATAAAAATTTTACTTAATTTTCTTGGCAACTGTCAGACTTCATCTTTTTCCTTTTATATGAATCCTCAATCATTGGGTGACTATCCAATAAAGAGTTATCTTCAAAGACATGAAAATAATACTGAATACCAATAAAAAAGTTTCTATGCACAAAGCCCCCCTCCTGTCTTTAGCACAAGTAACATAATGCAAAAACACCAAATAATAATAATAATAATAATCATCACAAATTAGACGTGCATACCTCCAAAGCTCTGATAAGATCTTCCCTGGAATGTGAAGCAGATATGCAAATACGTGCCCTGGCCAAAAGTAGAGGGGTAGCTGGAAAAGCAACTGTCACAATGGCTACCTGTAAAGAAACCACAAAAACAGTAAAATGCGCAGCAACCAACCCTCCACTTATACATGAAAAGATTAATCTTAATATAAGTTGCTGCTATATTAACTGCAAGCTTACCTTTTGTCTCAGACACTCCCGGGAAAATGCAGGAATTTTTGCAGGATTATAAAGCATTATAGGCATCACAGGAGAGTCATTATCTCCAAGGACTTCAAAACCCATTTTCTGCAGCTCTGACCTGAAAAAGTTGCTATTTTCACG
Organism: Erythroxylum pelleterianum; assembly: GCA_027563865.1. Lineage (NCBI taxonomy): Eukaryota > Viridiplantae > Streptophyta > Magnoliopsida > Malpighiales > Erythroxylaceae > Erythroxylum > Erythroxylum pelleterianum. The sequence continues at coordinate 21,240,187 of JAOQMR010000007.1, forward strand.
TATTCTTGCAAGTTTTTGAGCCCCTAAAAAGACATAAAAGAATCGTAAGTCGTTAGGAAATTAAGCTGGGATCTAAAGTTGGATCCATACAATTGAAGCAAAGAAATGACTGATTTTTCTTTTCTAAAATGGATAAAAACAAATGAAAAATAAGGGAGAGCACCTATTACCTCTACATGAACCATCTTCCCCAAGAATAACCTTTATGGCAGATATGATTTGTTGTGCAGCTGGTGGAGATATTGATGTTGCATATAGATGAGCTGGACATGTGTACTTGAGATATTGAATAAGCTCCTGCAAGCAACAAGTAAATCAAGGCCTCAGCCCACTTGTGGTGTCAATTACTTAGTTAATCCAATATATTTGGCATATAAAAATGCATGTAAAGGAATCAAAGATGAAAATAGATTGTCAAGCTCTATAACTCGTCATACCTAGTATACCCATAGAACTACTGAAAAGTTGTACTAAAGTAAATTTGCAAATCATTTAGAGGGTCTGTAATGACCATCGAGAATGTCAATTGTCATACAGTAACTTTCATGCCATTGTAGAAAGGAATATTACAGATAATGGAGTAGAGTCTTCCTGGCAGTTAGAAGAAAGTTATCACCTTCTACATACTAAAAAGAAGTTGCAGAGGATCGTGATCAAACGAACTTCAATTTATAAAGTGATAAGAATAATTCTGATCCAAATTTACTACATATAAATGTTGTTAAAGATATATAACTGTAAAATAGAATCTTGATCCAGAGTAGAACGATAATGATAACGTTTGTTCTCATGTTGAAATAATTCTCTTATTAATAGAAATGAGGAAAAGAAATTAGTGAGAAATAAAGATAAGCACCTATCTTTTCTACACAATCCAAAGGTTCGTAATAAAACTAATAATAGTTGCATAACTAAAACCTTGGATCCAGCAATATAACCGCCACATGATCCAAATGATTTTGTAAAAGTTCCCATCATAACATCCACATCAGCAGTATCCACTCCTAAGAGTTCACAAACACCTCTTCCTGTTTTTCCAACAGCTCCAATACTGTGAGCCTCATCCAAGTAAACATAGGCCTACAAAGCACACAATAACAATAGACATGTCATTCTAGTAAGTGAATCAAGGGTTAAGCTATGAAAAGTGTGTCTATGAAAAACAGAAGAAAAGCACAAGATATAACATATATTTTCACATACCATTTATGTCCTTAATAACACCAAATTCACAACTTATTTTAATCACAAGTTACCTGAAGGGACACTTCTTAAAAGTATTTAATCTTTTTTCGTTATGTAATTTGCTCCTCACAAAGAGACAACTCAAACACTTCCTAGGTAAAAGCTGACTGCAAGGATGACACATAATGAGTTGTGTATGAGAACGTAGAAGTTTGACCTTGTATTTTTTGCATATTGCAACAATCTCTGGAAGTTTGCAGAGTTCACCTTCCATGCTATAGATACCCTCCACGATAACAATTATCTTCTTCCATGGTCTATGTGTTCTTGGTCGCCCCTCAGCAATCTGTTCTCTTAATACTTTCTCCAAGTGAGATGGTGCTGAAGCAGAGAAAGTTAACAGATTAATAAGCAGGACAAATTTCCATTTCTTTGTGGAGAAATAAGTTGCTATTATTCAGAACTCACTATTATGTTGAAAAACACGTATTGTGGCTCCTGATCCCCGAGCACCATTGACAATTGAGTTGTGATTCAATGAGTCACTAATGATGAGCCCTCCCTGTTAATAAATATAGAAAGGGAAATTATTTTATGATTTTGAAAGAGCAACATAAGCAAAACAGGACTAGATGCGCATATACCTTCCCAATCAAGACAGGAAGGATGGCGGAGTTTGTCACATATCCCATACCAAAGACTATAGCTGCTGGCTTTTTGACAAAATCAGCGACGCGCTCCTCCAGTTCATTATGCAAAGTAGTAGTCCCTAAGAAAAATATGTATCAGAAAAGCAGATTACAGAGGAACTAGCAACAAAGAAACATCTTGCAAGTTGGTTGCTCACCTCCATCCACTCGAGTACTGCAAGTACTAGGTGAAAACCTCTTCAATGACTCAATAACACGAGGTGTACAATATTCATCAGCCGCTGCAAAGCCAAGATAATTGTACGATCCCAAGTTTAGGCACCTATTAATATTCGTAGTCCGTCTGCATGTCGTGATACCAATTATCCACAAAGCATTAGCAATTCCATATCAGGTTACCACAGATTTCAACTGATAAAACCACAAACTGCAAGCAAACTGACAAAAGACTAACTTCAATGTCTTGTTATTGTCATTGGAATAACGCTCAACCACATCAAACCAAGCATCAGGGGCACTCGAGATTGGTCGTCCAAAGCAGTCCTGCATGATGGTACAAAAATAAGAGCTCTAAGCCACTAACTAAAACACTCATACCAACCCACCGTCATGCCACAATAACAATGTTAAGACCATTGAATTAACACACCTATAAGGAAAAGCGCCTTAAAAAAATCAAATCAATCCACCTCAAGTACATCAAAACTAGCAATAAAACACAAGAGTCCAAGCAGAATCATCAAGATCCAGTAAATTTAGTTCATAATACCAGGCAATCATCTAAACTCGCAAAAACAATAGCATCAAACTCTATACAAAGAGATTTACCCTATGCACTCTAATTCTTCTTCCACGATCCATCAAAATAAGCATCCGATAACCAAACAAAAACAAAAACTTCGCAGAAGGAATAAAAGTGCGTACCTGAATTCGCAAATACAAACGACGAATATAGAAGTCCTCTAGTCCCAAACAGATCGGTGCATATCCCTGAGAAACAACATCATTACCACAACAAAATCCAAAAACAAGAGAAAAATCATTTTAAAAAGCGACAAAAAACCTGGAGATTGTTCGTTTTCCACCAATCGACGAACTTCCTGAAAAAATCACGCAATTGGCCAAACACGAAGAGAAGACCGTAGCTGAAGTAGGTCGATAAAGCGGTCAAATACGGTATCGTTATCATTTTCTCTCCTCTCTCTCTCTCTCTCTGGCTCTCTGTAACCGCTCCTCCCAAGTGTTTGTTAGATCTGATAATTATTTGCTTGCTTTTTCATTAATAACAATAATAATAATAATATTCTTCTCGTTCTCCTTCTTCTTGTTTGGCTTTCTCAGAGAAAATGAATCCTGCGTGCGAGCTTCCAGTGAAGGAGCAGAAGATTCAAATCTGCCGCAGCCGACGATTGGTCAATGCAAATCCTCTCTTCTCAATTATCTTTTTATTTTTCACTTATTTATTATGATTTTTTATTTGTTCAAAAATCGTCCATCGCATATGTCTCGAATCTCGATCTCTATAATTACTAATTAGGGCACATGAGCCGTTTTTTCATATGTTTTTAGGGTCCATTAATTCCTTTTTTTTTTTTGAAACTAGGGTCCATTAATTCCTAAATTTAGAGTTAGTCCATCATAAATAAATGTAACCCATCACAAAATATAATAAAATTTTCACAAAAAATCAAAAACTTATAATTAATTAATTAATTTGAAGTTATTGCAAATTATTTTATAATTTGGAAAATATTACATTTTATCCATTAACACTATTTTAAAATATTACATATATATATATATATATATACACACACACATCATAAATAAATGTGACCCATCACAAAATAAAATAAAATTGTCACAAAAAAATCAAAAACTTATAATTAATTAATTAATTTGAAGTAATTGCCAATTATATATATATTTTTATATATATATGTATATATGTATATATGTATACCATAATTTCAAACCTCTAGAGATCAACTTGTGTAATTTCACATCAATTAACAATATAAAAGCAAAATGAGATAATTTAATTGTTAAAAAGGACCATTTAAATAAAAATAATATTTTATCATGAAAGATTAAAAATAAGTTGATCGTTTAATTTTGAGTCATTAATTTATTAAATGATTTATTTGAAGTAAAATGGCAAAATTTAAGATAAATTTGAGTTTGTGAAGAATGAATTAGCCTAGTTTGATTAATAGTTTGTTAATAAATTATTTAATCAACTAACTAAAATAATAGCATTTTGCTAATCTCAAATCTTAATCAAGCTAGACTCAAATTGTATAGTTTAAAAACCCGAACATACACCGTTCAATTCGACCTATTTTGTACGAATCGAACCCTAGTCACGAAAAAAAAAGTGAACATAAGTTGGAATATAGAAGGTTCAATTTGATCTATTCTACTATTATTTTTCTAATTTAAACATGTATTTTATAAATTATCGTATAGATATAATGATTTATTCAATACACAAAAAAATAATAACCAACTGCCAATTCTATCATTATAAAAGTAAAAGGATTGAAAAAGATGGGACTTGTAATAATGTACCTTAAATTGACAATCTTATCCTGCTTGAACAAGAAGACAAAGTGCTTTTAACAATGGAAGAGACGTGGGTCTAGCATGGAAGATGAGAGTCACTCAGAATAGCCAATGGAGACTGCCTATGAACCATACCAAAACATCATCACCTTCAAGGGCTTTCCAACCCCTTTAGCTTGGCATATGAGTCGTGTACATAGGCAAGTCATCCTTGGCTATCCGACACAGAACTCTTCATCTCCATACAAGACCTCTCTTCCTCTCCTCAGTTCTGACCACCATTGGAGCAGGTTAACCCTTTATTTATAGCCGAGGAGTGACTCAGGTTCTGATGAAATCATGGGCACTTTTCCTTCTCAGTGAAAGCATATAAAGACCGTATCAAGAAACAGAATATATTCGAAGGTTAGAAAGGAAGGGACCAACCATATCCATTAATGGTTGATTTGATGCTGGTTAGGTGTTGCTTTCGTAGTTCAAGTTTGGTGAAAATTGACTTACGAAGCATTTAACCAAGTTGGCAACGAGGAAAAATGATGACGGTGGATGCAAAAAAGGTGCAATCTTCGCCTCTTCGTGCATGTTGATCCACCAAGTTGCGTTGAATAAGTTCAGGGATCTCTTTATCTTCTCATCATTCTATGATACTTTGTTCTTGGGCAAGTCAATGACTTGTTTGATAAAATCACTTAAATCGACTCATCATATGTACATCTTTATGCAAATTCTTAAAAAGTCTAAAAAATTAAATTATAATTTACATTTTAACTCGAGATTAACTTAGTCCAACTCGAAACAAAAAATAGATAAAATTTTAACGTATCAAACTTTATAATATACTCGTATCGTTACAAAACTACCATATTTTGTTATGTTTGAACAAAATAATATGGACTCAAATTTTATTTGTAAACTCAAAAATTCGATATTTCAAATAGAGATTATTGAGAAATTGTCCCTACCATCCTACCATCCTAGCCACCCCTAAGAAGTCCCATTCAGCATTATTGGTTGATTTCATAAAGATTGCTCACTAATTCTTTACTGAATTGTCTATGGGTCGGTATAAAGGCGTGTAAAACATGTCTTGGACATTGTCAAGAAGCCAAGCCGACATTACGGTGAGCATAGGAAAGTAAAGGTTTGATTTCGCACTATGATTAAGGCAACATAATTGGAGTAAATCATGGCCTTCATAAGTGGAATTGAAAGTTTATTTTAGTCAGTATTAACCGATTTAAAATTAACCAGTAAAATTTAAGTTGATTAAATTACTAATCTAATTCTATCTTATCTTGAAATTAACGGAAAAAACTTAAATAAATATAATTTTTAACCATATCGAATCAAAATTTTTATTAGTTTGGATGAGCTTTTGATAAAGCAATAAGTACTTTTCTTCACAACAAAAACCTTTTTTTTTAAATGAGTGATTGACTGTAAAATAAAAAAGTATTTCTTTAAAAGATATGGCTTTTTTGACAGGCAAAATATAACTTTTTAAGAAGCTCAAATTTTGAGCTTCTTAAAAAAAACCTTTCAAATGACTTTTTAAGATAGATTTTTCAAATCAATTAATGAGATTATTTTTAGTTCTTTTTGCTTTTATATTTTATACATAATTATCACAATACTCACAAACTCATCTTTACGTTTATCTTGCAAACCCATTATTTGGATTTTTATATGTTTTAATATTTATTTTTGATATTAATTTTATTTATGTTATAATCCATATAAAATATTTGGTTAAATATATTTTCATTTATGTTTAATATGGTTTAAAATTATATAATAATTAATATATTATGCTTTGCATATTGTTTAATATACTTTAAATAATATTTATATGCATAAATAATTTTTATTACAAAAAAATATAGTTAAAATTAAAAGCACTTTTATTTTATGTTGTCAAATAGTCTCCGGTATGAAGCTCTTTTAAAAAAACTGTTTTTTAAATAACAAGCAAGTAGTCAACTGGCTTTTTAGAAAAATTCTCTAAAAAAAGATCTACTAATAAAAATTTTACTGACATAAGCTTTATTGGTATAAATTCATCCAAACATAAGCTTAGGGTAGACTATAGTCTTATGTTCTTAATTGTCTATCATAAGTAGATTTGAAAATTTTAGTTCCAAACTCAATTTGATTCAAAATTAATAAATATAATTTAAATTAATGAACAGAATTTAAATTTAAATTTAAATTTTAAACCTAATTTAAAATATAATAAAAATATTAAAACTTGAGTATGAGTCATAAGTGTTTGATGTGATATGTTTGACCATCTTTTTGCAATGGTCTTTTAGGACCTCATGATTCCCCACCATAACACACTCAACCAATGTGCTACTGCCCATCAAAAAGGGGCATTGTCAACGCTCTCTATTCTCCTATCATTTCATGTTGTTCCATTTGACTTTCAAACTCATCGTTACACTTGGCAAGTAAGCTTCTTCGCTTAAAAGCTAACTTCATCCTCCTCTGTATTCCCATCCAACTAGCTTCCATGAAGAATCTCCTACAATTGGAAGTAATTGCATGACATCCTATTCCTAATGTGGCCTGTTGGATTGGAGATGCTCACTTTTTTTTTCATGTTAGATTATAATAAGAGAAAATTAAAGTACTTCTAACATTTGTTTACTTTGAATATAATCTTTAAAGATTAAGAAACAAAC
>JAOQMR010000007.1:21277274-21290028 GCA_027563865.1 Erythroxylum pelleterianum
AGACTCAAATCCTGGATCCGTCACTGCCTTCAATGGCATGTGGGAGAAGATAAAGTACTTTAAGGGGGTTTTCTTTGCAACTTTGTGATATGCTCAAGAAGAGGAACAACTTAGTATATTGTTGTTAGAGCAGATTGAGGAACCTATAATGCTAGGAAAGAGGTCTGCAAAAGAAATTGAAAAGAAACCCTAGAATATTTGGCTCCTTTTTGCAAAGGATGTTATGATATTACGAAGAAATGATAAACAGAACTTAAAAAAAAAAAACGATAAACAGAGAATAAGAGAAGGAAACAATTCTATAAGTTTTGGTTTGTCTATAGATGTACTGAAGAAGGAAACAGTATCAATATGTTTAATTATGTACATGATTTTGGGGTTAAATGTTGACTAAGATATGTATTGACAACTGACAGTTGTGAGCCCAAAGTACAAGCAGAAGACCGGAGTTTGGTTTCCTCCAAATTTCAGTTTCAGGTGTGCTCAAGTGAATTCAGTAGCTTGCCAAGTTCAAACACTTGTTAGGCTAACATTATAGGCATCTGGTTGATATTCCAATGGCATTAGCTTGGATTAATCAATTGTAGACTTTCTTTATTCTGTGTGTGTCAGTTTCTCCATGGTCTGAGAGTGAGCTGCATACCTATCTTCGGAAATGTGGGGACAGACTTGATCACTAGACTTTCATAGTTTAACCAAAATAACTTGACTATTTTCTAAAAGAATCTAACCATGAAAGACCTGAACTCCACTTATTTCCTGTGAGCTCCATGCCAATAGGAATTATAATTATTTAAACCGAACTTGTTCTTTAGTCCATCATAAGTTGCATGATTCTCTGTTCTTCAACATAATAATAAAAAATGGAAATAGAAAATTCATGGGAGAGGTACGAAATGCTTTAATTTGCAGAAAAGGGATCTCCTGTCCATGGAATATTTTGAACGGAAATGCTTACAACCAGTAGTCTACACTGCATAAGATTTAAAATGAAATAATCATGAGACTAGATCTTTATTAAGAACAATTTAGGCATAAGATATCATTGAAGGCTTGGAAGCATCTAATTAAATTTCCATTGTATAAAGTTTACAAGAGTAAAGGAAAGAATCGAGTAGTTGTTAGAATTTACAATGAGCCTACGGGCCCACACGAGAAGGAAAGTTATATCACATACGAGCCCAAGTGAGGTTCCATCCTAAAATCAATTGGTATTAGGAGGAATAACTTATTAGGCTTATATACATGTTCAAGGTTATGTATTCTTTCGATGTGGGACAAAGTCTCACTTATATTTCAACACGCCCCCTTCACGTGTGGGCTAATTTACGGCCCAACACGTACCACAGTTTATCGTGACGAGGTGGCGACGAGTAACTCAAGAGCAACCTGCTCTGATACCATGTTAGAATTTACAATAAACCTACGTCTCATACGAAAAGGAAAGTTACATCACATAGTAGTAACCTTTTTCTTTGATTAAAAAATTATCAAGGGTAATAAAGGATATTTAGAAAATTGAACAATTGCACAGGTCGGCCGAAAGGAACAAGAGGCGGATCCCAAACCGCTTCCTAGCAGAGTCCGATAACAACACAATTGTCGGCAGTGTTGCGTTGCGTTTTAAAGTTTAGATCCAATCATTGTCAATCAAAAGATTAGACCAAAAAAAAAAGGTATTGAATTAAGATAACAGACAGATCCATACGGACCTAGGATAGGAAACTATAAGTTGGTTCGTCGAGACTTTAAACCTTTTTCTTTTGTTGGTTTTTCTGTATTAAAAATGTTGGTTGCCTAACCGACTCCTGAAAACTAAAGTCTGTATTGAATTTTCTTTATTAAAAATTCGGCTACCTAATACCTGAAAACCACGTAGCAAATTCATAATGGAATACAAATATTACACGCGATTGCCGACAGTTTGACGCCGATCCTCTCAGGCCATCTCCAATAAATTCACTCTAAAGAACAAACTAAAATTGGACACTATTTTAGTAATTTAGTGTATTACTATTCATGCACTAAAGTTATAAAATGACCTCTTTAATCATTTTATTAATTACATATTCTTTTAAGTCATTTTCACAGTTTGATTTATTTATATAATTTACTAAATAATTAAATTTAAAATATATGTTACTTTACACAAAATATATTATTACAAAGATCTCATTTAAAATGACATTAATATTGAATATAATATTAAATTTATTTTTAATTCTTATTTATAAGTATTATAAATTCATTAATAAAATGTTTTAAAAATAAAAAGAAAATTTCAAGATAAACGTGATACTCAAGCGGTCATACAAGATTGGACTTAAATGTCAACCCCTAAAATTAATATTAATTGAGACAATACAATTATATTTCAAGAATTCCTTGTTAGACATAAGCAAATTAAAGATAAAGAAGCTCATTATGAACTTGGTAATGTACTATTTCTCAAAAAAAAAAGGTAATATACTAATTGAATATTTATAAGAACGATATGATAATTTAAAAAATTAGAGGTTAAATGTGTAATAAAAATATTATGTTTGCGTATGTTATTAATTTCTTGTTACAATAATATTAATTATATATGTTAAATAATATTAATTTAATATAACTATATATTAATTAATTAAGAATAATGATTTTATTTTACTTTTATAAATAAATAAATATAAATCATTGTATAAATATAAATTATTTTAGTTAATAACTAAATTAGTATAGAATATTCTTTTTTTTAAGAAATATAGAATATTCTTTGAAAATACTTGATCACCAAATTTGGAACAAAGTGGTTAGAGTCAGACTAAATTTGATGTCAAAAATTTTTAAAATATTTTTATATTAAATTTGGTGTAAAATTTTAGTGAAATGGTTGGAAAACCTCCGTGCCGTCATTTGCTTAACCCATTAAAATCAAATCAATGGTCATACATCATGGTATTGGTTGATCTGTCTTGATGTGCGCAAAACGATGTCCGCTTCTTGTACGACACTACTATATGTGTCAAGGAAAGGAAATGTTCAATTCCATTTAAAATTTTGTTGTAATTTTAATTTTAAGTTTTAAATAAAATCAAAACTCTAATTTAATTGTTACTATCAATATATTTATATTTTATTGATAAAAATGATAAGTATTAAATAATAATTCGAGATAATTTTATTGCAATCTCCTTATAACATTTATTAATAAATTTATCATTTTGTTAATAAATAATTAAATATTTATACAATTGTATTTTTACACTAATATTTATTTATTAAAATATTTTAAAATTAATATTATTATTTTGGAGCTAAATATTTAATTATGAATATTTTTATTTAATAAAAATTATTAAATATACCATATAGTTAGGAATAATTAATAAATCTGCATAATTTTTTAAATTTTGAATTAATTATAAAATTAAATTAAACTGAATAATATTATTGATTTTTTATTAATAAAATTAATTTAATATATATTTACTGATAATACAAATAAAATTATGTCAAAAAACTGCACAAAATAAATATAAATATTAGGAAATCAACTGAAAATTATTTTTACTTAACTTTAAAATAAAATAAGGGTATTATATTTTGAGTTGTCAATATTTTAATTTTAATTAAATTCTAATACTTAGATTAATTAAAATTAATAATTAGTTTAAATCATCTAAATTGGACGGTAGGATCCATAAATTGATAAATCGTTTCGTATTTTTCATAATTGTTTCAGTTTTAACTTTTTTTCAAAATTGATATACTGCATCTATATTTTATATTGGTGTTGTTTGGTAGGAAGTTGGCAGCTATAGTACAGTCGATGACATCACAAGCGTCATCTTTTCGTCCCCCTTGGTTTCAACCTTCGGAAGAAAGCATGCGTGGGATTTTCTTAATTACTTTATGTTGCAGTTTTATTTCCGGTTATTCTCCAAAATGCCCTTCTTTTTCTCCGGTAAGTAGTAATGGCAATGGGTCTTAATTCTATGTTATAATAAATAATAATTATATCAAAATATCAAATAAAATAAATATTAAATATTCATAATTCTCTAACTATTATAATTTACATCAAGAGTTTGTGTCGAATAATTAACTAGAAATGAAACTTAAAACAAAAATATTTACAATTATATTGCATACATAGAATTTAACATATACATCAAATATAAGTGAAATTAAAAGAAGAGAAAAAATAAAAAATTGAAACTTCATTCAATTAAATACTCGCTAAAATTGCACTTATCTCAATTTTCAATTGGTACAAAATCCTGATCATTGAGGTTATATTTGGTTGGGGGTTTATTAATAGAATGGAATGGAATGTAATATTAGTCCATCGTTTTGGAGGAGGGCCTATCATGGAATGAGATGAGATGGGATAGAAGAGGAGGGTTTCATATTATATCTCATTCTATCCTAAATAGTAAAAATGAAAAATCTCCGATTTGGATGGTCTATGATAAAATGTAAAATAATAAACAACTTTACACTATATTATATTATAAATCCTTCATCTAAATAACATTTCACTATATTATATTATAAATCCTTATATTCCTTCCAAATAACAATTTTCTAATATTAAATTCATTTACTTTCCATTCTATTATAAACCATTCCATTATAAACTTTACGTCTAACCAAACATAACCTGAGAGGAGCCTCATTATCACCACCATTCAAATTCATTGCATCAAATGACATGTCATTACTTTCTCATTCAAGATTATCTTCCAAGTCACTCTTATCTATCAAACCTGGTTTCTCAAAAATCCAATATGCCAAAAGATCAATATTATCAATATAAATTGGATCTACTGAACTATTATTCTACTGAGAATCTTAGTAACCAATAAAATTAAATTATCAAAAAATTCTAAGAAATTATATCTCAATAATGATAATAATTGTATCGAACAAAGATCAAATCATTCAATCTTTTGTGCTCTAATTTATTCCTTTTCTCGGAATGGATGAATTCAAGTACGCTTCAATTTATTCCCACCTTACTGCACTCATACATTGACTTAGAATTTGAATTGCAAACCTTTTGTAATTCTAGAATACCACTTCTGAAATGGTTCCACTAAGAAAATGTAAGTCGTAAAACAATAGAAATAACATTATAAACAAAACAATGTGATGATTAATTTTAAACAAGTAATAAAAGTGAAAAAAATATACTTGAATTAAGTTTGTCTCTTTGACGAATAGCAATTGGCATCCCAAAATCACCAGAAGACTCTTTATAAATCTCCATCTATGAGCTTAAAAGATCTTGCACCATCTCTTAAGCAACAATTATTGTAATAATTAATAGCATTCCCTTATTAACTTCAACTTTCTTTGTAAAACTTGGTCTGAAATAGACAATAGGATTCAAAATTGCCCCGGTTACAAACAACAAAGAGTAAAATTGTCTTTCTCATCTCTCATTGATGACCGCAAGATAAGATGTGTACAAAAAAGACCTATTTTTCATAATGACTTTGATCGCATTCCTTCAGTCTCTCTATGGCATCATAAAATAAATTCATTATTGCCTTTTCATCACTATCAGATAGACAAAGTATCCTCACCAAAGGCTCACAAAATTGGATGACAAATTGACATTCAGACTAAAATTCAATATCTTCAATTATAATTCTAGAAACCTCCAATCTAACATTAGACTTAACATGCTGAGATGCAACCTATTTATCACTTGTAAACATTTATCTCAAATTTTTCTTCATCATAATAAAACATTGAAGTAATAAGAAATTTCTTGCAATTCTTGAAACAGCTAGACGATACAAATTCCTAATATTGGAAAAATTCTTTCTCATTAAATTCAAGGCCCATGTACGATTGTAGATAAACCTGGTCACCTTTTTTGATTTCTATATAGTCTCATCAATAATAGGAAAATACTTAGCATCTCTTATATTTTCCAACATCAAGTTAATGCAATGTGGAGTATAAGGAGTCTAATAAAAAGAAATATACTTTCTTTGCAATCTTCTTCCAACTGCTTTATAAGTGAATTCATTGTCAGTAATAAACTAAACAATATTTTTTAGTCCAACTTCATTCACAACTTTATTGAATATTTCAAATAGAGTATCAACATTCCTAACAAGGCCAGCTGCATCAATAAATTTCAAAAACATTAAGCAATTTCCATAATAAACCACAAATTAATAATAAGCTCATCTCTTTTATTTGTCCAACCACCACACATGATTGAAAACTCAAAAGCAATCAAAGTCATTCTTCTTTCATCTAAATAACTTTTAATTTCATAAATAGAGCTACTCAAAAGTTTGTCTTTGTAGTTATCAATTGAAGGAGCTTTGTATCCTATGTCATAAGAGGCAATAACATATACCATAGGCTGATAATAATAAGACTGGGAAGCATTGGATGTTATACCTGAATCATACCATCATTTAGCCATTGTCATATCCACATTATAAGTTGCATCTCTTAATTGTAAGGCACTATGAACTAAAGGTTGAGCTCTAGGAGTTGTTCATGGTGCAAAAAAATTAGACACTTTTTTTTATTCTTTTCCTAATATTAAGTGCAACATTCACTTTTTGCTGGGTAGGAATACTATCACCTTCAACATTCCCACAATCATCATAAACACCAATAAACGAACTTCCACTACTAATTTCTTAATTCAATCTCTGCCTTCTATTTTTCTCATGCTGATACTCTTCAAGAAAAGTCTTTCTTTGTCATTTCACATTATAGCTTACTTTTTTATAAGACTCCATATCATGTTTGACCCCAACTAAATGCTTCTTCTTCTTGGTGATTCCTGTACCTTTCAAATGTTTGTTACAAAACAAATAAATGGTATAGTTCTTCACTCCGGGAACTAGTCCAACATGAGCCTAAACTGGATCATTGTATCTTCCTAAAGTGGTTGAATTATCATGAGTACTTGAACTTCCTTTCATTTATCTGTAAAAATAAATGAAGACATATATCAAAATTAACTTAATAATTTCATATCAAAATAAAGACCAGCAAATTTTATTATCAACTACTATCATAAAATATGTATTGTTTAACTCAAAAGTCTAAATTGAACCAACTTACACAAATAATTCCAACTGTTAAACCCAAGTCTCCCAACTCATACAAACAATTCAAATAATTACCAATTTTAACCTATTCATAAAACACACATGACACAGCCGAAACATATTGCAATTATAATTTAGAGCAAAAATAAGCAATTAAAACAAACCAAAAAAATTAGAAATTGCAATTAAGAGTCAAGTCGGTTCAATTTGGTTTAGGTTGGGTCGAGTTAGGTTAAGTTGGGTTTGAATCTGAATCTGAAAAATTGAAAATCTAGATTTGCACTACAGAGACAACAATCTATCCAGTAAGGCAGGATTCGTCCAGGCGACTAGCTCAATTGGAAAGAACAGTGGAAAGAGTGGTTGGTAGGCAATCCGACGGTGGAGACGTCACTGTGAGATGGGGCACAGTGACGTGATTAGCGGGGTAGTGGTGGCCAACGACTACTGTGCTGCTTGAATGAGGAAGAGGCGATGCTGGGGTTGGTTGGGAGTTTGGCACGTTGGACGGGTGGAGATAGAGAGGAGAGAGTGAAAATAAAAAATAAGAGAGTTTCGGAGAATAAGAGTTCAAACGCATTGGGGGTGGGGGTTAAATAAGTCCCTCAACTTTTTAGACTCTATGGTACTGACTGGTACTAGATGAAATTACCAGTACTGGCCAATATTGATGGCTAGTACTGAACAATAAGATTTCGTACCATTTTCTAACCAGTATAATACGAAATCTATAATTTTGCTCCATACTTCAATACAACTTACCCTCATTCGATTTCACCTTGTAACATGTAATGACACAAGTCATGACATCATCTCAAAATACCAGATCTTTTTTATTAAAGAAAAAAGTTCAAATTCATCCTTCAATTTAAGTGTGAGGTGCACAAAAGTCTCACAATTTTTTAATCAAATTAATTTTAAAATTTTAAACTTACTCTTTTATCTCTAACTTCACTAGAAGATTGAGTTTGTGTAACATGCTTGGTGTAAGTCATTCTTCTTTCATGTCTAGCTGCTTTTCATGGTTGCGTAAAATTCTCTTTCTTCTTATTTCTTTAAGGTCAACAAGGCATTCTCTTTATTGCAAGTAGCTTAACAACTTCATATGAGGGCTAAAGTCTTCATCCATTAAATGGCTCGAGAGAATAATTGTATGCTTGCAAGTACTACTCTTTGTTATACCATTTGCTAATGTAGTCACTAGGATTTTGGTAGTTAGAAAATGTTAGCCATAACATAAGGACATGAAATCCCTATCAAATATCAATATCTATAAGTAGGACTACTAATTCTCACATAAAACCTATATAATTAATGCTCAAATTCATTTTTATTAACTTCATTCTAATCAGCAAAGCAACTAAAGCTTTCTTTATTGTTATCCTCTAACATAACCTGAACTTTTTGAGATATGTTAGTATCTCATTTCTCCCCAAAATTTCTTTTTGTGTGCATCATCTTCATCATTGTCTTCCTGATATGCTCCTCTATGCTAACTATAGGCTTCATCCTAGCCTCTAAGATTCAATCGTTGAATGTCTTACCCATGTTATTATCCATACAATCACACTTAGAATTGACACTGAAATATGCTTTGCATTATGTCTCTTTGTGATATTCTAATAAAGCTTCAAAGCTACCAAGTCTCAAATTATTTAACACATGCAACTGATCATTAAAATCAAGAACAAATGTTGCCTTAGTTGTCCTCCAAAATTGAAACTTTAGATCGTCTCATTTCATTTATGTCTCTAATTAGCATAAATGTGCCTAGTACACATTCTATGCTCAACATTCGACAAAACTATTTTCATTGCATGTAGAAGTCTCAGAATAACAATATAAACAAATAAAAATAGAATTTTTTTATTAAGTACAAAATTTTAAACATATATTATTAATTCAAGGGATTAAATATTAAAAAGTGTTTAATCTTTTAAGATTTTTCAATTCAGTGCCTAAGCTTTTAAATTTTTCAATTGAGTGACCAACCTTTTAAAACTTTAATAATTAAGTTCGAAATGTTATTTTTTGATGTTGTGACATGTCTACTAAATGGATGTCCATTTATTAGCCACATCATCAAAAACTAATGTTTTGAACTGAATTGTTAAGGTTTTAAAAATTCGGTCACTCAATTGAAACTTTTAAAGCTTAGACATTAAACTGAAAAAAAAGTCACAAGATTGAGCAGTTTAGGATTGGTTATCCCTTAATTTAGTATAGACATATCTTTTTCATGTTAGATATGAATGTGAAGCCACTACTATGTCCAAGTTGTAAATCTAAAATAAGAAGGTCTAGAAACTACTAACATGTTTTGGTACACTCAATATCAACTACATCACAAGTAATATGAAACATTTGATTGTTTTCATCCCTTATAACAATAACTACAATTGTCCTTTACATATTCCTTTCAAGAAACATCCATCTAGTCTTATCATTAGTCTACAACCTAAAATTCATCCCCTTATATAAGCACTAAAACAAACATAGCACCTTACAAAGTTCCTTTTACCTTCATTATTAGTGCTTGTCATGACTGCCCATATTGTACCTGGGTTCTTGATCGTCACCTATTCTCCATTCCCTAAGAGTTTAGCAAATTCTTCTATATGAAATCCATGCATCATTTTGATGACAATTGCTTTTGCTCTTTAACAAGTGTTAAAGCCCATATCTACCTTTAACTCCTTGTTCAATAAAGCCTTTAACTGAGCAACTTTGATATTTGATTGTAACCAAGTCATGTCCTTATAGTGGCTTGCAATTCATTTTGATATGATGAACTTATTGATGTTTTTCACAGCACGACTGTGCTTAGGTTCATATCTCTTCATAATAAAACTATATTCATTTCTCTTCATACTTGCAAAAAGTAATCAAGGGCATTGTGATCTATATATCACTCTCACTCTATACTTATTATTTTTATGTATTTCAGACTTAAAATCTTTGCAATAGAGTATTTAATCAGGACCTTATTGAATTATTTTTCATTTTTAAACTTCAAACCTAAATTATAAGTAGGAATATTAGATGTTAGTTCCTAATATAGGCTTTTACATTTACCTCTTCTCCAAGCACTGTCAGCATCTTTATATAAACTTGTATAGTGTTGACTTGGATCATCACTTTCAATATACTTGCTGTCTTTTTCAGAAACAAAATTCTCTTGGTCATCTTCATGCACCTTTTCACTTTCATGGTTTTCAATATCATTATTCACAGCCTTATCTTTATTTCTTTTCCTAAACTTCCTCTTTTTATATTTTTATCTGACATTTTGGAGCTCATCATTTCACTTTCATATTCCAAATTAGTCACATCACTATCACTATAATCATTTTTAGTAGAAGCATTATGCACATCCTTATTAGGCACATTATCATTGACAGAAGCATATGGCACATTATCATCAACATAAGCATTAACACCATAAGGCATAATATTCACACCATTATGCATAGTATGAACACCATCATACTCAGTAGTAACATATTCAGGCTTGACATTTACAAATTCCTCCTCCAAATTCAAAACATCAAGCTCACTATCATGCACATTATTCAAAACTTTATGCTCAAACATGTGAATCTTCAATAGGCACATCACTATCATCATTTTCATTTAGTAATACAAATTTTTTATTCAATGTTTGCTTTACCATCTATATTACTAACTCTTAAGATAAATAGTTCATCCTGTATGTAATTATTATCTTCTTCTTCAATATTTGTTGGACTATATTATCATCACCATAATCCAAATTATTTTCTTGTATTACCTTCTCTTCAATATACTCACCTTTAAAATAAACCTTCATTCTTCCATGTTTTCTAATAATATAAATCAAATAACATGTTTTTGTATCATCTACAATCTCAATCAACCCCATTTATAATACATTTTATTCAATCTATCATACCAATTATGTTTGGTGGTCCCAATGAAACTAAATCAACATAATTTGTCCAGGTCAATAACTTTAACTAATATTTTACTACCACCAATGTACTGAAATAAATTATGTTTATCAATTTCTCCTTTGTAGTGAAGCAAAATTTCCTTTTTAATAGGATTCCACATACCAATAAAATAAGAATTAAAACAACGATAAGTTATTCAACTTTAATTATACAACAAATCCCTAATTTAATAAGAAATGTTTTCATTTTCATTTTCATTGAAATTGAAATCCCCATTTTATGCAGGAAGTGTAACCTTAGAAATTAGGAAAATTGCTAACTTACCTCTATGTGGACCTATTAGCCACACCATATCAATGAGAATCTCCTTTGTCACAATGATATCCCTCTTAATCCTCTAAGGTTGTAACACGCACACAAGAATGGCTATTGTCACGAAGGTCCTCCTCCTACTTCTCTATCAGAAATATCTTGTCTTCTTCTCTACTCTTTAGCTCTTAACGTCTTTGTGAAATCCTATTTATGCATTAGATCTACAATTTACTAATAGTGGATTCTTTAAAAACTAAAAATCCCCAATTTAAGGAGAAACTAAAACCTTAAAGATTGGAAATTAGAAAAGTCGCTTATTTACGTCACTATGGACTAATTAGCTACACCATGTCAATGAAAATCTTCTTTCTACTCCTCTGTCTCAAAGATATCCTTCCTAATCCTATAAGGGCAATCTCTTCCTCCAACTGCAGTTCCAACCTCCACAACTCTGTCCTTTTTTTAACCTTTATGTTACCATCAAAGCGATAAGTTCATCCTTAAGGGTAAAAATTTCTTATTCAAAACGAAGCATTTACATATTAAACTAAACGTTGCATTTAAACACTCCATTAGTTGAGGAAATAAGCTGTAATTGCAAGAAAATAATGTAAATACACATTAATAGGTCACAACAACTTAACATGTTGCCATAAGGGTAGAGCATATTGCACAAACTCAAAGTTAGCGTTAAAAGAGGAAGTTTTGGAGAGTTTACGATTAATTTTGCAAAAAGTAAAGTTATTGGACTTTTGTGCATCTTGCAATTAAGTTGGAGGACCCATTCAAGCATTTTTCCTTTTACTAATCTTATTAGCTCTAAAATTAAAAACATACTTCTTCAAACATTACGGACGAATTCTTAATAAGGCCAACTTCAGTTAGGGTGACATAAATCTAAATCTAAAACTATTTTGTCTCATATAAATCTTCTTTTTGTACTTTTAATTCATATTAAAAATTTGAAATTTATTTCTAGTATAAAAATGTTATTTATAATTAAAAAATTGTTTCCTTATCTAACTTTGAACCACTCTTTGATGGCTTTGAAGGTCTAAAAAGACTAAAAGATTTGTATTTTTAATAATTTTACTTATTTTAAAATTATTTTATTATTAAAATATTTTAAAAATATCTTGTGATAAAATATTAAAATATTAATTAAACTTATGTTGAATTATTTTAATATAAATTATTATGTAAAATTACAAATCTAAGAAAAATACGATTTAATTTTCAAAATATTCGAAACAATCATTTTTATATATCAATTACTTAAAATTTTAGGAATAAAAATTGTTCTATATGTTATAAAATCGAAATAAAAATTGCAGAGTACGTGTTATAAAATCGAAATTAAAATTTCAGAGTATTTGGGAGAGAAAATTTTTTCTTATGAATGCATTCATTCATACATATTTTTCTTACATCAAA
>JAOQMR010000007.1:21349181-21363845 GCA_027563865.1 Erythroxylum pelleterianum
TTAAATATAGATCACCTTATGCTCATTAATGAAGCATATGTTGGCTGGAGAGACAGATGACCAATGAAATATTTTTTCGATCAAGTTCGAGTTTAAATTGTCTCGATTTAAAATTTAACAAGTTCGAATTTAAATTGTCTCGATTTAAAATTTAAAAAGTCAAAAAAAATTAAAAGTTTAATGGCTAAAAGTAAAAAAAAAATTTGAGTTCCAAATTTGTGTCTATTCTAACTTAAAATATTTTCACATATATAATTATAATTATCTTGTTTTTAATTTTTTGTTATTTTAATTCAAAATAAAAATTTACAAATTTGCAATCAAACCAATTTAAGATTATTTAGATCGAATTCGAATTAGCTAGGATTAAGAATAACTAGTCTTAATAAATAGATTTAAACTTTTTGATATATTTAAAACTTAATTAAACTCAAGTTTAAACCCGTTTATTCAAGTTTAATCGAAGTATAACTCAAATTTATACTCCTTCGTATATTTTATTTCATAATTGTTTTAAGGTGTTTGATATTTTTAATTCTATATTACTCAACTTTGGTCAACCTATTGTCTCACTTAACAACATCATTTTGATAGAAATGACTAAAATGAAGTAATTTTAATCCTTCGATTACAACACCGTGTTAATTGATGTTACTAAAATGAAATCGTTTTATCATTGGGGGCCATGTTTTGAAACTCGGACGGGACCGGACAGTTTGACAGGTGACCGGTTGGCTATCCGGTCCGAGTCATCCCTAAAAATCGGCCCCTAATTAAATCAGTGGGAACCGGTAAAGACAAAAAAAAAGAAGAAGTTAATATACATATTTATGTGAGTCTCATATAAATGTGTGGATGTAGATTAACTGATATAGAGTTGGAACTGGTTAATGGGAACAGAGGATCTGGTCTCAACTAAAACACCTAAAATGTTAGAACATAATTTTGGAAAAAAAGGAAAAGATATTTTTAATTTTTGTTTTAATGATATAATGTATTTTGTAAATAATTTTAAAAAATGAAATACTCTTTTAGATACAAATTTTATATAAAAGATATATATTTTTTAAAATTGATAATAAATGGGATAAATCCTAAAATTTGAGATTAATAATTCAATTAAATATGATTTATTTCATTAATTTCACGTTATAAAATAATTCAATTAAATAATTATTTTTCATACGAGTTTATCGAAAACAATTACTTTATTAATTAGAGGTAAGATTGCATATTTATGAATTTTTCCCGACCCGCCTTTTTTTTGAAATGTTAAAAATATTTCTGATTTCATATTCAAATCATCAAATCAAATTTAATAAGCTAATCTTTTCCACTTAAAAGTTTTGAATTTACTTGGTAAGTTGTAATAATGAATTTTCCTATTCTGATTTGTTAATCCGTACCCATCTCCTCTGTTACTAAACAAGACATGATATGCATCATGTTTAACTAAATTTGTCTCTGTTCCTTAAAAGTGCATCAGTTTAAGAACTTGCAGAAAAGTGATGTGGACCTACTGTTATCCTGAGATTCCATGTACAGCCAAAAATGGAGTAGTGATTAGTGTAACGTTCCAAGGTATAGCAGTAGGCATCTTTTTCTCTCTGCTTCTTGCAATAGAAAAAAGCCATTGCCCTTTTCCTTTCGCAACGTCTGCTTCACTCCTGTCTCCTTTTTAACTCCTTTTCTGTTTCTTCTTCTTCCCACATTTTCTTGAGAAATATAGAAGGAAAGATGCTTTCTGGGCTCAATGGCAGTGCTTGGACGATGGAGGATAAAGACGAGCATGAATCGACCACAAATAACAACATTAACAGCAGCTGTGGTTTCATGGAGAGCAAAGAAGAAATGGGTTCACTTTCTACATTAAAATCCATGCTTGAGGTAGAAGATGACTGGTACGTGAATACTAATGCTTCAATACAAAACCACCAAGATAGTATCAGAGACATCGGTTATTCACCAAATCTTGGTGAACCAGATAATTTATTGCTGCATCCAGTTGATTCCTCGTCTTCTTGTTCACCATCTTCCTCTGTTTTTAACAATCTCGACCCGTCTCAAGTTAACTACTTTTTGCAAGCAAAGCCTAACTTAACTTCACTCCTTAATGGAGTCTCTAACAACCCTTTAGAGAATGGGTTCGATTTGGGGGAAATTGGGTTCCTTGAGAATCAAGCAACACCTGCAACAACCACAAATGCCTCGACTTTCCTGAACAGGGGAAATGGAGCTTTGGGTGGTTTCGCTGATTTTTGCTCACATAACCAAATTGTAACTCCTGATTTTTTCACTGATCCACAATCATTGACAACCCGGATCATCCAATTTTGTGAAAATGGTTCTGGGTTCACGGGTTTCAGGGACTTTGACGAGAATCCAGGTACTAATATGTTTATGAATAGGTCTAAATTGTTGAGGCCTCTTGAAACTTTCCCTTCAACTGGTGCACAGCCCACTTTGTTTCAAAAGAGAGCGGCCTTAAGGAAGAACCTAGCTGATAGTGGGAGCTTAGGGGAATTAAGTGGTAGGATTGAGAGAGATAAAGGAAAGGTAGAAATGACTCCATCGAATGAAGGTCATGAAAAGAAGAAATCGATACCAGAGAGTAGTAAGATTGAGGACTTGAGCATGGACGGGTCTGGTCTGAACTATGATTCTGACGAGTTAACTGATAATTATAAGTTGGAAGAGATTGGTAAACCTGGTGGGGATAACTCAAATGCAAATAGTAGCATTCAAGGTGATGGTAATGGTGATCAGAAAGCTAAAAGAAAAGGGCTTCCTGCTAAGAACTTGATGGCAGAGAGGAGACGACGAAAAAAGCTCAATGATAGGCTCTACATGCTGAGGTCTGTCGTCCCAAAGATTAGCAAAGTAAGAACTTCTGTTCTGCACACTTTTCTTGTGATATGGAGTGTCCTTAATTTTGTTTGCGTGTGAAAGCTTAGTTCTTTATTCTTTACCTGTTTCATCTTGTGTTTGGCATGTCTCAGTTGCAAAGCTGTATTAATTCCTTTCACATGGACACTGAATTAAAGTTTGGAATTCACCATAAGCTTTTGAAATTTCTCCCTTCAAGAGACTTATCTTTTTAGCTGCCTCTCTAGAGGAGATTTAAGTTTGAACTTTGAACATTAGCATGAACATTATGTCTGTTTCATATCTGGCCATACTCTTTGATGACTACCGAACTCAGGATTAAGTCCTGTGTTTTTGGATATCTTTGGTTTAACAAACTAATGATGCTTATCATGCAAATTCATACAGGATAGCTGGAGTCTTTACTCATTTCTTCACATTTTTTCTGAGATTTAAATCTTATACTTATGTTTTAGGTTTAAGTACATCATTTGTCTAATCATATACACACTGTACCATTTCTTTGTCTCTAATTTTACTGGTCTTCTTGCTACTATGCGATGAAGATACCCTATTGAATCCTGTTTTTGCTGCTTACCAAACAAAGTTGCAACTTTGTCCAATTTTAATGAAACCTTGCATCTAGTTTGATCGAAGTAAGATTATCATATGGAAAAGGCTTTCGATTTTTCTAAAACTGATATCCATTCCATTTCCATTCTATGTTTTGGTGGTAGATTTATTTTCTTTTTTGTTACATTTATTACATTCTTTTTTAAAAGGTTAATGTTTGGAGTACTTGAAGTCTTACTAAATCCTATTGGACTAACAAATTCAGAGGCTGCCTGCATAAACATTGAAGATCAGATTGTTTTGCATAGTTGCATCGATAAATAATGTATGTTTCGAGTAGGTTCTTGAAGTCTTACTAAATCCTATTGGACTAACAAATTCAGAGGTTGTCTGCATAAACATTGAAGATCAGATTGTTGTGCATAGTTGCATCGATAAATAATGTATGCTTCGAGTAGGTTTTCTTTATTCAGACTGATTGAATCATAGTGGGTTACACAACAAGGTTAGTCCTCTCCTTTCCTCACCGGAACCTTTCCGGTTATGTATTTTCATAAACCGTATGTTATTGTTCAATGATCGGTAGTATGACCTCGAATATTATGCCAGTCGTGAAGCTTTTATATTCAAGCAGATGTCTTACTGCTGATCAAATAATCTTAAGCTGTTTCTAAGACCTGCCAGTGTAAAATTGTGGTTCTTGTGCTAACAGATGGATAGAGCCTCAATCCTCGGAGATGCAATTGAGTACTTGAAGGAACTTCTGCAAAGAATCAATGATCTCCACAATGAATTAGAATCAAATCTTCCTAGTTCTGCATTGACACCTACAACGAGTTTTCACCCATTAACACCCACCCTGGCGGCCCTGCCTAGCCATATCAGCGATAAACTTTGCCCGAACTCGATACCAAGTCCAAATGGTCAACCAGCAAGAGTAAATACTTCTTGTGCTAAGTTTATTACAACCTTTTCTGGAATCAAGTCCCTGATATTTCGAAATTACCTATGTCAATGTCATCTTCACATTTAGGTTGAAGTAAGAGCAAGAGAAGGAAGAGGTGTAAACATCCACATGTTCTGTGGGCGCAGACCAGGACTTCTACTTTCCATGATGAGGGCTTTGGACAACCTTGGACTTGATATCCAGCAAGCTGTCATCAGCTGTTTTAATGGCTTCGCCATGGATATCTTCCGAGCCGAGGTAAAGTTTCGTCTTTGTTTTCTTTGTTCGTCAAACTTATTGAACTACAAATTCCATTAACTGACTTGGGTTCTTCCATTTTCTTAGCAATGCAAAGAAGGGCAGGATGTGCATCCTGAACAAATTAAAGCAGTGCTTCTGGACTCTGCTGATTTCCACGGTAGTATTCTGTAAGAACTTGGAGAGAAATCTACCTGGACTGGGCAAAACTCCTGTTGTCTTTTACCTTTTTTAAACTGAAGTGCTAATGAATCAATTTTAACGTAGTTGGCTGACTTTTAGGACTCAGTGCTACTGAACACTTATGCAGAGAATTTTATGTCATTTTCTCCTTGTTATGGTCTTTTATATAATTTTCTTTAGAGTAAAAGACACGTAATTCTTTATAGTTTAAATAATTAAAAAAATCTTTTAATTTTAATCCTTGAAATCTTTAATTTATTTTTATAATTTTCAATTTAACAAAACAAGACTTTCTATCAAACTTATTTATATAGAATCATACATGAGAATTCTTTCGAAGTCATTAGATCTTTTTCCACATTCGAGAAGTATGTCCATGCTCAAACATGGACT
Source organism: Erythroxylum pelleterianum (assembly GCA_027563865.1). NCBI lineage: Eukaryota > Viridiplantae > Streptophyta > Magnoliopsida > Malpighiales > Erythroxylaceae > Erythroxylum > Erythroxylum pelleterianum. The sequence goes on from JAOQMR010000007.1 coordinate 21,354,400, forward strand.
TGTTTAAACAAATACAGGTTCAACAACGGGCTAAAAAATATCGGTGATCTTCTATCTAACGAATGAAGAATCCGTTTTAAAATTGGCCGTCTTGAATTCACCCCGAGTATAAGGTTCTACAAAAACTACACAAGGATAGATTGACACAATAGAAACCCCTGATACCTTATAAAGTACATTTTATAGTGCATTTAATCATTCAAATATTATTTATATAACAATTTAACTCAAATTTTAAAATCAAATTAAACTAATTAAAATTGAGTTATTGCATATATTATTATTATTTAATTAAATTTTAAGAGTGAAAATTTTTAATAAAAAATTAAAAATATTAATAACATGTCCTTTATCTCGCGGTGGTTAAAATAGAAGCACAATAAAATAGTAACACATTTTGTTTCTTAAATGATTACTAAACATGATTATTCTCAGATCTACTACACTTATCCATTTGTTTTGTTGTGGATTAGAACTTATAACTACCTTACCTACCATACCCACCAGACCCAGTCCTAAGTTGTTATCTTTTCCACAACTATCCCAAAGAATCGGATTTTGTCATGAAGCCGAACTGAATACGGTTAAAGCATTGCGCGTTTTTCTCCATTCAAAGTCTTTACTCTTCAAACTTCGTATTTCCAAATTGCAATGGCTAAACATCAGGCTTTCAGTTTCAGTCCATGCCTAAGATTAAGAAAGTTGTAGTTGTCGGGTTCAGACAGCTTACCTCAATAGGATAGGAACACGAATAACGACAGTTTCAATTTTCATCCTTATCCTTTCCCTGCGTACGAACCACTCAGCATTCTCTCTCCTGTCATAAACCAGTGGCCCGGCAATCCACATGGTAAGAACTGGCAACAACATCACTTCAATTACTGGGAAACCTGCGTAAGAGACTGAACTGACTGGTGGGTCTGGTCAGCTCCTGCAAGTCTACTCACAACCACTTGCTTACCTTCATAACAGTGCCCATGACCCACGATGGACTCTAATCATATTCTGTGACCCAATGAGGCAACGACCAAGTCCAAGCAAAAGTTTAAACTACAAACAAGTCGAAAAAATAAAAAAGAACAGGGGTTATGGAAAGTGGAGGATACGCCTGCTAAAAGACAACACTAGATATATAAAAACTTTACATTAGGGGGTGGGATGAGGGTAAAAACAGCTTATGTACAGGGTGGGTGATTGGGGAAGAAAAGCAAAGGCTATATAAGTTAAAGATTTGCCTTTTGCTCAAGGGGTACGCGTGTTTTGATATTTATGTATATAACAGAGCATCGTTACAATACTAAAAGTCCATAAAAATGTCCAAAATTGGATATATTTCAACTTTGTGCCATCCATTTCTGAGACACCAGCAAACTCGCCATCTTGATTTGTCATACTCGCCACAAACTCAAAACATTATCCAAATTAAAATGATCAAAGCGCTGCTGCCCGTCCGCCCTCCTCCGGCATGGCGGCTGCTTACATGCTGTGAAAAGATTAAAAAGATTAGCCACCAGCAGCGATCTTCATTGTGGGTGTTATCATCGAAATGACCAAAATGTAGGATAGCTTGAAAAAAAGCTTTTTTCTATGATGAACACAAACGAACCAACATACCTACAACACAAGGGATGCAAACTTAACAATCTTCTGGGGTAGATGCCAATGGAAGTCGCTGATATTTCACTTCCTTTGCGTCCATATCATCTGGATCCGGCAGGTTATCATTGCATTTTGAATTCAATGTACCGGGATTCATCTTCTGCACCTCATCTTTGGTATAGATGAAAATCTTACGAACCATGCCAACAAATTCCCTGTCATGTTAGGCAATGATGTCAGCAGTCAGACAAGGTAAATCACATGAATTGTGTGTCATTGACTAATTCAAAATAAAAGTAATTAGCAAATATGTGAAATCCTTACTGCCAAGGATCATCTCCTACAAGCATCATATCACCCTCATCATCAGTGTACACAATCAGCCAATCTTTTTTGGGCGCCATTAGCTCACCATCAAATTCAAACAATCCGTCTAATTCCTTGATCAACTCTTCATAGTTGTTGAATTTCGCAAGATCAACTGACCTACCAAGTGCTATTCCCTGCTTATGAACCTGTTTGTGAAGAAAAGTACCAAGTCTTAGCACATTTAACCATCACCTCCTTGGCATTTGAAAAAGAAACAGAAAAATAACCTTAGTACAACTTCTAGTAGAACCATTTTGAGCTTTTCCCCGGTTATCTCTTGTGCGATGATTTGCAGAAAGATATTGTTTCTCATATTCAACGTCATCAACCATTTTGGAACCCTTGGACTGTTCGGACTTTTGATCGGATTCAATTGCACAGTGCTGGTGACTCGAGGAGTGCATGGGAACCACTGGCTCATTCCTCAGATGTCTATGAGAGACTGAACGCTCTGGTGTAACGGGACTACTGATGAGGGGAATACCAAAGAGCTTACAATTTGAATCCATGGACTTTCCATTCTCCTGTTCTTGCACTAGCATGGGTTGGGTCGCAAGATCTCTTGAATGGTCATGGTTATCGAGATGGCTTGATGGTGGAGGCATCAACCAATTTCCATGCAATGTCTGCAACCGGTGACCATTAAGTTGGGGATACTCGCTGAATGCACTGCATCTAGCATTACTCTGTGGTTGACAAGTCATATCACCATTGGGAGCATGAAGCTTTGCACTCGACTCTGGCAACTTGAGTGACAAGTTTGAAGGCATCAAGGACCATTGGTTTGCAAGCAAGTTAAGCCTGCCATCCTGATCTAGTCTTCTTGCTGTTTTTGCAGTTCCTGTTGTTTGATCAATGAATGGTGGACAAAATCCATGGTTGGAATCAGAGTTTGCTCCAAAGCCTGATAGTAAATCTGTATAAGTTAACTCATGTCTCCCTGATGCCATCCTGTTCTCCAATCCGTATTTTCTTGGTGCAGAAACCACATCAGCCTTTTCATCAGCAGCTGGAGGTGGCCAGATGACAGACTTCTCAACAGTGTCACCTCTCAAGGCCGAGAATTCTTGGCCTTGAAAGACCCTAGAAAACCCACTTGCTGGTGCAGGATCTACATTCACCTTGGATGAACCTGAGAACATATAAGGGAAGCACACTCAAACCTGATTGGATGTACATGGAACCTTAGGAAAATGCCTAGAACAAAACTACACAACTGTTACCTTCTCTAGTTAGAACAGATGAGTCGGGGGATGAGGGCACCGCATTAGCTCGGGGCCTCTTTGGTCTGGGCATTGGAAGGGGATTTAGTGCAGGAGGAGCCAGCGCAGGCTCTATTTTCCAGGGCGAGACCCTCTCTGGTCGTGGTATGGTTGATGTTTCATCCCACCTCACCTAACCGCAACAAATGCAATTTGATTTCTTTAGCTGTCATAAAGGAATTAATGCAGGTCAACTTTTGCACAAGAATGATACCTTTAGGCATCTCCATTTGGACTCCCGCCACCTTTCAGGATCACCATCTTCACTTCCAACGATAGTCCCAGTAAACCTACGACATAAATCAATAGGATGATCAAAACAATCCAACTCTCAAAATTCACAAGTAAATCTATAGACACAAATTTCAACTAAACTTCCTAGAAGTAATAATACCTTTGCTCTGGAGCTTCTTCACCTTCAAACCTCATTTTGAACCTCATCCCAATAGTGTAGTTATTCTTCATGGATTCCATGTACTGATCAAATGGAACTATGAACTCTGCCGGGCTTGTCCTGCATCAAACAAACAGGTTATACAACCAGAAAAACCTTCTTTCATAATGGGCCAGCCCTGGGGGAGGGTGTGAGATTGTGTGAGGATTGGAGGTATCGGATTCCCAAACTTTAGCTAACTTCCGACCAGGCTAAGCAAGTTATGATAAGAAGTCAAAAAAGGTACCTTGGTTTGTAATATACAGTAAACAAGGTCCCTGTCGTGATTGCATGCCAGGCTGTGGCGAGCACTCCAAGATGCATGCTGTGACTAGATATGACAGACGATGGCACATTGCCCTGCTGCCTCATTGCTCGTCTAACACCAACTCGAAGTTCTCCATTCTCGCCTCTAAAAGTCAAGTCCCAAAAAAACCCGTTTTAGACAATTTAGAAATGAGCTAGGAAATAATCCACCAAGTACAGCAAGAACTACCAACCTTAAAAATATAAAAGCGTCACCAGCAACAAGCCTTTTGGAGCTCACAAATACACTCCAACCACTTTGAAGCAAGTGCCTTCTAGGTTGACCTGACACCATCAATATGATGTCAATTACGGATTCATTCGAAAGATATGCCTCGCTCCCACAACTAAATTGGGTAAATATCACTTCGTAGAGAGGACCAAAAGGGAACATAAAAGACAACTAATTATGTGAGCCAAGCATATAACTCATTTACCCCGAAATATATGGCGGAACCTCCATTCATTTCCATGCAAATCCTTAGCAACCAATTCTTGTGTGGGAGGCTGCCTCGACATATCCTGCCAACAAACCAAAGACTTCATCACTTTAAACCCAAATCTTAATTTAAGAAAATTCGAGTCACCACTTGTCTCAAGCTGTAAAGCTGCAACTAACCAGTGGAGGCAAACATTCATCAGCATGTCGTCTAAGAACTGAAAATCCGCCATGAGTACTGGTATCTGAGGCGGTCAGGGTCTTGCAAAACGAATGCACATGAAACCGTGGTGGAGGTGATGGGGAAGCCTCCTTTTCCACTGCATTCTCGTCTTGCTGACATTAAAACATGGCATAAACAGGAACAATTTAGCTCCAAACGGTCACTAATGAGTCTAATTCCGCATATACAACAAAAAACCAAGCAGTTACTTACGTTGTGCTCAGGAAGTAAAGTTACTTGTGCAAACACCTCATCAGTATCTGGTTCAGCCTACAATTGGTAATTGCATGCATATGAGTAATGAGAAGATAATCACAAAAACTTGAAAGTAAAATAAAAAACACTTGAAATTCAAAGGACCCCTCGAAGATGCAAAGGAATCCAAACTCCAAGTCTTCTCATCACACACACCTTTAGCAGAACATTGACAACGCGACAAAGGATCTTTGCAGGAAGATCATAGATTGGCATTTTCTGGTCAGCTGACTGGTTTGTGGACGCTTCCACCTAATTCATATCAATAATAAACGATTTAGTCCATGAGCAGAAAAGAACAGAAAGAACAAGGACGCAAATCATACCCATGTTGAAGATTTATATAATTTTGTGATAGAACCATCTAAAGCTAAAACCAGGAGAAAATGAAAACCAACTAGTAAACAAAAATTGAATAAAATAAACGTAAAATCTAATGGATAAATCTTTTAGGACAAGAATATAAAGCAGACCTGTTCAATGTGCCCTTGAGGGAAGTAAAACACGCGCTCTCCCTGTCGAGGAACTGTGACCAGAGGACCGGCACAAGCATGCCATAGCTCCCGATAAAGAGCCGCTTCAGCGTCTGAGCCACACGCGCCGTCAGAATCACGCCATCAAAGCACGAAAACGGAGGCAAATTTTGAGCACAGATCACCTGTAATTCACCGATAACAAAAACAAATCGAGGCCGGAGTTTACCTTTTGAATGCGTAGAATGAACATTTTGCCCCTCCATGCCACTCCTCCCGTCGTTAGGTTCGCTATAACCCGAAGAAAAGCAATCTCCTCTAACAGTACCACCGTTATTTCTCATAGAAACGTCAGAAGAAGCCATAAATCTCTCGTTCTTTAGCTCAGATCTCTACTCTACATACACAAACACCAAACTCTCCCTAGAATCAACCATAAATCTCCTCTCAAATCAACCATCTCAATCTTTCTCCCTCACTTGTTTATCTCTCCATCACAGAAACCTCGTAGAACCACAAATTTACAGTCACCACCAATTTCCTTGATATAACCACCAATTCCCTTCTCTCTCTCTATCTCTGTCGAGTCACTTTCTCCGTCCTCTGCAACCACCACAGGCTTTGCTTGAGCCAGAAATTGCAGCTCGTTGCAGTCGCACAGTACTCTGCTCTCTCTCTCTCTCTCTCTTTCTCTCTGTCTGTTGGCTCTGGGTCTGGGGAGTGGTGGAGACTTAACCAGACTGGTCAAAAACTGCGCACAATCATTTCAACCGCGGTCAATTTCTAACCAGTCTTCCGCCACCGGCAATTACCGGTAACTCGACCCCTTCAGCCGGTGGACGAAGGACCATATATAAAGCGACAGAAAGGAAGGAATGTGGCTAATGTAATAAAGGCGGCTTCTCAACAAACGGAGTTAACGTTGCCGTTAGCGAACTGGCGGCACTTTGGGGTTCCTTCCTTCCCACTCGAGACAGACTAACGGCGTTATTCCCGACGCTTGGTAGGAAGGCTGTTGTGTTTTTACGAGGGAAGTGGTTTTGTCGTGCTATTAACAGGCAGGCTTGGATGGATGGCAAGTGGATTAGTGAGGCGCACAGTTAACTCGACCCCGGCGCACTTTAACCTCGGGTTTGCTTTTCTCCTACTTTCTTCACGTCTTTCTCTGTACTCACAGTCCTGCGCGCTTCCGTGCGCCAGGTGTGGTAGGGTACCCATCAACTTTCGTATCGTTAATCTCGCGAGATTTTAAACATAAGGTGTCCTTCTAATTCCCTCAACTTTAGGACCTCTTAGGCATATTAATTATCGGAATAGAATAGAATGAAACCCAACGAAACGGTTTATAATATAATGAAATGTTGTTATGAAATGTTGTTTGGATGTAGAGATGGATACATATCGGGGTAAGTGGGGGCAAGTTATGCACATCTTCCAAAAAAATTTTATATAAAATATTATTATTTTAAGTTTTGATCTAATAAAAAAAAGTTACCCTATTAATTTAATTCAATAATATAAGAGTATTTTAATTATTTTTTCCTTCTAAAAAAATTCAGTAATATAAGAATACTTTAAATATTATATTTGGAGGGATAGAAAAGTTTATAATGTAATATTATTTGGATAATGAAATTTAATGTATAATAAATGATTAGTATATCCCTAATATTAAAATGATTGTTACAAGAGGTTTAATGCTATAATTTTAAAATAAAATTCATATCCAATTAAAAAGTCACGTTTCAAGTCATAACTGTGACAAATATTTTTTATAGATTTTCTATTATAAATTAATAAAAATTTTACTTGAATTCATCTTATACCTTAATATTTTATTTGAAAAACAAAAAATTAAAATTTAATATATTCTACAAAAGTTAAAAATTTATATTATAAAAATATTAATATAAAAATTATATATTTAATTGTAATTAAATAAAAATTATATACATTTAATTTTATATAACAAAATTATCATTTTGTTAATGAATTTTAAAAAGTTATTCAAATAAAGAAAATATCTACTTATAATTTTATTTATTTTCTAAAAATATTTTTAAAAAGTATTAAATTAAGAGAGTTCAAAAAATTATTAAATATTTATCAAGATATTTTAATTGTATTATTATTATTATTATTATTATTTGAGTTTAATAATTTTTACTAAAAGTACGATTTAGTAAATTATTTTTAAATTTTTGAATAGTGTATGTGAAAACATTTTGTAGTAGGTGCGAAAAACCGGGACGAGAAAATCAAGGGACCCACGTGGATTGTCCGCTAGCAGCTGTGTATGGTCTAAAGGAACAGGAGGAGGAATCTTTTGTCCCGAAAAGGTCCCAAAAAAAATCAAAACATAAATATTTTCACTGACCAATGGGGTACTGTTATCTCCACCCAATAAACAACAGGCATGTGTCATTTAATCTTCCTGACACTTTGTCTGCACTTTCAGGAGAGGGAAGTATATTTTTGGTTGAGTGAATGCTGTTAGGCTTATAATGGGCACGAGAGTTCACTCCTAACTCCTCCTCTTCTTGTCATTTCTTTGGTGGCATTCATGTCAACCACTTTTTCTCTCTTTTTTTATCTTTACTTTTGCTTTGGGAACTTTGTGTGGGTAAATTAATAACTGATCTTTAAACAATACTCTCTTTTATAATAAAATATCTAATATACCCTTATTAATTACATATTATCTAATATACCCTTATTAATTACATATTAAATTGTCTTGAAAATATAATTTGTGTAATTAAGATGCGAGAAAAATTAAAGGGTAATTTTGGAAATAAAATCATAAATATGCATAAAAAGTTACAAACGACACTTATTTTGAATAAATTAAAATCTCTCTAAAACGACACTTATTTTAAATAGGAGAGAGTATATGTTAGTGCTTATTTAGGCAGGCTTATATTAATAGAGCTTTTATCAGTAAAACTTTTATAAGAAGAGCTTTTCTAAGAAGCAAGTTAACTGTCTGACTGTTATTTAAAAAAGATATTTTTTTTAAGAGTTTCATACAGTTGACTATTTGGTAATATAAAAATAAAGAGTACTTTTAATTTTAACTATATTTTATTTTGTAATAAAAATTATTTAAAGTATAAATATAATTTAAAGTATATTAAATAATATGAAAAATGCAATACATTAATTATTATATAATTTTAAACCATATAAAACATAAATGAAAATATATCTAACAAAAATTTTTATGTAGATTATAATATAAAACATAAATGAAAATATATCTAACAAAATTTTTATGTAGATTATAATATAAGTAAAACTAATATCAAAAATAAATATTAAAACATATAAAAAAGCCTAATAATATTATATAATTTCCAAAATAAACGAGAAGATTTGTAGGTATTGTGAGAATTATGTGTAAAATATAAGGGCAAAAAAGGCTAAAAATAAACAAATTAATTAATTTAAAAAATCTGCTGAAAAGCGCTTTTTTAGAAGCTTCAATTTTGAACTTCTTAAAAAATTATATTTTAGCTGTCAAAAAAGTTTTATCTATTTAAATTTTTTTTTAATTTTACAACTAAATACTCATTTTTTAAAAAAAAATTTACTGTGAAAAAAGTATTTATTCATTCTCTAAAAGCTCAACCAAACAGATACTTAATATAATATATTTTTAATTACCCCTTTATAATCATAATATCATACGTTTAAAATACAAAAATAACTTATTTGTAAAATATAAAAGAAAGACTAAGCTGGATTCTTAACTTTGACCTTTAGCTTTATGTTAACATATTATATTATTTTAATAAAAAGAAAAGAAATGCAAAATTATTGTAATGTAACTTAGGAGGCGCTTGGTTCATAGAGAGTAATGGGAATGAGAATAGGAATGAATATAGTGAGGAATGAGAATGGATACAATCGTTATAATTATGGTGGTTGGTTAAGATGAAGAAATGATTACCATTACCATTGATAGTGGCTGGTTTGTTAAAAAAGTTAAGAAATAAAAATTTGTTAATTTTTTGTTTTATAGCAAATTTTAAGTATATTTTAAACAATTATTTTTAATTTATGCACCCTAATTATAATGACAAAA
>JAOQMR010000007.1:21372292-21389483 GCA_027563865.1 Erythroxylum pelleterianum
GTGAGAAGGTGCATGGCAGCAGACGATTTGCATGCATAAATCATCTCTGTAAGCTGACTTAACGATGTGATTGAGCTCTTTAAAAAAGTCTTAATACAAACTGCATTTTCGACATAGATTACAAGTGTGAATCTGAGTCATAAACGGTTGACATTATTTTTAAAATTTTGTTAAATGCAAAATTAAGAGAAAAATAATATTTTATTTAACAGATTAAAAAATTTATAAAATACGAATATCATATCAAAATTTTAGTTTCAAGACAAAACTAACTTTTCTATGGTTTGAAAATCTTTTTTTAAAAAATCATAATTTTAAAATTTTTCGGAAAAAGTCTTTCTAGTATTCATTGTTTTAGAAAACCCCGTTCTCTTAAATTTCAGTTAAAAATAACAGTGAAAGGTACAAAATATTACATGTGAACTAATCAAATACCCCGTAAACTTGAAATAAATTAACTAAATTTAACTCAATTAATAATATTACTATCTTGAATTATTAATTTAAATCAATTTTAGTTGATTATTGATATTTAATTAGTTTACATAAGTTGTTCATGTCAGGAAGGAATCTCACGTCGAACAAGTATAAAAACATTTAATAATTTATAATTGTGAGCAAACCTTTCTCTCTTGAGCTAGCTTTTGGGAGTGAGTTAAGCACTTCTAACATGGTATCAGAGCCTGCTTGTCTCGATGGTTTAGAACAGTGTCCGGTTATGTTCCTTTGTCCAATATGTCCATCAAATGTCCAGTCCTGCTCTGGACTAAGGGGGTGTGTCAGAAATCCCACATCGGACAAGTATGAAAACATTTAACAATTTATAATAGTGAGCAAACCTTTCCCTCTTGAGTTAGCTTTTGGGAGTGAGTTAGGCACTTCTAACCGTTCACACGTAATTTATTGTTATTTTTTAATCTACTTTTTCAATGATTTTAAAAATTAGAGATTTTTCATATTTTTAACTTATTTGGGTACCCAATGACATATTCTAAACTTGTATTCAAATTTATAATCATCAAAATTCAATATTATATAAAGTTATTTAAAAATTTATCTACAAGTGCACTCGGTATAAATGCTGCCGAGATGCAAAAGCACAAAAAGATCTAACAAGTAACCTTACTTACTTTTAATTAGTGGAAAGATTAGTTTTAAATTATTTAAAAATTTATCTAATACGCAAAATTAAACGTCAGTTTCGAGGAAATCGACAACTCAAACATTCGAATAGATAAGATTAGATACCTAATTATTACTTTTACTTTGTCAACTTGAATATTAAACCAAGGTATCGAAGTCTTTGAATCTTCAACTTGGGATCCAACTGTCACGTTCTAGTGGCTTTAGCTGGGGTTGGTTTGGTACGTGTTGCTCCTTTCGCTTACACGAATTGTCTATAATATCATTCAACTGCACTGATTTAATATTCCGACAGAAACTTAGTAGACATTTTATAAGATAATGTTGAAATTCGGACACCGGGAATTATCCAACACGTGTGGTCGATGAGGCATCCCACTTTGTTGGAATAAAATAAAAGGACGTCATCCCTTACTTGCCTCGTATGTCAAAGGTTTTTAGGTTTAACCAGTTTGGTTGGTGTGAATGGCTTAACATTCACAGTTTTTAATCAGAGGTCTCGAGTTTAAGTCCTGAGAGTGAAAAAATCTGTTTGGCCAGCACTTTATTCTTTAGGGATTGACCTAGTGCGAGCAGAGATTAGTGTGAGAGTGGATGACTTAAAAACGTCTATTCTGTAAGCTAACAAAAAAAAGGTTTTTAGGTTTTGGTGGAAGCTTTAAGGTATACGTGTATATGCATATATAAAGCTCGCAAAGTTTTGATTCCGTAATTATCTGCTGACATGCTAATGTCGACATACTACAATCTCTATCAGAAGTTCAAACCAGAGACTGGAAATGTCTCCTGGACTAAGATGCTTGGAATATACCGAACCTGAATTCAAGTTCTCCTGGACAGCTGGACTATAAGATGCTTGGAATATACCGAACCTGAATTCAAGTTCCAAACCACGTCTTGTTCTGAATAATTAAACCCTTGATTAGGACACACGCTTTTGCTTTGGGGACACAGCTAAGCTGAATTCCATTGTCTTCGTTTTGTATTTATGATCGTTTCAGTTCACACTTCACAGCATGTCCATTGTCAGGATTGCTCCAGACACGGAACCTGTAGTACTGCGAAGTCCTTGATCTTCAGGACTTTTGGTAACAACCATCTGCTTCAATAAAACTCATCAAACAGAATACGATTTCTCTTCAGGTTGACTACAAATATTGCTCTTATGATTCCTGATGAGCTCCGTCTATGTCACCACTCTCGTCACCACTCATCAACCTACAAGCGAAAGTGACATTTAATGGTCAATTTTTGTTATGATTTTCAATAATAACTGAGCTGTTAGAGCATTGGTTGGTGTAAATCAAGCAAGGAAAAGTAGAGATCTTTTTGTTTAGTGTAAGAGAAGTTTTGTTCATTGTGCTCTTATGGAGTATAATTAGTAAAATAAGGACGTTTTGGTTCGAATCGGTTCAAACCAATCGAATTATAAAATTTGTTTTCGATCTAATCTAAAACATCAACCTTATTATGAAGCGATCTAATTGGTAAAGATTTTCTGGTATTTTTTAAGTTGCTTTTAAAAAGTTATTTTTTGTGATTTTATTATAATAGGCTTGGTATTTTTAAATCTCTCCAAATTTACATCTTATCGAGATTTCTATTAAGACGTTATTATTATTATATTTAAAATATAACAATTATAAATTTTTCACTATAAATAAAAATAAAATTTGTTAACCAAATTTAAATACAAAACAAATTAGAGTTAAAAAGGCAGGCAAACAAACCTAGGCACGTTGTGACAGTGTGGCCTTAGAGACATGAGATTAAAAGGTCATATGTTCGATTCCCCCTACTTAAGCTCTCTCGATCGAGTCTATCTTATAAAACTTGCTTAGTATAAAATATCCGATTAACGTAATTTACAAGCTATTACATCTATACATCTAAAGGATAAAAACTGTAGTTACTCTTATTCAAAGAAAAAGAGTTGTGAAAGTGCCATAGGTAGTTGTGATATGATCTTATTGCTCTGATCTGAAAAATAAAATGGGGTCACAAAATAATGCTCCAATCCCTATCCACATAATTTGCACATAAAAACCCACACCCCACGTGTCATATATTCGTATATATAAGCTTTTTTAATATTAATTCCCATAATGAGGATTTGGATGTTAGAGAAGCATCTTAGGCTCATTCAGTGTCAAACACAATATTAAAAACAAATAAATAATAAATAATTAAAAAGTTCAACTGTAAATCGTAAAAATTTTAAATTAACTATTTTTTAAAAAAATTATTTTAACTCGCATTGTTAAAAATTAAACAGATTATTAATTTATTAGTCAGTTTTGTAAATTAATTATTTTGTATATATAAAATAATTTTTATTTAACAGTCTTCTTTTCAATTAAATTTTAAAATTTTTAATAAATAAAAATAGTCTCTTTTAATCATATTTTAAAATTTTTAATTTTATTCAATATTTAACCGATTTTATGACAATTAAATATTAATTGAATCTTTTAAACCTTAAATATTTTATCTTACTTATTTAACTTTCTATTCAAGGATACTAAATTTAAGCAAAGAAATAAAAGGAAAAGTCACAATTTCTTGTGATGCACACAAAAGACCAGAAATTTGTGTACAGGCCAATTAATTAGCTAACCAAGGACCGGAATGCAATTAACTGTTTCATGTTGGAATATAACCTTAATTACACTCCATTAGATCAGCCTAATGTCATCTTGATTCTTAATCAAATCACGGTTCAATTAACGTGGCACGACTTATGTGATTAATGAGCTTTTATAATCATAATCATCCAAGAAATCATGATATATGAATTTGGTATGCTACATTTCAACAAATGACCATGCTATAAAAGAAAATTGTATCGTATTCAAGGGATCCAATTAGTAACATCCTTAAGTTGTAGCTTTTCTAATTACTCCCAAATCTAAGAAATTATAGGCTTGAGCCGATATAAAAAAAAGTTCTAATTCGTTTCAAAATTACAAAAGATGGTTAATGAAAGTAAAAATAGCTTAAAATTTGTAAACGTAGTTTATATTAAATATGTCTTTTTTTTTGTTCCCGACTTCGCTAAATATGATATGACATAGACTAAGTGCCTATGTGATTAAGCTTTTAGAAAGTGAATAAGTATTTTTTTTCTACCACAATTTTTTTAAAATGAGTATTTAGCTGTAAAATGAAAAAAATATTTTTTTAGTGGATATAGCTTTTTTAGCAGCTAAAATATAGTTTTTTAAAAAGCTCAAATTTGGAGCTTTTATAAAAAGTACATTTTCAGTAAAAAATTTTGATCAATTAATGAGCCTATTTTTTAGTTTTTTTTACTCTTATATTTTACACATAATTCCCATAATACCCACAAACCCATCTTCACATTTACTTTGAGGATTATATAATATTATTTGAATTTATATATATATTTATATATTTATTTTTATATTAGTTTTACTTATGTTATAATCTATATAAAAAATTTGATTAGATATATTTTCATGTCTATTTCATATGTTTTAAAATTATACAATAATTTATATATTGTGCTTCGTATATTAAATAATATTTAAATACATAAATAATTTTTATTACAAAATAAAATATAATTAAAATTAAAAGTGCTTTTATTTTTATGTTGCTAAATAGTCTATTGTATGAAGCTCTTTAAAAAAAGTTCTTTTTTTTAAATAGCCAAATAGTCAACTGACTTCTTAAAAAAAAGCTCTTCTCGTAAAAGTTCTACTGACAAAAGCTCTACTAATATAAGTTTGTCCAAAGAGCACTAAATGTACGAGTCATATACTAAATTCAACGTATTTTAGTGATATGTCTTTGTCCCAGCAATTTGGAACATGCTATTTTGTATAGAAAAGAGATTAATTTGCACCGTCCTTATGGTACGCGCTAGAGATTAAATAAATACTTGGGTAGGCACCGCTCAAGCCAACCTTAATTTGTCTTGTGGGTTGGTTCGTTCATTGTTTGATAACTTAATTAAAGGCTTAATTAGTCTCTAATTACATGCATGATACCTGCTTGTCCTAGATGCTTCCCTCTTTCCAACGCCTAAAACAAAGTGCTAACATTCCTAGATTGAGTCAAATTTAAATTGATTATGTTCGGATTTAAAGAAGTTGATCATACTCAATTCAAACGATCTAAATCGGACTTAAAAGGGATTATTTTTTATGTCGATTTGAATTTATTTGGGTCACTTCTAATTCGACCCATTATAAATTTAAGCTATCTAAATGTCTCAATTTGATTTGAAGTAAGAAATAAAATATAATTCAACCTGATTTGAGATAATTATAAATTTAGCTCAATTCAACTTCGAGTAAAATTAATATATAATTCAATTTGATATAAGATTATCATAAACTTAATTTAATTATACTATAATATAATAATAAATAAAATTACTTGATCTAATTCAACCGGACTATAACATTAAATTTAAAGAAAAAAATGACCCGGCTCACTCGATCGATAAAGTCCATAATGTTGTTAGCTTAGGTTTTGTTTCTTTGATTGTCTTAGATATGGTATGTTTTATTTTGCTTTTATCTCCATGTTCATGTTTAGATTAAGATCAAGAGCCACAACAAACTATGCATTCTTGAGTCATATGCATAATAATTATATGATATGAACAATATGGTTTAGATAAGCTAAAGCTTTCCAAGTAAGATTAATTCATTTATGGATAAAAAGAAGGTCATCTCTTTCACCAGTGTCTCAAAATAAAAATCAAATTTAGAAATTTGAAGCAAATTAAGAATACCTTTGAGATGATAGAGAAATTATTTGAATAACCCTAAAACAATCAACATTAATAATACCTAATGAAAGTCCTGCTGAAATGTGAGATCTAGAGAAGTTTACTAGTACGCAACCTTATTTTTACTTGACAGAGAAGTTGTTTCAGACAGACTCATGTGTAATACAAAATAATTACAGTACAAAAATATAAATAAATACATATAAACAAAATATACGATACATAATACTGTACTTATAAAACATGATAAAGAATAACAGATTAAATCAATCATGTCAATAACGTAATTAAACTAAGCAAGAAACTGTCTAAAACTAAATAACTACTACTCTTCAACAAATACAAGTATCTCAAAATGAAACTACAAAATTTTGAATCGAGGTAAAAAGTTTTAAACTCGCTTAAGCTTCAGACTTTTGAAATTTTGGATTATTTTAGATGTTTACGCCGAATTTATTAATCTCAAATTTAAACTTCTTAATTTTATAATTATTAAAATTTTTAATATGATTAGAGTGTAGAGTCCATTCACGAGAATTGGATTTAAGTTCAACTATTACCATGATGATTAAAACTGATCATTTGGTTATAGTTAATTGACCGTTACCATTTATTAACTCTTTAATGTTTTCATTTTTAATTGGAATCCTCTTAACAATTACTTTTTTTTATAAAAGGATAAACCACTATTACAAACTACGTAATAAAACGGAAAAAACAGACTCCCGATAAATCCTCTATAAAGATTATGTGACACCTAATAAGTGTGGTAGTAAAATAAATAACGACATCTGTCAGCTGCCCGGCATAATTAGCAAGTCAGTCAGTGCATATGTTGCTCTCTCGATACACATGTCAATTAATAACAGTCTAATTCCTAATAAGCAATAGATAAATGCTCCAACCGATGGGAGTGAAAGTCCCGAATATGAGGAAAAGAGGACATCGAACATTGCCTTAGAATCACTTTACACGTTTACTTAAAACTAAAACCAACCAAACACGAACCAACATACCGACTCCAAGTTTTCAATCGACCCATAATCACGTGTATGATGTAGGTAGAGTTTGACCTTCATCCTCCACATTCTTATTGCTGTAAAATTCATAATGGTCTGAGATCATATCATGGAGTCGTGTTGTGGCAAGAGTTTCGAATCTCCCAACCAAGTGATTTCAACAGTTCAAGAAAATAGTAAAAGAACGTCAGCTTCATGCGATACAATCAATGTATCTACGAGAGAGTGTTGTTCGTACACGGCAACTTCTGAAAATCATGGAAATGTTGAGATAATTAAGAAAAATATTAAAAATTTAAGACAAGAAGCTTAAAAAATTCTAACGAAAATTAAACCGTAATAAGATCGGTTAAACAATAACAACAATCCAACAAGAATCCCACTAAACACGGGGTTTAGGAATATTTAGTGTATGCAGCCTTACTCTAATTAGTAGAAAGACTGTTTTTTTTAGTCTAGATCAGAGTATCTATCGGGAAACTCAGGAATTAATCTCCTCGCTGGATTGTAGGCATTTCACAGGGTGAGACAGTTGAGAGAGACTGTTTTTGAAGGTTAAATAAAATTGAAGAATTTAAAATATGATTGAAGAGACTACTTAATTTAAAGTTTAATTATAAAAAAACTATTAAATAAAAATTAATTATTTTATAAAAATTGATTAATTAATTAATAAAATGACCAATTTTTAACAACAAAAATTATTAAAATAAATTGAATAAAAAAGACGAAAATCCAATTAAAAATTTGAACAGTTCAAAATTTTCACGGTTACTGTTTAAATCAGTTCGACCTTTTAATCACGCGAAAAACAATTACTAAATTAAATCCCTTGATTTTTATTAAAAATCAGTTGAGATTTTACTTTTATTAAACAAATTATAAGTTTATAATATATAATTAATAAAATTGTTCTTTGTAACCGTAACATTATAGGTTTAAGTCATATAAAACGAAGAATCTTATGCACCCATACGTAAACCTTTTTTTTGTTGTAATTGAATTGGAATAAAAGTTTATATTGAGCGGACTAAAATCAATAAATGTTTTTTAAAAAATGGAATTATATATAATATCCAAAATTTTAATATATTATTTATTTATTTATTTCATGTGCAACCACCACCACATCCTGAGAACCGAACCGCCAAGGATATTTTATCTTCAGGGGCTACACCGCTCAACATCAAAAGATGGTCCAAGCTCCAGCAAGACAACATCCTCTTGACTCTTATCCTAATTTGCCTGAACCCTGCCATTTAGTGGACCAGGCGCCCTGTTTCAGTCAAATAAATTTCTAATCTGTTTTATTAAAATTTATCTATTTTTTTAATTTAATATATTTTAAATTTTAATTAAAAAAATAACGAAACACTCGTTATATGAATATTATACGTAAATGAATCACTTTCGTGATTACACAAATTAAATTTGGAGTCGAATCCGAACTATTTAAAATTAACTTAAATTAATAATTTAAGATTATAATAAGTTATTAATTTGAGCCGAGTTTAATTATTTCGCCTCAAGATTAAGAGCTGAATTAAATTTTTTTATATATAATATTTGATTGGTGATGTTTATATTATGAATGTTTTATTGTTATTTTCTAACCAAATTCTAAAATAAATTATTTTTTAAATTAAATGTAACAAAAAAATTCAAAAATTAGGAAATGAATTATTTGATATTTTCAATGATTAAAAACTCGAATCTGATTCGCGTAACAGTAAAAAGTTTGAATTATTCAAATTTTTGATTCGATTTATCTGAACACTTTTTATTAAAATCGATTGATTTATTATTTAATTCATCAATTTTTATAAACCAACTGGTCTTTATAAATTAAAATAAAGCAGTTAATTTTTAATTTGACATTCTTCTTTTCTAATTAAATTTGAATCTCTTCATCTGACAAATATATTTTTCTTTTTAAATTTTATTTTAAAATTTTAAAACTTATTTAATCTTTATTATATACCGATTTTATAAAGATGTAATATCGATTTAACCTTTAAAACTTTAAACATATTAAACCCTAAGGTGTAGGTGAGTTGGTAAAGGGTTTTTTTGACTTAAGTTAGGTCGCAAGTTCGAACAGTCCTCATGTATGCAGCCGTTTAAAACTTGGGGCTAGAGTTTTGCCTCTTGTAAGGGACCTATCCGATTCGAACGAGAATTAATCTGGGTGTGGATGACTTAAAGGTGCCTTCCCATAATTGGGATCCTCCTAGACACCTCGCGGGGAAAAAAAACTTTAAATATATTATTTTATCAGTTTAATATCCAATCTAATTTTAAGAAAAAGATATATATTTTGAAAAGTATTTAAACATGTCGCAACTTTGGAGTGTCCCCTTCATCGACAGCGGTCTTTTGCCTTCCAATCTAATGGGGGGACCCCGATGTAGTGGAGGTGTGATTTTTGTGTTTGAGGTAGTTATGTAATGCCTAGCTTGCTGAAAAATGTAGTTGCACCCACCATCTTATCGTTTTTCCACAAGGATGTCTACCTTAATTCAACTGCACGCCTGTCTGAAGCCTTTTTTCTGTTGAAAGTGGCGACGACTGTTAAGAACTAGCTTTTGATTTTTACGGATTTACTCTTCAATCGGGTCAGGCCTGAGGCCCTTAACAGGTGGTTCAGACCCGACCTGTTTTAAATCCGTTCGAAACGGATTAGCGAAGTGAAGTGAAGGCCCATAGAAAGTAACCCATTCGGCCATCATGTTGACTCCTTTTCTTTTCAGAGCCCAATGTTAAAACGACACTAAAACATTGTCGTTTAAAAAGACGAAGTAGTCCCTGTGAAAATATGAAGCGAAGATTGTTTCCTTCACTTTGTGTTTCTTCTCCTCTGTGACTGCTCTCCGATGAGGATGCTCCGAAGCTACCATCGAAACATTCAATTCTTTAAGAATCGGAGTTCATGTATAAACCCTAGAAGGAGATTCCACCATGTGAAGTTCGAATCTTTCTGCTCCGCTACGCATAATGACGAGACTGTCGAGGAAATCACGGCGATTCTTAGGCGCTCCAATTGGCAATATCTCTTGCAATGCTCACCGGTATCGAAGAGCTTAGACCCTAATGTGGTTCACTCCGTTCTCAAGCGAAACCAGGTAATTGAGCCTCAACGCCTATTGGGTTTCTTCAACTGGGCTCAATATCGAAAGGGTGTTCCTTATAATCTCGATTCGTTCTCACTACTTGCTGTAACTCTGTGCAATTCTCGACATTTCAATCATGCGCATGCCGTTTTAGATAAGATGGTTGAGACCCGGAGACCTCATGCGGAAATTCTGGATTCAGTTGTTAAGTGTTATAGAGAGTTTAATTGGAGCGGTGTAGTGGTTTTTGAGATATTGATTGATGTTTATAAGAAAAGACGTTTATTGAATGAAGCTGCTGGTGTGTTCTTAGGTGCCAAAAGTAATAGCTTTGTGGTTGATTTAGTTTGTTGCAATACATTGTTGAAGGACTTGTTGAACTGTCATAGGATGGAGTTGTTTTGGCAAGTGTACAATGGTATGTTGGAGGCTGAAGTGGTACCTGATGTATATACTTATACTACTTTGATCAATGCACATTGCAGAGCAGGTAATGTTAAGGAAGGTGAACGCATGCTCTTTGAAATGGAAGAGAAAGGCTGTATCCCTAATTTGGTCACTTATAATGTGGTAATTTGTGGATTTTGTAGAGTTGGGGATATTCAGGAAGCTATTAAGCTGAAGAATTACATGGTAGAGAAGGGTTTGGTTCCAGATAAATATACTCACACTATACTGATTGATGGACTTTGCAAACACAAGAGATTGAAAGAGGCAAAATTGTTGTTGGATGATATATATGCAATGGGATTAAGACCTGATGAAGCTACATATGCTGCTTTGATTGATGGACTTCTGAAACAGAACTGTGTAAAAGAAGCTTTTCAGGTTAAGGACGAAATGGTTGCTCGTGGAAATAAGTTGAGTAATTTCACTTATAATTTATTCGTTAATAGACTATGTAAGATTTGTAAGATGGAGAAGGCAGAAGGCCTTGTTGCAGAAATGACTGAGATGGGCTTAAAACCTGATACTCAGACATATAATCTTTTGATTGAGGGCTACTGTAAGGAGTTAAATATGATGATGGCTTATCAGCAACTACTTGAGATGAAAAAGAGGAACCTGGAGCCCAATGTGTTCACGTATGGTGTATTAATTAATGGCCTCTGCCATTGTCAAGATCTTGAACGGGCACATTATGTGTTTAAGGAGATGATCTCTGGGGGTCTGAAACCAAATGCAGTAATTTATACTACTCTTATCAAAGGTTATGTCCTTCAAGGTAAATATGAAGAATCAATTAGAATTTTGAAAGAAATGGAGAAAAACAGAGTTCCTCCTGATGTATTCTGTTATAATACTGTTATAAGAGGCCTCTCCAAGGCCCAAAAAATGGAACAAGCTAATGAGTATCTTGTTAAAATGGGTGAGAAGGGGTTAAAGCCAAACCTATATACTTTTGGGTCTTTCATTCTTGGATATTGTGCAGCAGGTGAAATGCAAGTTGCACGTGAGTATTTCAAAAAGATGATTGAATCTGCCATAACTCCAAATGACGTTATATTTAAGGCAATGATAGATGGATACTGCAAAAAATGCAACGCTGTGGGCGCCTTGTCAATTTTCAGATGTATGCCTGAATACGGAGTGCTACCGGATTTGCAAGCTTACAATGTTCTTATTCATGGTCTTGCAGCAAATGGGATAATTCAGGAAGCAATGCAAATGTTATCTGAACTTGTTGACAAGGGTCTGGTACCCGACACCTTTACCTACAACTCTCTCATTTCTGGCTTTTGTGAGCAAGGTGATATGGAGAAGGCTTTCCAACTCCATGAGGGCATGTCTCAGAAGGGAATCGGTCCAGATATTGCCACTTATAATGCCTTAATAAAGGGACTTTGCAAAGCGGGTGACATTGGAAGAGCAAGAGAATTGTTTGATGAAATTCCTGAAAGAGGTCTGGCCCGTGATGTGGTGACTTATGGTATGATTATGGATGGGTATTGCAAACTGGGAAGTCTAGTGGAGGCATTCCAATTGTGGGATGGGATGAAATTAGAGGCTATTCGACCCAACGATTTTGTCTACGACATCCTTATTGATGGATGTTGTGATGGTGGAGATATAGAGAAGGCTCAGTCTTTATTCTTAGAAATGGTGCAGAAGGGATTTGCCTCTTCTTTGTCTTTCAATGCTTTGATTGGTGGTCTCTGCAAATTGGGGAATCTGATTGAAGCTAATAAGTTGTTGGCAGATATGGTTGATGTACATGTGGTGCCAGATCACACAACCTATACAACTCTTATTGATTATCACTGTAAACGAGGAATGATAAAGGAGGCAGAGCAGTTATTTCTGGAGATGAAAAAAAGGAATCTGATGCCAACTGTTTTAACTTACACAAGTCTCTTAAATGGCTATAAAAGCATGGGGAACAGATCTGAAATGTTTGCTCTCTTTGATGAGATGGTTGCGCGGGATATCCAGGTCGATGATGTCATCTGGAGTGAGATGGTTAATGCCCACCTGAAAGGAGGTGACTTGAGCAAAACTTTGGTACTCTTTGATGAAATGATGTTGAAGGGTGTGAAAATGAGCGAAGCTCTCCGTAAGGAGCTAATTGAAAGACTTTGCCAAAAAGATGTGTCTGATTTGTTAAAATCACTTCATGAAATTGAAAAGCAAGGATTTAAGCTGAGTCTGGGTACTTGTAGAACTTTGCTCCGTGGCTTTTGTGAAACAGGGAAGATGGGCGTAGCGGCAGAAGTCTCGGAGAGTATGATCAAGTTGAAATGGGTTCCAGAGTCCAGCTTGCCACTGAACTTTGTTAATGAAGATCAAGATAACTTAAACTCTGAGAGTTTTGGTGATTTCTTAAAACAAACAGCAATTTAATCATCAAATGGCACCTGGCTATTGAAGAAGGAAAGTTTTGAACGGTTTGCTACCTGCTTCTCTGTCGGAATATGCGTAACTGTTGGCCAGGACAGGCTCTTTACAGGGATTTAAGCCTATGTCTGTTGATCCCATCTAGAGCCCTGTGGCAATATGCATGACTGTTGGCCGGGAAGGCTGTTTACAGGACGGTAAGCCTATGCTGTTAATTCATTCATCATAAAAAGTTTGACAGCTCATCCACTGTCTGATTTTATGTGCAGCTTCCTTCCCCAGATTTTTAGCTGAGGCTGCATTTTATGCCCAACTAGGTAATAATTGATTGTTCATACCTTTTTTCTGTCTCTTCAATATTTTTGGGTTGACTTTAGCAGCTTGGCATTATACTTGCTTTCACAACTTATTGTCCTGATGTGCTTCCTCTTCAATTGGAACATTTTTTTCAGAATTCAAACTCAAGCTAGGGAGGGCACTGAGCCATCTGTTGGCGCAAAAACAACCGGCATTATGTAAATTTATAAAGAAATGTTTCGTGGTAAGTGTTTCTTGTCCATCTCACTTGTTTTGTCATGTATTTGGGCAATTAACGTGTGACACTTTTCATAGCATTTTGTAATAACATGGTAATATCATTTGGTCCTCATAGTTGCTCCATCAATGTTGTCAATGACAATTTAATCACATGAATTTCATTGATGTCGGTAGTGTTCAGTGCATTTACCTATTATTTATATAGAAGACTACAATAACAAAAACCCTTAGGGCATAAAGTTTGAAAGATGATTTATATACATACTGTCCTAGCTAGCCAAAACACATTGTTCTGTAACATGGAACAGATGTTCCAATTTCAAGACTATGATATGCATAACCCCTTCACTGCATTTTGGGGACTACTTGCAGAGCAACTTATTAAGTCTCCAGGCTATGACTTAGCAGTTCATTTGCTTGTCGTTTAACAGACCAAGAAGCTCATTGTCATTGAGGGCCGAGTTTTTAATAAGTTGAAGAGCAGTATTACCTTCTTCATCTGCAGCTCGTGGATCGGCTCCTCTGCAATGATTGGTATAGTCATTAGTGACCTTTGGTAAGATAATGAACTGTAAGACAGTAAGCTGATTCCCTAATACCAGAAAATCCTGATGGAATTAGTAAAGGGAAGATGATTCTTTAACAATAGTGAAGACTGCTAGATACCAACGGTTGAAAAAGTTCTGCTCAATGGTAACCACTTGAATTGGTTGAATAAGCATTCAATGTATCACAAAGCCTATAAATAAATTATGGTGAACCAGGAAAAGCTTTGGAATCTATCCATGAAAATGAGCGATCAGCAGGGGAAACATTTGGATATTATCAGAAGATATTAGTAAAAGAAATGCTTAAGAAGACAAAAAGAAAACCACCTCATAAGAAGCAATCTTGCAATTCCAGGCCTCCTGCTGATAATGCAATAATGTAATGGAGTTCGACCTTTCGAATCACAAGCATTTATGTTTGCACCATATTGAAGTAGAAGCTCTGCCATGCCAATATCTGCAGTTAGGCAGGCCAGGTGAAGCAGAGAGCATCCATAAAAAATTTCCTTTGTGACTGGAACGTCAATATTATCACCTTCAAAACAACAATGCTCAATATCAGGATTTTTTGTGTTCTCTTGCTACTGCAGCAAGAGCTGATGGGGTTTACCTAAAGATGCTGACCCACGTATGGCATTGATATCTGGAGTGGAGCAGATAATATTGCGGTAAACTGTTTTTATATCATTAGCATGGATGCTTTCATTCAACTGTTGTGCCACATGAGTGGGATGAGGATTGTCCCTCATTTTGCGGACGAACATTTTGTCTGTATACTGCATTGCAAAAGGAAAAAAGCAAGTATTTGTTACAAAGTTTATCAGATCAACCACAGAGATTAGCTCTTTGATTTGAATCCGAGTATTTTAAACAATGGTAGATATACCTTCGCATGAATAAACTGCTCCTTTACTGAAATTGGATCATCAGGAATTGGTTTTGTTATTCTGCATTGTCTCTTTCTATCAGAATCTGGGAAGCTACATAATAAAAGACTAGCAACATATTATCAGCTTTCAAGAAAACATAAGATACAGAGCCAGGTATCAATGGATTGAGATTCACGTACCCTTTAGCTTTTTCATCAGAAGGAGACGAACTTGGCAGCAACATTTCCTCCCAGACTGAGTTTATGTAAATGTTGCCTAGTGACTGAAACAAATTTAAGACAGATTGCTCCCATACTTTCACGTCCAGCGTCAGTGATCTTACCTGAAGTGAACGTTATGTGCAAGACTAGATAAATGAGCAGAAGGAACAAAACATTAACGATAATGCGAGGTGAAAATGAAAAGAACATGATAAGTATCCGTGATTCATACAACAACACCATTTGAAGCACTATGAGATGACCGAGAAGTTATGAACACCAAAGATAGTAAATTACCTTGGAGATGTGTACACCAAGATTACGATGAACACCAGAACATTCAATGCAAATAAGAACACCTATGTTCAAAGATGCCCAGTCTGGTTCAGGCGCCCCACAATCAGCACATTTATCATTTCCAGGTACTCTTCTCAATAGATCAATTGGCTTTCCGCTTCTCACACTATGTTCTCGTTGTTGCAAATTGGATGAATAGTTTCCGGTGGTGAGATTTTTGGTTGTGAACTCTAGTATATCCTGCTGATCCATGTCAGGAATATCTACTATTGAGCTACCATCACTGACAGAGCAACAATCACCAGTATCCATACTTGCAGAAAGAAGCTGAAAATTGATTTGAGGCACCCATAATCAATTTATTGAATATGTGAATACTAAGCCAAGAATAAGTTGAGAAAGTTACTTCTTCAGGATTCTGAAAACTCAATAATGAAGCAATAACTCCAGTTATCTTCTCAATCCAGTCCATTTGATCCACTGCATTCTCCGCCTGTGTTGCAAGCAAATACAGCTAAGAACTGCTGGAGATATGATCTGAATCCTCAAACTGATGACCAGATTCTAATGAGAAAAATCGAAAAAACACAATTTTTATTATTTTCATGAAGGCACCTGCAAAGTGTAGACTTTCACTGGTGTTATGATTCTGAAGCAAAACCTTAAATCTGTCTGATCGGCATCAACTTTAATTGTAGATGTTAGTAGATTCACAGCATGACGTGCAGCAGATTTTTCATCATGAACACCACAATGGTAATGAGAAGATAACCATCGACTAAGCAACCCGTGACCGTTTTCAGAAACACTACTTTGTGCAGAAGATTGACTACCACCTGCCTGAAACAACACGATCAATTAAGCTGCATGCTTGGCCATAAAGTAGCAGCACCTACAACTCTCAGAATCACAAACTGTGTTCACACTAGTGACTTACAGTTGTCCAACTGAATGGTTTGCGATAGTAGTAAAGCATCCCTCGACTGTCAAGAACAAAGAACCTTCTCTTCCAATCACCCCTCAGATTTGAAGAACGTTTTGACAAATATCCTTCTCGGATGGTTTGGACCTGCATATTGTGTTGTATCCAGTGGCCTAAGATGATTACTTACCCAGTCGTGAATTCATTTGAAGTTTTGAAGAGAGCAAATTTGCACTGTTACAAAATAAGAAAGTTGATTCTGAAAGAACAGACCAGTTACACATGGAACTACCTTCCCGGATGCTGCAGATTGCACAACTTCCTCTATCACTTTATGGGAAGCCCTAGGGAAAGGAGGGACACCTTCAGCACGAGGAGAACAATTACCATTTAAAGACTGCTTACTTTCCTGATCAATCTGTCTCATGTAACGTTCAATCCTTTCATTAAGAGCCTTCTGCTCATAATTAGAACATTCTCTAGACTGCTGTGCATAAGCCAAGACCTGTAATAGACCATAAAATTATATATAAAGGCAAAGATTTAAGACTTCCCTTTCTCTATACGGCTATCTGCTGAAGAATCCTATGCTTTAAAGGAAAGAAATCAATTAATAACATGCAGGTTGCAGATGGTTTTCATAGATATAGTGCAAAACTGAGCCATGGTGTAGTAAGGTGACAGTATCCGACTCATCATTCCAAACCAATTTCGAGGCTGCTTACAAACTCCACAGAGAAGGGTGGATTTTGAGATCTTAAATGGCTTTCGGTCTCAATAAAGACCAAGAAATAACTGTTTAGGTTCGTTCTTGTAGAATTGTGTCCTATATTCTGGTAAAGCATGTTGTGGATGCCTTTGTGGGCCAGCACTATCACCGACATACACATAACACCAGAAATATTAGACAGATTTGAGTTGCGGCAGA
>JAOQMR010000007.1:21398949-21418435 GCA_027563865.1 Erythroxylum pelleterianum
AAACCTGAACCTGAACCATGAACCTGATTTTTCAGGTTCGGTTCGAACCGAACCTAAACTCAGGTTCGGTTAACCTTGTTTACAGGTTCGGTTCATGCGGTTTAGGTCCAGTTCACAGGTTCATGGGTTTTTTTGAACACCCCTAAGAGCAAGGACTCTCATCACAACAAATCAGAGAACAAACCCCTAGACAAAGAAACACCAAAGAAAAAGGTTCTAAAATGGCAGTACATCAAGCTTCTTGGTTGGAGCATAAGCCTTCTGGAGACCCTGAACGCAGAAAGGACTAATAAAGATTGAAACATCCGACAGAAACAAGTATCTATAAGACAAACTTGCTATGATTCGATTGAGAGCACAGATAGCTATAAACCAACAATTCAACTGTAAAGGTTTCTGCTTCCTTAAAAGGAGTCTGGTCGTGGGAATTGGACTACTGGATGGAATTGCCTCTGTTTGGCCTAGAACCTGTCAGATAAAGACTCTACCGTAAGTCTCATATTGTTCTTTGATGGGATTTCGCAAGTTCACGGGTCTCAAGTAGTACAGTATAATATCGTCCCACAGGGAGTTATTGTGTAAGTACCAGGCTTGGATCACTCAATTAATTGGACTAGCGATTGTGTAAGAAAAGGGAATTAAAATCAGAAATTTAACTAGCAAAAATAACAAAATCAAAGTTAAAGAAAATTGCAAATATTTCTAAACTCGAATCGAATGTGGTAAGCTTCAAGGATGGTTCCACTTTTAGTGTTTTTTATGAACTTTACCTGGATCAATTTATGAGGCAAATTTTGGTTGATAGACGGTTGAGCCTAGAGTTTCTTAGATCCTTTTTCAAGGTATCAAAGGAGTATTATGCAATAATCCTAATCTACTGTCGTAAACTAGCAATCAATCATAACCCATTAAGTTCTTTGTTAACCTATTTTTTTCTCTCATAAATTCAGTTTATGTCTAAATCTGAAATTTATAAGTTCTTTGTTTAGAGTTTCGTTATCAATTTTCACCTATCGGTTCTTCAATTAACAACTAACGTCAAGTAATGGTTGGCCAAACACAATACCAGCAAAATCAATTTCAAAACAGAGAAATCAAAACCAAAAATTTATACAAATAAATCGATAGATATTTAATCCATAAAATTAGCTAAAAGCTTCAGCCCAACCTTGAAGCTTTAAGGAAATTACTCAATCATAATAGGATGAAGACCACATAAATCAAGATCGGCAAACAACATTAGAACAAATCAAATAATAAAATAGAGAAGGAATAATCCCTTTTATACGTCACCCTTTATTTCTGCTCACTGTGTACGTTGCTGCGCCTCTGCTTGGTCTGCCTCCTGCGTGCTTGCGTCTCCTTAGTTGGTCTTTCCTCCACTTGCCAGCTTTGCTCTCCCCCCGGGTGTAACGTGTGAGCTCCAGTGAGTGTTGAGTTGTCATTGGTTTAATGGAGCCCAAAAATCCCCTTTTGCTTCAACTTTCGTTGCCACCTCCCTTAGTTTGTGACATTGATAGTTGAATCCTCCTATAACGTTAAAGAGCTGGTGGGTAAAATGGAGTATCGTTGATGCCTTCTCCTTTGGTGTGGGTCACGCACTACTCTTGCTGGGTAACGTTGATGTTCTCTATATTCCTAGAGCCACTTGCGTCAGTTCCTCTTCAAGAACCCCCCTGAAAAATTAGTGGCCAAAGGATTTTGTGAGTCCCCCCTAAAAAAAATGTAGCGTGAGTGGAGATTAATCCATCAAGAGTGAGTGCTGGTTGTCTTGTCTCAATAGCTGGGTAACATGATTTCAAGTTTTCAACCATTAAAAGTTGAAACAACTACAGTATATGAATAATTTATTTGAGGTAATTGAAGAAAGACGGTTCACGTTAGTCTCTTTTGTCTTGATCTCAAAAGAGACCAATCTCTTTTGTCTTCCTTGGAGCTGCCACGTTCAGAGCCCCCTCTTATGTAATGAATTATGAAACTAACATAAAAGGAGAGGCTTATAGAGAGTGCTTGTTGAGTGGCCCCCCTGCTGTGCGTGAATGGTGAGTTTTTGGAAGAGTGTTTGTTGAATGTCCCGTGAATGGAGCCCTCTCTTCTCCCTTTTTGGTGAATTGCGTTTTTGCTGGTCCCTCCTTTTTGTCTTCTCTTGTGGAGTCCATGCCACCCTCTGCATGCTTCAGCTGTCTTCATTTGCTTTTGGTGGCGTTAATTTCGTTGTCTCTTGGAGCTGTAATCTTGCATACGTAGTGGTCCCCTTTGGATGAGCCTCTCTTTTGTTTCTTTGCTTTTATTTTTGGCTACCTTCACGTTCTTCTTTCCTTAATTCACCAGTTGTCACACAAAAGTCCCCCAAAATTGAATGTAACGTGAGTCCTTCTCTTGGAGTAACGTTGGTGGTCTACGTTATTTTCTTGGAAAGATCTCTCCCTTTCAGCTCACGCCTCCATTTTGCAAGCTTTCCTTTTCTTGTCTCTAACAGCTGCCCTTTTGTTTCTATTTTTCAATTGTGATCTACCGTCTTTGTTCTCCACGCTAACAAACCTCCAGCCTCCTATTGTAGTTGAAGTGACCAATTAATGCTTGCTTAATTTCTTCACAAACTTACGCACACACCACTGTTCACGCAACCATCCAACGCTAGCTGCTTTCTTTGATTTTCGCCTTGGACTGTTGTAGTTTTTTACAACTAACATCAAGCGCATTTCCTACAAATTTAACATGAACAATTAGAAATGTAAATTCAGGCGAACCAAGTAATTTAGCAAGAAATATGTATAAAACCCAATAATTAATCCAAAAATTAAGGAAAAATGCCATTAATTCTAATGATAAAAATGCCTTCAACATTCTTCCAACCTCTTTACTTGTAATGCCTTGTTCTATCAATAATGTGACATCTGTTTCTTGGTCACTGTGGCATCAAAGATTAGTCCATCTTTCCTTAAATGTAATGAAACATTTGTCTTCCATCAATAAAATTCCTTTTTCTTCTTATTCTTCTCCTATTTATGATGTCTGCGTAGAATCTAAACAAACTAGATTACCTTTTTTGTTGCTACTAGTCACAACACTATTCTTTTAGAGGTTGTTCACTTAGATGTATGGGGACCCTATAAGTAACATTCTTTTACAAGAGCTAGATATTTTTTAAACTCTTTTTTAAGATAGTACCCAGAGTACATGGACTTTTTTGATGCAGTCCAAGTCTCAGGTACCTAAGTTACTGGATCGATTTATTAAGTAGACTGTGACTCAATTTGGGGCCAAGCTTAAGTTCATTCGAACAGACAATGGCAGTGAATTTGTGAGTTAGTATTCGCAAGATGTTCTGGATTTTCATGGTATCTTTCACCAATAATCTTGTGTTTATAATCCTCAACAAAATGGTACTGTGGAGCGAAAACATAGACACTTTCTGTAGGTTGCTCGAGCTTTGCTTTTTCAAGCTTCATTGCCTACTACTTTTTGGGGAGAAGCTATTTTATAGGCTACTTTCTTGATTAACAGAGTTCTTTCTGCTGTTACTGGTTGGAAAACACCATATAAGTTCTTGTTTGGAGTTTCACCTGATAATAAGGCCATTAAAATTTTTTACTGCTTGTGTTATGCTACCAACACCAAGCCTTCTAATGATAAATTTGCTCCTAAAGCTTGTAAATCCTTTTTTTTGGGTTTTGTGCCTGACCGAAAAGGGTTTAAGGTGTTTGACTTGGATTCTCAGTCTTTGATGGTCTCTAGAGATCTTGTCTTTCATGAGGACTGTTTTCCTTTTCATAGTACAGATTCATTACTTCCTTTCGATGATACTCCTATTCCTAATATTGGAGTTCTTTCTGATTTACCTGTTGTTTTACCACTAACTGATGTTTCTGCAGATTTGTCATCTTCTGTAGATCATGTTCCTAATGTTATTGATGTACCTGTAATTCCTGGGCAGCATGTTGTTTGCAGAAGTAGTAGGGTTCAAAAAATCCCAATTGGTTACAGGATTTTGTTACTCACAGTGTAATTCCTGTTTCTTCACCACATACGCCTCCTACTTATCTTTTTCTCAAGGCTCCTGGTTTGTCTACAACAACAACTCACTTCTTGACTAACATTACCCAAATTCAGGAACCTCATTCATATAACGCAACAAAATGAAATGCAGATTGGGTCAAGGCTATACAAGTTGAACTTGACGATTTGGAGAAGAATCAAACATGGACTTTAACTTCTTTACCACCTAATAAGCAACCAATATGTTGTAAATGGGTGTACAAATTGAAACTTAAGCCTGATGGGTCTATTGATAGACACAATGCTTGTTTGGTAGCAAAGGGATTTACTCAGATTGTCGGCGAGGATTATACAGACAGTTTTTCACCAGTTGCTAAGGTGGTCACTGTCAGGTTATCTTTCACTATTGCTGCTTCTAAAGGTTGGCCTTTGCAACAGATGGATGTCAGCAACGCATTTTTGTATGGTTTCTTGGATGAAGAAATTTATATGACACCCCCTTCTGGTTATGCAAAGGCTACTCCTGGTTTGGTATGCAAACTTCAACGGTCTCTTTATGGTCTTAAGCAGGCACCTAGGCAATGAAATTGTGAGCTTACTGTTTTTTTAGTTGGTTATGGGTTCCTGCAGTCATCTCATGATCATTGCTTGTTTACTTTTTCCAATGATGATATTTTCTTGATGTTATTGGTGTATGTTGATGATTTATTAATCAGTGGGAATTCTAACGTTGCTATTGATCACTTAAAGAAATCCTTGGATGCTAAGTTTACCATAAAGTATTTAGGTTTTGCTCAGTATTTCCTTGGCTTAGAGATCCTTACTTCTTCTGGTTTGTTTGTTAACCAAAAAAAATATGTCCTAGATCTTCTTTCTGATGTTGGGCTTATTGGTGTGAAACCTAAGTCTACCCCTTTTCCTTCTGGTGTGAAGCTTACCGCTGATACAGGGACTTTGTTATCTAATCCTCAGGAGTATCGACAGATTGTGGGTAGATTATTGTACTTAGGGTTCACAAGACCTAATATTACTTACTCAGCTCAACAACTTAATCAAGTTCTTCATCAACCAAGGGATTCTCATCTTAAGCTAGTTTTTCATCTTCTCAAATACCTCAAAGGCACTCCTTCCTTGGGATTGCATTTTCCAGCTGAGAATTCTCTTCAACTCACTGCTTATTGTGATGCAAATTGGGCTTCGTGTGCAGATACTAGAAGGAGTTTAACCGGGTACATCATTTATTTGAGTTCTTGTCCTATTTCCTGGAAAACTAAGAAGCAGGTGACAGTTTCCTGGTCTTCCGCTAAAGCAGAGTATAGAGCAATGGCAACTACAGTTTGTGAGTTGCAATGTTTGTCTTTTCAGCTCTCAGATTTACAGGTGCAGGTGCCTAAGCCTATTCCTCTTTGGTGTGACAGTAAAGCTGCTATTTATATTGCATCTAATCTTGTTTTTCATGAACGAACTAAGCACTTAGAGATTGATTGTCACCTTGTTCGCAATCAAATCAAGGAAGGATTTATTTCTCCAGCTCATGTTTCTTCCTATGTTCAGATCGCAGATATGTTTACTAAAGCTTTGCCTCTTCTAGTTTTTCTTAGAATTCATTCCAAGTTGGCTCTTTGTGATTTTCACCAAGTTCTACCTTGAGGAGGGGATGTTAAGATATAAATAGTTACAAATTAGTTATTTAATTTGTTTTTAGTTTTGCCAGCTGTCATATGCACATTTGGTGCTTTGCTTATGTATAAATATTCTTTCGACTCTTCTGGAATAAAGGAGACAGATTAATTCCTCCATAATCTTCTTTTGTCATCATCTTCTTTCTTCTATAATTTTACATCCACATGGTTTTTCTTTCTTTGCCATGTGCAATAGACTAAGAAGGTCACCTGAAAAATATGAAACTCTAGCTTTTTTCTTGGTTTATGCGTGATTGAATCAATAGCTTGGGAAGCACAAACTTGTAGTTATTGGATTAGTTGAACATTTATTCTTAGAAATTGTGTTTCTTTTGTTTCAGCCATCCAAGATGATGATTGCAGTGAAGCAATTGCCACTAAAATGGCTTGCCTGGAGTATTCTTGAGGATTGATCTTTGAATTCAGCAATAAGAGATGATAGAAGCTTGGGTTTGGAAGCTTGAGTTTGATGATTGAACTCGAGCTTGGGCAAACTCGACTCAACTCAACTTCATGTTTGACTAAAACGATGCAGCTTTTGCTAGTTTGAGTTAGACTAATTCCGTTCTTTCGGATTGAGCCAGCTCTTACTCTATCGGTTTTGGACCGGGTCAAAAATGCAAAGCCCAGAAACACATCAAGAAGTGTTTTGGACCACAATCAGCGAAACGTCGACGTCTACTAATTTCGGCTATTGACGACATAAGTCCAAGAAACTTACCGCAGAGTCATGGACGACGAGCCATGGGAAGAGTCGCTCGACCTTGACGATTCCGACCTCCCATCTCTCCGCCACCAAAACCACCGGACACCCACCACTACGGCGGAAACAGCCACCGTGGTCTCTCTCCCTCAACCATTTCTCCGACCCTGTTCAGTTCTCCCTCTGCCCTCCCAAAACCGCCAAACTTTATCATCTCCAAACCCTCCTCCTCGCCTCATCCCTGGACCCGCCGGAGTCGTGCAAGCCGCCATGAAACGCCGTAAACAACAAATCGAAGACCCAATTCCAACTCAAGAGTACATCAAGCGGGCTGTTGAGGACGGCGTCGGCGACGAGGACGACGATTTCAGCCACGGCCCGTGGCTGGCCTCTGTGGATTACATTCGTCGTCAAGGCTTGGTGATTGACGGCGACGGAGCTATCGGAGTCCCATTGAGTGCGATAAAGAATGGAGTGGTGAATTTGGATGATAAGGTGACACAAGTCGTGGCTATTGTCAAGTCTTGTAAACCTAACGGACTCGGCGATCTGATGGTGACATTAAAAGATCCAACTGCTAGTATTGACGCCAGCGTCCATAGAGGAGTTGTCTCCAACAATGAGTTCGGGAAGGACATATCTGTTGGAGCTGTGATGATACTAAAAAACGTTGCCATTTTTGCACCTACTCGTCATGTGCATTACCTGAATATAACTGTAAGGAATGTGGTGAAAGTGATCTCTAAGGACGGTGGAGGTTTGTCGATACAGAGTGGTTGTTCTGCTACATTGAAGAGCAAAGAAGGTGGTGATATAGGGAATGAGGTGATCATGAAGAGTCTTGGGTATGAGTCTAACGGGAAAGACATTGAGAGTGTTGCTGGTGATAGTGGAGCTTTGTTGACACAGAGTGGTTGTTCTGCTACATTTAAGAGCAAAGAAGTTGGTGATAGAGGGAATGAGGTGATCATGAAGAGTCTTGGTTACGGGAGAGAAATTGAAAGTGTTGGTGGTGATAGTGGAGGTTTATTGACACAGAGTGGTTGTTCTGCAACATTGAAGAGCAAAGATGGTGGTGATAGAGGGGCTGAGGTGCTGATAAAAAGTTATGCTGCTATGGAAAAAGAAAGCGTTAAAGATGGAGACTTGGTTGATATGCATAGGTGCAAAGAGATTGGTAATGCTGATGGAGCTAAGGATAGTGTACAGCAGAGTTCCAAATCTTCAATCTTACAGTGGACTGATGAACAACTTGAAGAGCTTTTTGCATCAGATTGAGTGGGGTAAGGGCTTTTTGCTCAAAATTTTGATAGCTTTGAAGTGTAAAGATGGGGTTTTGAAGTGTAATAGACATGGGTTTTTTGTGGTTTCCTCGTTACATAGGGTATTTTTACAGTAGAACAGGATTGGATTGAGTTTGAAGAAAATGGTTGCAGGTGAATTACAATTAGCCTAAGGTGGATAGGCTTCAAGACTGCTACTTTTGTTCTGTGCTAGAATTTACTGAATCAAGCAAGTTCAGAATTTCACAACATTCGAAATCAAGAGAATTGCAAATTGAGCGGTGAAACTTGATAGAATTTACAAGAACTCATCCTCTTATATCGCAATCTCATCATGAAATCCAGCATTTTTCTTTGGTTAGGTACAAATCAACTAAATATTAAGATTTCTTGTCCTTCCTCATCCCATTTTCCATATATGCAACTTTGAGAACAGTAGCATTTCTAAAGTATAAGCTTGATAGGCTTTAAAAACCAGAGGTTAAAGTTTTTGAAGAGGGAATTTCGGCAAAATACATAAGTAACACAATCGGGAACAAACTTCTCGTGCAATTTTTTACCTTGTTTTGTCATGAACGCATCTTCTGTCATTCATGAATCTCTTTTAACGGCCAGATTTGCTAGCGTTTAGAACCAAATTGTATTAGGAAGGTACGGATTTCCATTGGAGAAAGCTCGACAATTAGCAGTTCTGGATCTACAGGACTTCCTTCCTCTCACCTTCTTTATCTGGTAACTTATTCAAGATTGAATTACTAAAACCAAATATTTCTAAGCCTTAAAAGTTGTCTTCTTTATGCAGTCATTTTCTCTTACCTTCTTAGAAGGAAAAACCCTTTTCAGCTCTACTCTTGCCATAGTTGATAGGTCCTTGTCCTCCCCAATCTTGTAGTTAAAGTTGCATCACATGGGAGAAACTGCTGAGGAAATGAAATGAGAACCAAAGTGGGAGAGCTCACTGAGTACAAACCGCATATAAGTGTGCCAACCGAAGCAGAACTTTTCCATCCTCCAACTCTTGCAGTTTTGATAAAACAACTTCAAAAGGAAAACCTGTAAAGC
The DNA here is from genome assembly GCA_027563865.1 of Erythroxylum pelleterianum. Classification (NCBI taxonomy): domain Eukaryota; kingdom Viridiplantae; phylum Streptophyta; class Magnoliopsida; order Malpighiales; family Erythroxylaceae; genus Erythroxylum; species Erythroxylum pelleterianum. Next base: position 21,407,679 of record JAOQMR010000007.1, read on the forward strand.
TTTGGATCTTCAAGGCAGAGTAATGGCCAAGGATCAGTGAACTTTCCGTCAAAAGCATTTTCTAAACACTTGCACTCCAAACATTCTTTTCCTAGAAAAAATCTGGACTGTTAGAATTGTTATTTCGCATAATTGTTTTATAGACGAATCACTGGAGGACATTTTTTGGTTTTCTATAATGTTGTCTATAATTGCAGAGAAAGTTACACACCTGAAGAGTTATGATTAAAGTAAGGATTCACCCCAGAAAAGTTTGTTAGATGAGACTTTGTCCAATGATCTCCGTCCTGGCAAGTGTTGATAATAACATGAGATTACATGAAGGCATTCGTTAACTGCACTGGCTCAGAAATGCACCAGTGCCCTCAATTTCACCTGCTCTGCAAAAGTTAAGAGAAATGGAGAATATATCTCTTGGTCGTATGATCTACGCCACTTTGCTTCCTCTCCAATGGGATCTATTCAAAGGTAATACTTTCCCACAATCTGTAAATGCAAGTAAAACATATTGCAATCTGTAAATGCAAGTAAAACATATGTGAACAGCAGTCCAGGATGCTGAAATGAACGAGTTTTGTGAACACATCCTGTTTCATTCAATGCCTCTTATACACCTCTTCCATATCTTTAATTAGTAATCTCTTTTGTAAATATGTAAAGGTTTTTACCTCACCTCTCTGAATTGTAGTATTCATTTTTCATGTAAGATTTCATAATTATTCCATCTTACTTTATATTTAAATTGATCGAACAATTTTTTTTTTATTACAAAGGAAGAAACAGACAAGAAAAAATTAAAACTAGATTAACGGATGCCCTGCCGGTACATAGCGCCTTGCTTGTCCCGGTGAAACAGATGTACAACTGGTAGAGGCGGTTCTTGCAATATGTGGATGTCGGGGCTAGCAAGTCTTGCAAGGGTAGCCAGGGTATCTGCACACTGGTTCCCTTTCCGATGCACGTGCTGGAGTTGCACTTCCCAATCTCGTTGAAGTAAGTCTCGGGTACCTGACAACAAAAAATTAGTTATGTTAGCATCTATATAGGAGGAGGATAAAAGATTAATAACCTCTAAAAAGTCCACTTCAAGCATGATACGGAGGTACCCTAGCGACCAAGCCAGAGTGAGGCCCGAGTGGACCCCCCAGAGTTCGGCCAAGAGGGGCGATTAGCGACTCAGGTGATGTAAAAACCCCCCACACCACTGGCCGTTCCAATCACGCAAAAAGCCGCTCGCATAAGCGTCGGACGAATGTGACTTAACCGCTCCATCGGTGTTGAGTTTAACCCATCCCTCCGGTGGTCTAGACCACCTCACTGGGCTACCCGCCGGCAAGCCACGATTGGAGAAAACACAACTTTCTACTGCCTGTGCCTTAATAATCCAGCCCACGAACTCGGTCATTGCACGCATACCCCCCACGGGCCACTCAAAATCAGGTTCAAAAATGCTTTTATTCCGCCGAGACCACAACATCCAACAGGCGACGCCAAAAGTAGTAGCCCAATCTTCGCGCAGAACTGGAGTATGGTGGAGAAGATTAGAGTGAACCCAGCTTTCCAGGTCCTGTTGGAAAAACTCCAGAGTAACCACTGCCGGGGGAAAGTGGCGCCAGAAGGCGGTCACGCGCGGGCAGTCCTGCAAGACGTGGAGAATGGACTCCTCTTGGCCACAGATGTGGCAACTGCTGTCTGTAGCGATATGGCGCGCAACGCGTTGCTGATTGGTTAGAAGCTTATTTTTTGTCATTAACCAAAGGAAGGAGCGGATTCGTTGGAGCCCGCTCCACTTCCAAATGAAGTCCCAAAGGGTCGCAATATGATCACGGACCTGCCCTTCGATGAGATCATAGGCGGAAGCAACTGTAAAGCGACCATGATCCGTCGATATTGATCGAACAACTTTAATTATGGATTGTGGATCAGACTTTGGTAAGGACATCAAGAGTTTAAGGAGAAGACTTTGAAATCTCACATAAAAAGGGTATCACAATCTTATATCAGTAAAGAGAAAAGATGTGAAAGTCTTTATAAATTTAATCAACTATTTTCATGTCTAATTTTATTAAACCTGACTTGAAATTACTGTTGAATAATCAGACTTACAAGCAATCAGGAAATGGATAAAGACACTTGCCTTTACTGATGATCTAAAAGTTTTGGAGCCTTTTCAGGCAACCTCAAAGAAACTGCTGGTTTAATCCAGTCTTAATCAATTCGTCCAAAGAAGGAGAGAGTCAAATCCAACCTAAGTCCAGAAGCTATGTGTTGAAGAAACTAAACCAGTAAGGCAGGCCGGGTAAGAAACTCCAAGGATCATATGTGTGCTGATGAGTGATACAACTAGATCATTGAACAGATACGTAAGAATTAAGAAATCATAATTGGGTTTATACACCTCTACACCTAACAGATGAGCCTGAACTGCAGAATGTCCAAAATGATCAATTTGCCAACCAATTCTAGATTTCTAGGAGTCATGTTAAACTCTTGCTTTATGAATCTATGTCCCAAAGTTGTCTGATATATCATGTCTATATAATGTGTCGTTGCATCATCATGCGTGCACATATCTGATATCTCCATGTCTGAAGAATCTAAACTATACAATATCGACTATGAACAAGGAGAAAAGTAAGTGTAGGTGGGTTTTATGCTACATTAGCTCAAAGTTGATCGGATCTGACAAGCTTCCTGACTTTGTTTTGAACTCTCCTGTTCTGTTCTCTCCACCAGCGCTGGGAAAATTCCTGTAAAGTACATAAAAGAAATCTTTTCATAGTTTGTCTTATCAGTGAATCTTTGAGAAACACTGGATTCAATAAAAAACTGATGAAAAAACCTGCTCAACATATACAAACTTGCGGTTTTTATCAGCCAACAAGGCAGGAACCAGAGAATCCGGTATATTTTGGACACAGGTTCCCTGTAGAACACATTCAAAATTTATCAGTCACTCTGAAGATTGCAAAGTTTCATTAATGGAGGTTCCAAAGAGACTGAACAAAAGAGAGAGCCTGAATGGATTTGTTGGAATCAACGTAGTACTGATAAATAGTCTTCGATCGACCAACATGAGGCACCAAGTGAACTGTCGATCTTCCCTGGAACCATTCTGGGAGTCGTGTTGTAAGTGATGTACTTGGATTCAAGACACAGAATCTGCATCGTCATTACCAGAAACAACAATACAGACCACCATGTATGGATTTCCATGTTGTAGCTTGGAGAGTAGCTAAGTTTTGGGAGGTCAAACTTGCGCATTGGCCAAGGTTTAAACATTGAAGTGTATGCAAGAAGACGAGAAGAGAGAGAGCTGGTTTTTGTTTTGCTCTTGTTTGATAACGAGATTATGGAGCTTTTGTATGTCTATATCGTTTTCCTTCTGAATTGATGTTCTTGGATGGATGAATTATATGATTCTTTATTATACTACAGCCAACAATTCCAGTCCAAGTTTTAATTCCTTGGACGATTTCATAAACTGTTCAAGATGTTAATTTAATCAGATGAACTTATTGGATTGAGACCAACTTAGTCTTTTCACTGTAACAAAACAGGAAATGGTGTACTCAACGTGGAGGCAAATCCATGTCTAATCTGCATTGCCTTGCATGGACCTTATTTATAAGCAAATTCTATGAGGAAGGTACGGATTTCCATTGGAGAAAGCTCAACGATTAGTGTTTCTGGATCTACAGGACCTCCTCTCACCACCTCTGGCTCTTCCCCAGAATCTCCTTCTACTTTCCAAACCAGTCTCTTCTTCTCCATTTCTGCTCTTTCTTGGTTTGCAGATAAATTTGTTTCTGTGATCTTGTTTACCTAATAATTCAATCAAGATTGAAACTTTACTTATAATCATGTACTTCTGGTGCTAATAAGCCTTAAAAATGTCATCTTTGAGCAGCCATTTTCTGTTACCTTCTTAAAAGGAAAGACCCTTTTCAGCTCAACTCTTGCCATATTCGAGAGATCTTTGTCCTCTCCAATCTTGTATTTAAAGCAAAGAAATAGTTGGAAATTGAAATGGGAACAAAAGTGGGGGATCTCTGAATATGAAATTTAAGAAGCAGAAACTGATCAGTACATACCTCATACAAGTGTGCCAACCGAAGTAGCACCTTTCTGTCCTCCAATTCCTGCAGTTTAAGAATGAGTAAGGTACTGAACTATAAAAAGATTAATGGCAAGGTAGCTTATTTGGCAAAAATCAATGACTTCTGGCTTTGAATTGAGAGACTGAGACTGAACAATCTGCTTGAAAAACACAGGCCCCTGGAGTTAACTTTTACTGATTTTATGTTTATGCCTAAGACAGTCTTCAATACCAAAGAAAGTTACACACCTGAAGAGTTATAATTGCCACGTTGTCAGGTAAAACATAAGAAGAATCCATCCCAGAAAATTTTGTACCACTGGACTTTGTCCAATGATCTCCATCCTGCAAAATGTTTATAATAACATGAGAATAGGTGAACATAATTTAACAACCTAAATGCATCAGAGCCCTGAGTTTCACCTGCTCTGCAAAGGCTAAGAGGAATGGAGAATATATCTCTTGACCATATGATCGACGCCACTTAGCTCCCTCTCCAACAGGATCAATTCTGAGGTAATACTTTCCCACAATCTGTAAATGCAAGTAAAATCGATTTAAGCAGAATGTTTAAAGAGAAGTCTATACTGCAGAAGTGAAATGTGCTTACTGTTAATCCTGTACATTTGTTATGAACACAGACTGTTTCATTCAGTGCCTCTGATACACCTCTATCATCATCCTTGAGCAACCTCCTATAGGAAGGACAAAATCATTTATTCCAGAAGTTCGACAATAGTGTTAGCTTATCTGCTTGCAGAAAAAGATTTTAGGAAGAACCTGTGGACCATGATTTCTAATTGCCCATCAACAATACTTGACCCTCCCACAGCTCGATCAACCAGAATGGATACCTCTGAGGTGTTATCCTTCATGTACATTCCAAGATTAATCTGAGGTGATGAAAACAAACATAAGGATGGCTGAAAAAATAATCAACTAAGCGAGTATGGGCAAGCAAAACTTCAGTGGTGTGACGAAGGCCAAAGTACTACTAAACTACTGTCTAAAGCCCTTATCATTTTTCTTCATCGGTTGCATCTCAATTTCCTCTCGGTTTGTAATTCAGTAGCCAAATTTAGTGGTTCCATTAAGCTAGCGATATGCTATGTATTATCGATAATTTCCTCAGAACTCAGTAAGATGATATCTTGAGAAGTTACATATCCAGGACTTTAGCAACAGCATATTCACTCATTTTCCAAGCAGAAAAGCACTTAATCAGTAACTATGGTCCGAGAAGGTGTCTGTCATGGAGGTTACTACGTGAAAACTTTCTAACAGAAGGACAAACAATCTTCAAGTAACTGACTGTGTAAGTGTAATCCAATCATAAAGCATTTGTACCGGATAATAATTTCCTGCTACAGGCTGATTTACTTGCAGATCCCAGTCTTTTCTGTATTCTCGAACCTGCAAAAAAAATTTCCATTAACACAAAATAGCAATGTGACAATGGCCTTTTTTGAAAAGTTACCTCACCAAATAAGGAACATACCCTTTCAATGAAATCACGGCCATTTGAATCCGTATAGAATCTTTTGTTGTTTTTTGTAGTTGTTATGATTTTAGTTATGATCTCTTTGCCAATACCATCATCAATCGGGATCGGTCCAACCTGATGTTGACAAAACTGGTGAGAATTGTTCCTATGGCACCGTTTACTCTCTTTAGAGAAACACTAAAGGTGAAAGCATGGATTTACATTAACAAAATTTTGTTAGACTTACAGTGAACTCAAACTCAACATGTTCTTTTCCTTTGTATAATCTGGTTACCTGTTTATGCAACTATGGATCAGTCACAGAAAGCAATAGCTATATAATGTCACAAATCTTTGATACTTCTAATTTTGAACTGTAAGATACACTTTTCTTATTGAAAATTGTTTCTCTTGTAGACTGTAAGTTAAAGGATGTCCTTTGCCTTACTGTGGTTGAATTAGCACCTTCCCTGAGCTCATCAGTTGCCACTTCAAGCTGATGATAAGCACACAACCTTCCTGATACCTTACATAATGTATCTAACTATACTAATATTTCTATTTCTGGACTTGGAAAGTTGAAACTTACAACTTGATTTTCATAATCAATTGCGGAATGAGACAAAATACCTGATAAATCCATGAATTTATTCGCTGATGTGCTTCATGGAGCAATGGCCCCCGCAAAATAGTTACATCAACCTGAAATATAGCTCAACATTTCATTGAAAGTAAAAACAAACTCTTCATGAGTTAAGCACTCCAGGGGATCTTTTCTACCTTTCCGTCAAATTCGATAGGATAGCTCCCGTTCGGACGGAAGATGTATGCTCCAGAGGCCTTCAGAAAGTTGAATTCCATAGTATTAAACAAATTTGTCCATGCCTGATGGGACAATGATACAGCAAAAAGGTGATAATCGAATGAGAAGGTTGTAATACCTGTGTATCGTTCTTGGTTGCCCCATACCCTGCATAATAGCCATATACTTGCTCCAGAGAAGCTTTTACCTTGAAGTACAGATTCAAACTACTCAGGTGCAAGCTCTTTTTAGAAATGTACCTAAAAAGAAGGATAAATTAGAAGGTAACATACCGATCTTCTGCTATTTATGTACGTGTTGAGATTTCCATCTTTCCTGGAATAAATTAATTTCAGATTTCCTGGCCCTATTTGGACTCCATCTGTTTTTGGTGATTCTGTTCTGAGGTTTTGGATGTCAGAAGTTGTAGCTGTAGGCATAAAGAGAAAAGGAGCAACCGAATCTCTCACGTTAAATCTATAAAAACCTTTCTTCTATGTAATAGCTACTTCAGGTCCAAAAATTACCATGCATACCACCTTGCTTATCAATTGATGTAGCGGACGAAATAATATAGGTGTTGAAACCCAGAGGAGGTACAGATGCAGAGAATGCAAGCCAGTATTTGGGAGTGACATTGGGAGAGATGCCCAAATATGCTTTAGAATAATAGTTTCTTACGCCTATGGAGGCATCCAATAAAGGTAAAAGCTGAGATTCAATTCTGTTTCCTCTTGAATCTTTAACCATGACGTTCTCAGTTATAACCTACACCAAGTTAGGCCAGGTCAGAAGATTGCATATAGAACATAAACACTATACATGTGAAGCTGTCTATCTTTCTCCAGAATTTGTTAGTTTCTGTATAGTTTCTGAAACAATAGGCAATTCATGAGGACTATATACACATTATATACGATCTAGTTGAACGTGGTTTCTCTCCATGGAAACTGAGTTATTCAGGAAGTGATCGAACTCACAGGAAATCTTATAACATCCTCCTTTTTCCATCCCAAGGAATTGTAAACAACGACCACCTACAGAAGATATCATAACGATATGTGTTTTAGTGCAGTGAAATGACAATTCTACTCAAGATTGTGAAATTTCATTCTTTCTCCTTAGTCCTCACCAGGCTTTTCCCATTTGACAGACGAACCTCTGATGCAGGACAGTAACTTATATTCAGAAGAGGGCACTGAAACAGTTGAAACAAAAGAGAAAGCCACAAGTAAATATAGCATAAAGTCCGATTGGAAAACTTTTACTACCAATATAGCTCGAGGATGTATCAACTATGTTCATGATGGTTGATAAATGAGGCATGGAAGTTCTCATAATTGCAAGGCTGGAATGAACGACGATGTACTATATCTAAATTTGTGAAACTGTAAATTCCAACAAAATCAGCCGCCGGAAGTACAATCTAATTAAGGGATCAGTGTCTACCAAATCCTTAGAAGTAAGAGGTTGATACAAAGTGAAACAAGACAGAATTTAAGCAGAATAGCTCTTTTACCTGCTGAAACTTATTCACTTCATTGATGCAACCAGTTTTCACAGACGAATCTACTATGCAAGAAAGAGATGCTCCAACCACTTTCTCAGCCTGAAAGAAACATTATTAGACTTGACTAAAATTTAGCAATAAAAGCTTCTGGAATAGCGAAAACAAACCTCTGTATGACCTTTTGACAACCGTGCTGCATAATCATTAGCAACATGCTGCTTCTCTGTGCCAGAAACTGCGTCATGATGTTGAACAGTTGCTAAAGCGTCGGCCAAAGATTCCGTGTTAGGTCCTGCTTTACTAAACCCTTTAAAAAATTCTAGTTGTCTCGCTGCCTGTATGGTCATTGCAGTTCAGTGAGCATAATTTGTTCAAGAATTCCCCAAGATAACCAATCTGGTCTTACCAAATAGTAGCCACTCAGTTTTCTAACATAGCTTTTGAGGGCTGGTCTGCTTGTAAAATATCCTGTCCAGTAAGCATTTTCTTTGTCCGCATAGCTGATACATTTGAACCATATTGGACAGGTTAAAACTGCAGGGAGAGACTAAATGCAAGTGAAATTCAATCGGTATTTGAATGAACTAACGGGAAGTAGTCGTCGGTCTTGAGAGGCCAGGATTCCTTTGTCGAATGCTTAGCATCGGTATATATTGAAGGGGTTGAGTACAGGGCATTGACACGCCCATCCTGCAAGTATTTCAATCCAGAACTTCCATTAGCATCATGAGTTAGGAACTTAATATGATGAGATGACTTCAGAAAGCATCATAAAGGACTTTTATCAGAATCAGTGACGGCCATAGGCAAGGGCTGGGCGGGCACCTCATAAAGAACATGGAACAGCACATGAAAGCTACCTAAAGATATCATGAGCTGTCTCAGTTAGGACTAACCTGATTTACATAGTTGATAAGTTTGTCCATTTGCGTGAACCATGTCTCGGCATAATGATACTGGAAATCCGTCCCCATCGTAAACATGATGTGATCCGTTCGAGTTACGTTAGCCTGGAAACGGTAAGACTTACTATTAATATAAGCACGATACTGGAGTAGCAACGAAGATTAAACAAGTAATTCTGTAGGCAAGGTGATAGAATCAAGTAGTTCTTACAACAGCTTCCACTTCTATACTTGTAACAGCCAAAAGATTATCAATAAGATACATGGTCCTCAATCTTCAAGTTAGTAAGTCTACGAATGGAAGGTGATATGCTATTGAATCTGAATAGAAGTCTTCAGAGCAAACTAGAGAGCTCAAGAATCAAAGTGAAGAAACAGAATCGTGATCTTACTTGAGTCATTGCAGCAGATACAAATTCGTTCACTCGCTCGGGGACATTGTAGTCGAACAAATCGGTATCATCCTTCGACGTAAGAAGAGCAACAAGAATCACCATATTGAAGAAATATAAACTTAAAAGTGAATTGCCAAGAATTATTTACTAAAAGGGTCTGACCTGTGGTTTACCTGGACAATGGGTGAATCAAAATGCTCAGTATTCACTTCATAGTAGAAGTCACCTGGAGCTCCATAACCCTCAGGGAATGCATCAGCAAATATCTACACAAATGCAACTCAATAAGACAATTAATATGAATAATCAAAAAGTAATGAGCAGGAACGTTTGAAAAGAAGATGATTGTTGATTTGGATGTGTGCTTATATTATTAGGCATCTTAGACTGCATTATAGACAAAGCGGAAACAGGTGAAGATACTAACCTGTGCTGATGAACCAAAAGTTTTAGAGCCCCTCCAGACAACCTCAAGACTCTTCTCATTTTTCCGTTTAATCATGTCTTGGTAGTCGATTCGTCCGAAAAAAAGAGAGTCAAATCCAACCTGAAACCAGAGATTGTGTTCAATAAATTTGCTGGATATGTAGCTGCATAGCAGCTTTTATTTATCATCAAGTCCCCTTGTGTCTAACTACTCATAGAAGCAAATCCCAAAGATCAAACTTGTCGACTAGTGATCAATGAGAAGATCAAGAAAAAAACAGTTGAATTAGAAACCTGTGCACCCAACAAGTAAGCCTGAACTGCAGAATGACCGAAGGGATCGACTTGCCAACCAATTCTAGGAGTCACATTGAACTGTTGTTTGATGAATCTATGCCCCAGAGTTGTCTGATCAATCATGTCTATGTAATGTGCTGTGGCCTCATCGTGCATGCACATGCCTCCATTTCTGCAATCGGAAGACCCAGAACAACAATTTACATCACAAGTTCTAAAAAACTGCTTCCCAGAACACAATGCATCCAATTCTATACATAGGAAAAGTGATAATATGATCTCATTTTACATAACCAATCCGCATCTTCTATGTTAGTGAACATAAACGACAAAAAGTGTATGTATGGGTGGATTTTATGTTACATTAGCTCAAGTTGACCGGATCTGACAAGCTTCCTGACTTTATTCTGAACTTTCTGGTTCTGTTCTCTCCACCAACGTTGGAAAAATGCCTGTAACATAGATAACAGAACCTTTTTTTTCATGATTTTTTCAGGAAATTAAATCCCTAAGTTAACAAAAATCGAAACTACCTTCAAAGAATGAAAAAAGTATCTTCAAAGAATGAAATGTTCAGGTCATTCAAAACTATAAAAACCTGTTCAACATATACAAACTTGCGATTCCTATCTGCCAACAACGCTGGAATTAAAGAGTCCAGTATATTCTTGACACATGCTGCCTGTAGAACACACCACCGACCAACAAATCGCAGCAAAGTTAGCAACTTTTTTCTCAAATCAACCACTCTGTAGTAAACCTACGTTAATGGAGGGGAGGACCTGAATGGAATTGTTGGAACCAACGTAGTACTGATCAATTGTCTTCAACCAACCTACG
>JAOQMR010000007.1:21452093-21477551 GCA_027563865.1 Erythroxylum pelleterianum
ATTCAGCGACCGAATATTTTTCGGTCGCAAAATGTTTTTCGAAAACCCAATTTCACCGACCGTTACGTTTTTTCGGTCGGTATTTCCAACGGTTTATATACCGTCGGTATATTTCGGTCGCTATTCCTCATTTTCCTTATAGTGACCGATTCTTGTTGTCACTAGTCACCCTAACAATCAACACTTACTTACCTTGAGAAAAAACACTCCTACAATTATAAGGTATGATTTTTGGATCTTTCCCTATTTTTTATAGATTCAAATTGCAAGGAGGATATCATAATTTAAATTAGTTGTTGATTTTTGCATTTCTTATCACATCGCATCTCGTGAATTGAGAAGATTGATTTATTCGATAATATTGATAAGAGTAGTTACAACTTGAAGGCTTACTTATGATGTAAATAATTATAAGATTGAATCACAATAATTGATTTAATTATAAAAATTTTGGATAGGTTAAAATTTTTTGTTTAATTTTTAATTTGATATATTTATATTAATTTTTATTGTTAAAAATCAAGCAATTTATTAATTAATTTCAAATTTTATAAATCAAAATTAATTAATTAATTTTTATTCAACAGTTTTTTCAGTTGCATTTCAAAATTTTCGATAGGTAAGGATAATCTCCTTAAATAATATTTCAACATTTTTAATTTTATGTAATTTTTAGTCAATTTTATGATGATTTAATGTCAATTGAATCTTTTAAACCTTAAACCTCTTGTTTTACCGGTTTAACTTTTAGTATTGTTTTTAAAACATTGGTCAAATACACAAGTATTCTCCATACTTCTTTGGTCATTTTTACTAACCTTTTATTTATCAAGGTTAAATAAAATTTCTCTTGTAATTTGACTTTATTTTCTTTTTCAATTATTATGTTTTAAAAATTATTATTTATCTATTTATAATATTATTTAATTATTAAATAATCCTTTTCTATTAACTTGTCTTCTAATTTTTTTCAATTCAAAATGACATATGACAGAAAATCTTAGATTCTAATATAATGAATGAATAACAAATAGTTATATATGAAATGATTAACCCATTGATTTTGCAGCATGTGAACATGCCTATTGCACATATAAAAATACAAAGTATGATACAATGTATATAATATGTATTAAAAGGAACTTCTTCAAAAGTTATGTCTTCTCTTTTGGAAAACTCATGCAGAAACTGTAAGCTCTCACACTGCATCACACACTTGAGCAACAAATGAAGAAACAACAACTTAAGCTTTTGATATGTTAGTTCTTGAAGTGCACAATTGAAACTTATTATCTATACAATTTAAAAGTGAAGATAAAACAACATAAAGATTAGAAAATTAAAATTTAGAGTAAAAAGTTGACTGTGGTTATTAATTTAATATTTTTATAGTTAATAAAAAATATGTTCAAAAGTATTTATTTTTTTAAAATTATTTTATTATCAAAATTTTAATTTAATAATTAATTTTTTAAAATTCTTGCAAATCAAGTCAAAAAGTTAATTTTAGTGACCATCAATAAAAGTAACTTTTGACATTTAAATAATTTATAGTAATATTCAACCCTAAACCTATCTTTTTCTGTGGTCTTTCCATCCCTCCATTCTCGTCCTCTGACAAGCTCATTTATTACAGGCAAAGTATACTCCCCTGACCTTCGGAGTCCTTCATCAGTAGCTTTTGCATGCCTAATCTGACGATACAGAGTTGAGTGTGTATGTGTTTACCTATATATATCTATACATACATATTTTCAATAGCTTACAAGGTGGATCGAAGACATGGGAAGAGGCCCTTTCCATCCGATGAACCGGAGGCGAAAGAGGAAGATCAAATCTTTCCTGTCTACTCAGCTCGATCTCAACATGATATGAACGCTGTGGTTTCAGCCCTAGCTCAGGTTATGGGACACAACCCTAATAACCCAGTTCAGGTTATGCAAGATTCTTCTTCTTCACAGCAGTCACACAACCAAGAGCCTGGCCAAGCAAAACCCTTTCAAGATCAAGGTATATCTTGCTCATCCTGACCAGTAATTCCAATCATTATTTGTCTGAATCAAGGTATAAAGGTTATATCTAGTAAATCATTTGTATTCATTCAATCCCAACTTCTTAGTATTGTTTCACTCTTTAGTTAGCACATCATAATCCTTCCAAGAGTGATGGCAATCTTTCTGAAGTTGGGATTGTTTCCAATTTGCAAGCGCAACGCTAAATTTAACTAATAGTATAATCAATCTATTTGGAAGGACATTTGACTAATTTAGGGTTGCAACCCTAACTTCTTTTAATCACTCGCAGTCACTAACCTACCTTTGTCTTCAGTACTTGTTCGTTATCGATCTGTCGCCTATATTTAGCCTTGGATGGAATCGCGAACTTGTGTTCATTATTTGTATAAATGCTAAGCTTTGTCACTGACTACTTGATTCCTTGAAGTGAATAAAAGCGGAAGACGTTATAGAGGTGTCAGGCAAAGGCCATGGGGTAAATGGGCAGCTGAGATTCGTGATCCAAAGAAAGCTGCTCGAGTATGGCTTGGAACTTTTGACTCTGCAGAAGCAGCTGCACTTGAATATGATAAAGCTGCTCTCAGGTTTAAAGGAAGCAAAGCCAAACTTAATTTCCCTGAAAGAGTTCAAGAAAGCGATACAGGTTACCTGACCACCAGTACTCTTCAGGATTTTCATGCACAAGAAGCTGCAAATCCAATCACTTTCCCTTCGGTTCCTCCACAAGTGTATTCATCCTATGGAAATCCTTTTCCGTATCAGCAACTCTTTCCAGGTGGAACATATGGGTTGAACTATCCTCCACAGTGGACTTCATCAGCCACATCTTCGTCATCATCATCTTCTTCTTCGTCTGGTGCCTCTCAACAACAAGAAGTAGGACTTCCAATGTACCTTGGAAGCTATCCTCGTAATGATCCTACTACACATAGAAGGAACTTTCATCCTAGCAAGCCAAGAGAGTAATTTTCTTTTCACTGAACTCGTTTTGCTTGTCTTTTGGGTTTCTTTACTTTCCATTAGCTTGTTTTTCTTCCTCCTTTGAACTAGAAGGTCCTCCTTTTCTCATTTAAGTGTTCAATTGCACACTTGATTAATATTATAATTTCGGGTTATTGAAATAATTAGATTTTTATGTTATAGTAAATCAAAATATAATACAAGAAAAAACTGTATAACCATTTTGTGATGATTATAAGTGCTATAAAATAAATTTTTTAAAACTAAATAAAATAGCATTTAGTAGTATATCAATTTAGTAATATTAAAATTATTTTCAAGTATTCTTATATAGTTTATAAGGAGTAGGATCATACTTTACTTTCCTTTTTCAGAGTAATTGAAACCTAAGAAAAGCAAATTATTTGACAAGGATTAAAATCCAAACTCCATAGAAGCCTCAGACTTTCAAGCTTTCACTCTACTTATGTTTATCTCTATCTCCCTCTTATCACCTTCTTCTTACTAACTAACATAACTAGACAGTGCACTAACCTCTCTTCTTCATCATCAGACAGCTCTACAGTCTCCAACTTCGTGCATGCCCTTTATAAATACCTCCCTTCTTCGTCTTTGTCTTCTCCGTCATGCAAATTCCAGATGATGAAATAAAAACACAGCCTTGCCTTTCAGGTTATAACTTCTCATGATTCCCAGATATGGAGGTTCAAGGACCTTTAGAGAGATAACAACCTTGAGAGCTGGGGAAAAAAAAAAGTCGAGTTTCACATGTAAGCAAGTAGATATAAGATTCCCATATTCGATAGGAAACATTGAAGCAACTCTTAATGCGCACTTGCATTCCAAAGGGCCCATTATCGGTCCAAATCGTGATGAATGAGCCATCGATCATGTGAAACAAGAGGTTTTTATGAGTAATAACAAACAGAGTTAGTGGTTAGGAGGACGCATTGATTAATTCAGAGATATAAATATCTGTGTGTGTGTAGGCTACGAGAGTGGAAGTGTGTAGGTTGTCATGAAAAACGGCAGAGAGTGACGGTAGTTTGACGAAGCGATAGTGCAATGTAAACTAATGGGTCGGTTTCAACGCAAAAGCCGACAGGAACTACTTAGTGGAGGATCGAGATAGAGACATAACAGAAGAAGTCGAGTTGTAGGGTCCGTATGTGTGTCTTGTGGTAAATGGTTTCAGCACGTTAGTTTCGGTCAGAGTTTGCTCAGACGCTTACACACCAGACTAATTCGAGTTGCATAAATTTTATAAGAATTATTTTAATTCTTAACTTCTTAGGTCTTAATAGTTTGGATTTTTTAACAATTACTTAAATAAAATTTGATTTACATATTATATACAAACACAAATTTATTTAATATACATTTAAAAATAATAATTATAATTTTTATCAAAATAAAAATAAAATAAAAATGTGACTTATTTTATCACTTGCCATTGCTTATTTAATATTATTATCAACTTTTTTTTTGGATTTGAGGAAATCTCGTAGGCGGGCCAAGCGAGCACACCTCTCCGAGGATCCAACTGACGCACTACCCCACAAGCGGGCCAAGCGAGCGCATCTCATCATTGAGGGCCCAACTAGTTCTTTACCTATAGGTAAAACTCCGGCTGCCCTAGGCTCTTACAAGAGAAGCTAGCATGGAATTGAATTTAGGACCTAGCTAAAATCAAGCCCCGCTCTCAACCATCGATCCACACCCCTTGAGGGCTTTGTCAACTAATTTACATATTATGTACATTCAAAATTTTAATTAATACACATTTTAAAATAATAATAAAATATTTTTTTCAAAATAAAAAATATTTAATTTATTGTACCACTTGTCACTAATTATTTAATATTATCATCAATTAACTAAATACACGTAGTCTTATAAAATTATAATACTAATAAACAATAATTACATGTAATTAATTATTTAATATTAATCTTCAATTAACTAAATATGCATAGTTTTATAAAATTATAATACTTTATCAAACTATAAATAATTCCCTAGTGGAAGGAAGTACGATGAAAGGACGCAACAATCAAATCATCATCGTTTAAATTCAACTAAAATAGTTTTTCCACTTAGACAAATATAGAAGAAGACAAGATTTACACGAGACCTCACATGTTGGTTGCGTGCTTGGTAGGGTAAGAAGCCGCGTTTATATAAGAACTAACAGATGTAAATTGCGCAAAATGTGCAGTATTTATAAATATGATATATTATTTAAAGCTAATGTATAAATGAATATTATGTAATTTAAATTTTTTTGGGAAAAAATAGAATCGGACAATTGTGGATAAAATTTTGTCAAAAGAGGTAAAAAGTATAAATTTTCAACATTTAGAATAAATTGATAAAATAAGTAAGTTGAACTTGAAAAAATAAAAAATAAGAATAAGAGCCGTCAGATTAAATGGATAGTTGTGTTTAGTACCGTCCTAGTAGTAACTAATAAGTAAGGAAGTCGAAGTCACAAAGTCGAAGTCATGGTTGTAATTAATAAATCATAGGCATTACGATGAGATAGAAGCAGGAGCCGTTGGATCAAAGAGATGGTGTATTGAATACACTTAATAATTATATTTTAATTATAATTAATAAAATTCTTAATCAAATAATTATATTTAAATTAATTATATTGTAATTAATTAATTATAATTTAATTAATTAATCAATCACTTATCATTTAGTTGATTAATTAATTATATTTTTATATGTATTAGATTTGTTATAATTAATTAATCAATTAATTATGTTTTAATTAATCAACTAATTAATAATATTTTAACTAATCAATTAATTATATTTCATAAAAATTTTATGAAAATACATATGTGCCAACCACAACTTTGACTTTGACTTCCTTACTTATTAATGTGGTTACGACAGTGACTTGTTAGGGTCGTGACTTGTTAGTCGCATGCGTGAATTCGATGCACGACTGTAGGTTAACAAGTCATAGTCGTGGTTATTATTAGTAATAATAATAATAGATGAGAGGTGTGATAGGTGTGATAGTTAAGTCACACATGCGACATATATATTTTTATAAAATTTTTGAAATATAATTAAAATATAATTAATTAATTAATTAAAATATAATTAATTAGTTGATTAATTAATTATAATATATTTAACACATATAAAATATATAATTAATTAATGAAAGAAAATTTAAAATCAATTATTAGTTAAAATAAGGAAAAAAAAGTCACTGGTGTGAGTTATTAACTCACACCTGTGACTATGACTAATATTGCAATCCCTAAACCTAACCTAATCCAATTGAGCCGCACAAGCAAATATCACACCCATTCTAGTCTCTTCTTCTTCAACCTTAAATTTGTTTTTCGATGATTCCTACAACTTCCTCTCGTCTGCCATCGCCTTCTTTCGTGGCCTCAGTTTCCCCAACATCTGCTCCAACACGTCATTTACCATCAACTATCGGTGAGATACCTGCTAATTTTCCTTAAAACTATTTTTTTTTCATTTTATAGTTTGTTTGTTGCATTTGTAAAAAGACAAAGTTAATTATTGTTGTGATGTTAGTATAACATATTCAATTAGATAAGGTATAATCTGGGTTTATGAGGGGGATTTAATTTTTTTTCTTTAATTGTCTTCTTCGTTTTAATCCTTTACTTTATAATTATTTATTAAAGCTAGTATATTTAAGCCAAAATTGAAATTAAAATTATAAAATTGAATTTATTGATTTGAATTAATTTTTTTATAATTAGTTAAGTTAAAAAAATGTTGCTTCATCCATTCAGGGTTAGATTTTTTAACACATGTAAAGTACAACTCCATTCTATAAGTCTCGGATGGGTGATTAGGTATACGTTATCATGTAGGTGGGGCTAAATTTTGTTGATACTTAAATATGGCCTATCAGAAAGTTCAAAAGTGTATAGAACTTGTGTATATTCTTAAACATAAATAATTTACAATAAATGGATTTCTCAAGTGTGATTCTGTCTATACCACCAGAATTGTGCCATGTGTTTGTTAGAAAAAAATCCCAATGTTCGTTCTTCGTATGACCATTTTAGACTCATATTACCGTAGGATTTCATGTTTGCCAATTTTTTTAACCTATCCAAACCTAATCAAGTAATAAACTCTTTCGTTTGGTCTAAGATCTACTAAATTATTTTCATTCTTGATTGCTACTCAGGTTATACCTCGTGTGAGATTGTTGACATCTTCATCTTCTCAACCGGATAATATGCCTATTTTAGGTAATCCTTGTCTTCAATTTGACAGTCGTGAGAGCTAGTTATGGTATGCAACTTTAAAGGATTGTCCGATTATGTCAAACATATTTATTGATCATGGAGCTATTATTGAAGTAGGAATAGCAGATCGAGTGAATGAATTGTTGCATAACATAGGATAGGACAAATTTGCTGAATTTAAAAAAATTCACACGTTGAATTAACTTTAGAAATTTTGAGTACTTTACAATTGATCTTGAATGAAGATGACATCGTGATTAATATGACATTTAGATTGACGAATATGCCGCATGTCATTACCTTAGATGTACTGAATAGTATATTTGAATTTTCATATAGTGATTTATATGGCTACCATGATGAATTTAGGCCTATAGAATTTTGGAATGAAATTACTAATTCAAGAAACGTTTTTTCTCCAAGTAGGTCTAAATTGTCCGCTTTAGTGGACCCTCGCCTTCGTTATCTTCATAGGTTTTTAACTTGTACAATATTCGGTAGAGGAGATAGCCAAGGTGCAGTCTCTAAAGAAAAATGGTTTGTGTTATGGTGTATGGTGCATGCTAAACATTTTAATGCTAGTATGTGGTTAAATATACATCTAATGGATGTGGAAAAAGCTAGAGCCGGCAAAATAGTAATTAGATCATTTGTCACCCAAATTGCAGAGCATCTTAGTTTACTAAATGAGAGAACAGATATGTAGTTAGTTTTAGGGAACTCTAGTTGAGAATTGTAGTTGTTGATGTCTATGAAGATTGTTAAGTGAGAAGGTGATCGTTATGTTCTTGTTAATGAAACAGTAGAAGGTTCAAGTAGTAAGCGTAGTCGCGTTGAAATAGGTGAAGGTACAAAAGGGGATGGCGTTTTGTCACCCGAAGCTACACGTTGGAACATTGCACCTAATTCTGTTGAATATCAATCATTACTCAATCAACTAATTGTATTTAAACGACGAACGAATGATAGATTCAACAAGATTGAGGCTAGCATAGCGGAGATGAGGAATTTCTTAGCAAATTTAAATCCTCAATAGAGACAACATCTACCTTCTTCTTAGTATTGTATTTCTATCCTTTTCTTTTTATCATTTTGATTGTTTGTCATTCAATTATTTTTATTTCTATTATTTGTCTTGATTAATATTGTTTGCATCTTAGATCCTTTAATCAATTTCTTATGATGTTAACAGTGTATATTTGTACATTACATGTTTGTTTTCTTGTTTAATAGTTAGAAATGTTTGGTTATTCAATGAACTCGACGAAGATTATAAATACATAATATGAGTGAATTAATATACTTGAATGCCAAATTGATTGTCTTGGATTTTAATTGAAAGGGTATTAGCTTGTTGTGATAGATAAATATGACCTTCCTTTAGTAAGAATTTGAGTTTTTATGAGATATTATATACCAATTAAAAGTATTCATCGCTAAGAGTATTCTTTCACGGTTAAGTAAATCTAGAACTTGCTTGCAAAATACTAGTCGAGATTACATAATATTATGCAAATATTGAAGTGATGAAAGCATTTAGGATTTATCTTGACAGCTTAAAAAGTCACTATGATATTATCCTTAGTGAACCCCTTGAGTTTAGATGAAACCTTTTTTTGGTTAAAACGCGAAAGGTAAGACTTGGCCTTGATTGTTTATCTCTTTTGATTACATTACCCGCAAGGGTAAGTTGAGCGTTTAAAAGGTATAATTGATTGCAGGGAATACTTGTGGGATAAGTATAACATATAGTTAGGTTATAAGTTGAGGGTGGGTTGGATTGTAATAATTTGCATTTGTTGTTTCCATTTTTTTCCTTTCTGAATTTATGTTGTTGTATATTGGGAAAAAAAATCATATGAAGTAAAAAAAGGAGAAAAAGGAAAAAAAGAAAAGAAAGAGAAGCAGAAAATGTATTGAAAAAAGAAAAAAAAGGAAGAAAAAACAAAATGAAAAGAAAGGGGAGAAGGGGAAAGTAAGGGAGATTGGTAGGGTTAAGTTTGTAATTGAAAAGAAAAAATTTTACATTTTATATTTAATTGGTTTGTATCATTTTAAATGCTCAATTAGTCTTATGGTTTAAAGCTTGGTCTTATATATTTAGTAGTAAAGATCGGATTAGTAAACAAGCTTATGGTTAATGCTTTACATAAAATGAATAATGAACGAATATTTATGACCTTTGAATGTTTGAGAGAATGGAAAGTGAAGTGAGTATCTATCACACTTGTTAATGGTCTTTCAGTTGACGTACTTGTTAATTATGGTTATGCATGCGAAGAATAGTTTGTTCACAAATTATTATGTGCTTTAAAATCTTAGTTTGTGTTTATTGAATTGATCTTTGACATCTTTGATTATTAAATGAGAAAATAATTTGTTGTTATTATTAATTTGTTTTTTTGGTGTTTGTGTTTTTAAGATTTTGGTTAAGTACAATTGTAGTTTAATATTGAGGTATTGTTGCAGTTAATTTTATTTAATTTGACTTCTTTTTATTTGTTGAAATTTGTATGAATGTTAATGACATTATGTTGTAAATGAGGGATGAAGGGCCATTAATCTTCACTCATTTCATCTCGTTTGGAGACACAGAGGAGAAGCAGAGAAAGGACGAAGACAAGAAAATCAAAAAGATTCGATGAAGAAAAAAGAGTCCTGATAATTAATGTAAGTGTTATGTGTATGGATATGCGATTTTGAATTTATTTTTTTGTTTTGTGGAAATGTTTGATTTGTAAGTGGAAATTTTTGCTTTTTAAATAGTTTTAGTTTGTTAGATGGTTGTAGATTTTGATGTTTATATAGTATTTGATGTTTCTGTGGTCAAGGTTTTACCGTAATGTTTATGTTTAATTGATAGTTTTCATGTAGTTTTAGAAAAAGATAAAATAAAAATAGTTGGTGTTATGGTTAATTCGATCTTATTAAATTATGTAAGTTTGATGCATTAGCGATATAAGCAAAAAGGTGAGAATAATATAAAGTTGATACAGTAATAAAAATAAATGGATAAATCATATTCGCTTTATAACTCTTGCGTTTAGTGACTTTTAAAGATAAGTTAAATTGTTGAGTTGATAGATACTTAGAAAAGAAAATCAGTTAAAAAATTGTAAATTCTAATACGGTAATACATCCATCAAGTATTTACAGTAGATAATTAAATAGTACCTATCATCAAGAGGACTGTTAAAATCAAAGTTACATTTTCACCTTTAAAATGTATGACCAAATTTTTTTTATCAATAATAGTATATATAGTTTATCATCATTATCATCATCATCATCATCATCACCCAGTCTGAAATCCCGCAATGAAGCGGGGTTTGAGAAGGTCTGATAGTATGCAACCTTACCCTACATAGTAGAGACGCTGTTTCTGATAGACCCGCATGCAAATGAGACAAGATAAGTATGATGCAGAGTACAGAGGGAAAAGGCAGCACTAGCACGGTAAATTTTTAAATAGATAAAAATTTCACTAAAACTACTTAAATAAGTAAAAGGACAGGGTATACCTGATAGAGTCTAGATCTACACATACTCGATAAGCTGCAAAGACCAACTCACCTCGTTTATAGTTACTTGAGGTTACGGTAGGAGTCCCTTCTCGTATACCTTACAAATATGTCAATCCGACTGTCTCCATAATCTGCATGCCACGAGCCCCCTCTCCAGTTAACTATGCTACTGTATCGGCGAACTGCAAGGTCAATCCCTTACCTTTATCCGCTCATGCCATACTCTTCTATTTCTAGCCAATCCTTCATTCAAATCCAACTCAGACAAATCTTTCTTGATCACTTCCCTCCATTTCTTGGAAGGCCTCCCCCTTCTCCTCTTGTATTCACTAAGGGTAATCCTCTCACAACTACGCACCGGAGCATTAGAGGGCTGCCTACGTACATACCGGAACCACATAAGTCTAGTCTCTCTCAACTTGTCGGCCATACTTGCCACTTGTAGCCTATCTCTCACCACACTGTTCCGAACCAATTAATAATAATAATTAATTAATAATAACACAATTATAACTAAACTAATAATTAAATAATAATAATATGAAAGGATTAATAAGAACATGCCTATTTATTAATCAACAATAATCGTTCATGATGCTTGGTAAGAAAAAAACCAAACTAACATGTATGGTTGTGACTTAACAAGTCACAACTGTGCATGGGAGTCACGCCTGTGGCTACATTTGTGACTATTAAGTCACAGGCGGGACTTTTTATATATATTTAAAAGTTATTGGAAGAAAATAGAGGAGTCTATTATAAAAATCTATAATTACATATTTAACAACCAAATAATAATTAATATTAATTAAAAATGACAATTAAAACTAAATTAATAATTGAATAATAATATGAAAATAAATGCATATTTTTCCTGCTTAGTATATATACATATTTAATAAATAATAATATGAAAGGATTAATAACGTTAGATAGTTAATAAGAACATAATTCAGAATTTACTAATAACTAATAACTAATAATAAATAACAATTAACTGACATAATTAATTTAAATAATCAAGTGACTTATTAGTCCCAATCGTGAAGAGCTATATATGCTTAATATTAGTATATAATACTTAATAATACTTAGCAGTTTTGCATGTGATAGCAATTAAAATGGAAGAGAAAACAAGGCATGTCAAAAGAAAGCAAATAAAGAAATAAAGAAAATGGTTTCTTTTGATATGATGAAATTTGTATGAATTTAGAAGTAATTATTTTATGAATATGGATGAGTTTAATAAAGAGAATTGTCTAATGGCGAAACAAAGTCACAGTTATGAAGCAAGTCACAAATGTTAGTGATGGTTGTCAATTAACAACAAAAAACCACCGTATATGTATACACAATTTTGAAGTTCAAGAAAAGAGGAAATTAAAGCTCAAAAATTAGAAAAGTTACATGCTTATATTGTTCGACAAACTATGAAAAAAGTATGATAATTTGGGTTTTTGTTGTTGCCATCAACATCTGTAATTGAGGCTGGTGTGGATTTAGCAACACCATAAAGGGCAATGATAGAGCAACTCTTCTCAAAAGGTGCTGAGTTGGAATTACATTCTAACTAAGGATTCTTGTGGTTTTGGAAGTTCCAGCTATAGGAAAACCAAGAACGAAGAACTCCCCCCCCCCCCCCTTCTCTTTCTGCCCCACTCTTTGGTTTTAAAAATTCTAGTTTAAGAATAAGAATGAGTGGTTGCCCTTCTTCGACCCTTACTGCCTGAATCTTTTTTGAAGACATTGTCTTACTTTTGAAGAAGAAACAACAATATCTTCTAAAAATATAAAGAACCAAAATATATCAGTGACAGAGAACAAAAGCAAATATTATTTTTTTTATGAAAATGCTAAGTAAATAAATAACAAATGATAATATAATTAAAAAAAAAAGCTCATGTAGTTTGATAAAGATAAAAATGCAAAAAACTGATTGAATAAATAATGATAAATACCTGATATAGGTGTAATGTCAGCATTGTTATTTCGATCATCAGTTGAAAAGTCAACGTCTTTTCTAATTAAAGTTAAACCCTTTTGTAATTCACCATCATCAGTTTCACGGTAATAGATAACTGTGAACCGTTGTCTTTCATCTGGTGGGTGGATGTGAACAAGTTTTATATGAAGAAGAAATGTCTTGGTTTTCAATTCTGCGTGTACCTTTTCTAGAGGAAGTTCGACACCCTTGTTATGGGAAGGTAAAAATGTAGAACATTAGTCTTATGATAAAACATATCATAATTGTTGTTATTAAATGTAAATCAATTTGTAGTAAGTTAGAAAAATATAACTTGGTAAAATTGCGTAGCTTCAATTGCATTGAACTTCAACAGGTTTTCACCAAGTTCGCCAAAAATAGAAGCTGTGATAGTTCCTGTTTCGTCACGTAAATCAACATCATAACGACATCTACATTTGTAAATAAAAGTTAACGAAAACATGTATGTTACTTAGATATAACGATTTATTTAGTGAAAGCTTGTTATAAAAGAAAAAAAACATAGTAAAATAAGAAATTTCGAAATGCCTAACGGGTGTAACATGTTAAATCACTACTGTGAGAAGGTCTGAATTAAAAAACAGGGAAGAATTTTAATGAAGAAAGTATAGTTGTATACCTCTGAATCAAAAAAGATAAACTTTTGTCTCTTCGATGGCGTGCCCGATGATGTAACAATATGTTGTTTTTCTTGGATAGTAATTTCACATGACCACTGTTGAGCACCAGGTAAAATATCCTTGATGAATAAACACATTTCCATCTTTTTAAAATTATTCAATAAAATAATCAGGAAAATTTTTTTGTACATGAAATGAAATTAAATAAAATAATCAGCAAAAAAGTTTTTTTATATGAAATGAAATTAAATAAACTTGAACAAAACAATTCATATACCTTTTGATAGTTTTATACTTTATAATTTGACTAATCGGAAAATTTCACGGAAGACAATATTTCTTGTTTTTTGATCAAGTTTTGAAGACTCAAAAGTTTCTGGAATAACCAAAACTTTAACTGATTCAGGAGTCCGAGCTCTTGACAAGGCCACATATAGTTGTCCATATGAGAATACAGGTTGACGGAGATAAATTCCAACATAATCAGGCGTTTGACCCTGGGATTTATTTATAGTCATTGCAAAACATAAACGAACAAGGAATTTTGTTCTAATAAAATATATTCCATTTTTTCATTCTCTAAAGACTGCAAAGGAATCTTAGGTATAAAAATTAATTTTCCTTTGTGAGGTTCAAAGGAAATTACGTAGAAATTTTATAGTCTTTTAATTTTCTACATATCAACCTTGTCCCATTGCATAGTCTCTCAGTTGGATTTAAATTTCTCATGAGCATAATTGGAGAGCCTTTTTTAAGTAACAATTTGTGTGGAGGTAGACCTTTAGGATTTAAAGAATTGAGAAAATCTTCTTAATCTGCTTGATGCCTTCGGTCAATTGTTTTGTCAAAACTCATGTATGAATGTAGATTTCCTGACAATTTGTTGATCATCATGTTATTAATTTCATCAACACAGCCGTTTGTTGGACACAGTACACATTTATTTATCATTTGGTATGGATATGATGAATACAAGCTTAGATTAGGGAAGACGTTTTGAAGTAACCTGGTGAAGGAAATGGTGAATCAGAAACATGTATTTTTAATTTTGAAAAAATCGATAATAAAATAAAGCATAAAAAATTAACTTGTTAAGAGATTCATCCTTGTTATGGTAAGGAATAACCAATTGTTTTGGCAAGGAAATTTGATCTTGCTCGTTGGCTGGTTATGTGCCTTCTCCTACTCGTAATAAATATTCATAAAAAGCTGGATTTGACATAGCTCTCATATTTATTATCAAAGATAATTTACGCATGTGCGGCCAGAGATGCGAGTTTAGAAGACTTGAATCAATTAGTTGTTATTTTGTGGCTTCGTCTATAATTGACAAAGTTTGACGAAAATCACCACCAAATATGTAACATCCTACTACCATATAATATATACCCGAATATCCAGAGGAAATTCAAGTACATATCCTATGACAATGGTATGTTAGAGCAAACATAATCTCTTAAATGACATCATAAAGAATATACAATACTAACACTTCATGTCATTCATTGACAAAAGTTTACACTTTATTCATTGAAATAAATATTTACAATCCTTATACAAAAGTTTTATATGACAAGAAACTACAAATTACAAACTATAACTCCTCTGATGTCAGATGTCAGACCTTTGAGCCATAACTTAATCCAAAATGTTCCTCTAGATAATCTTAGGAACTAGATCTCCTGTCTCGTACCTGAAAAGTTACGTTGCAATTTTTGATGAGTTTTGCGAACTCAATGAGTGAACCATCATTAATGATCTCACTAAGGTCAAATTCACAAATATCACACAATCAACCAATTTCACAAACATTCTTTCATAACATAAATAACCCAATCAATCACATTATCATGACATATCACTTAATCATCACAATTTCATAAAAGATTTCATGATCATATATTTCATAATCATAAGTATACAAATGCAGATGCATATGAGACTTCAGATTCGTTATTATTTGTTGTGGCTGAGACCCTACAAATATTGGCCCATTAGGCCCAATCAGATACAGAAATCATGGGGCAAAGCTCTAAGTATAGAATTATGAGCTTAAAGCTTTTTTAGACTGGCTACTCTGATCACAACGCCTTTATCTGAATATGCATTTTATGAAATGCATCAAATAATAGAATATGCCATGTATAGCATTCACTTATGATGCACAGACAGAATCTCATATTCATCGAACCTAAGTCCAGCATTCAACTTTCGTTGAGTATATAGATATCGTTCATAATTCAGATGCAAATAGAACATTTCTAATACATTCTTGAATATCAAACTCCTTGGACCATTAAAGTTCAGAATTCATAAACAAATCACAATCAATTCATTATCAGTTCAATATATAGGAATTAAACAGAAACAAAAATAAATCAATCCTAGGGTATCATTTAGGTTGACTCACAGTACGCTCTAATTTATGTTATTGCCTGGATGATCCGGCAATGCCTGAATGGCGTCAGGACGGGTTTCGGGTTAGTTTTGTATGGCCATTATGACATATAAAATGAAGTAATTAGGCAATACATTCTTATAAAAAAATGTTCTCATATGTATTAAGTTTCTAATGAACTAAAGTTCATACAATTTGGATTAGTATTCTGCAAGTTATATCTAAAATTATACAGACTATTCTCAAATAGTGACAAAATCTAAAAACTCAACTTCAAGCTAAATTTAAAACTCTTAGAGATAGAATTAAAATTCAATTCCTTCATGAAAAATATATCCATATATCTCTAGTTTAATCTAAACTTCAAAGCATCCTATTTGGATTTCTACAAATCAAGTTATTTCCAAAATACCGATGCATATTTAGTCAAAGCACTACAACTAACATATTCCAATAATTCTTCTTTCATTTTTTTCCAGATTGTTTGACACTTTATACCAAGGTTAAACAACCTCTTTATAGTTCATCAATTATACCTATATTATGCCTGAATCATACTTCAATTCATCATCAATAACATCTCTTATTCCAATTCAAAAGTATTCAATTAACAACTCATAAATTATCAAACCGGAAACTTTTACATTATTATACATATAGTCCTAGTTCTTTCCCAATTCAAGAACATTAAATTAACATCTTTCTTTGGCATAAATCCACCTTCATTATACTTCAAATCCAAACCTAATTCAGTCATAAATCAATTTATATCCCACGGTTTTCATAAACCAAAAGTAAAACAGAAAAAACTTCTAACTTCATGCAACATTTTCCAGTACATATCTTCACCAATAACATATGCATTTCATTCCAATTCAAGCATCATTCTTATATCATTTGACATGACATAAAACTCATATTGTCACTTACTTATTAGGATTTCAAGTCAACTTAAACTTCAGATTAAATAAAGTCTCCATGCAAGCAAAATTCATCACAAACTTAAGATGAACACAGGTTGATTTTGGACAGCAGGATGAAGGCATCTTTCAGCTAGTTTTCTTGGCTATTTTGTGTAAGGTAAAAAGTTGGTTTTGGTGCAACAATTTGGCTAGGGTTCAGGCAAAATACAAAGGAGAAAGCTGAAGCAATTTCGGTGAAGGAAACAAGAAAGGAAGCAGAAACTTAGGTGCTAGAATTTGCCACATCAACATGCTAGGTGTCAATAACTTACAAAGACATATGTCTTAAAGCATGCTAGCCATTTGTTCAATAATTATGCTTCCACTAATCCACTCATTATGCTGCCATTCGTGTATGAATGCTAATGTTATACATGTATATGCAATATTTAATCTAGGGTTAAACCCTAAGCATATTCTTAAAAAAGGGATATTACAAAATACAATAATCTTTCCTCTAAAAGGCTGATTGGAGTCCATGATATCTTGAAGTAAGTCATTAAATGCTTCAATAGCTTCTCGTTTTGCCATGGGAGCCTCGTCCCATAAGGTAAGACTAGATTCAAATATTAATTTTGCAATACTACTATGCTTACTTAATTGACACACTTTCTTCTTTGAAAAATCAAGCGGGAATTTAAATCTTGAGTGAGTTGTCCTGCCCCAGGAAGGACTGATGCTGCAACACCTGATGTAGCAACAACAATTGCAACATGAACTTATGATCGTAAAATTGCAAGAAGAGCTCGATACAAGAAACTCTTCCCCGTTCCACTGGGACCCTCAATAAAAAAACTTCCACCATTTGAAGCCAATGCATAATCAAATCAAATATGTATTTTTGTTCATTATTCAAACTTGAATGTAACAATAAGTATTCTGGATCAACCTGTATATTCTTTTCACTTTGTATTTCTTTACTAACATGTTCATGATAGGCAACCTCAAAGCGATAATCAGCAAAATGATAATCTCTTAAGCTTTTTCTCATTTGTTCTAGAGATTTATTAATATCTTGAAGGGACATCCTTGTAACGTCCTTAGATGTACATACATTATAGGAGGAAGCATGTTGGTAATCAGAACAAAGATCATGTTTGCATGTACATCTTTCCATGTTTTTTCACCATCAATAGTTAACAAGTTATCAAGTGATGTTGGTCCTTTAACATATGTGAGTGTTAACCTTAAATAATACCTTTCTCCTTTTTTAGGGTCAACAGTAACCAATCTTCCTATCACTTTCTTTTGACTTCTTTCAGATCATGTTTTTGTCTTTTGATTCCAAACAAAATGTTTTGAAAAATATTTATACAAACATTTTATGGTTTTTGCCTTTTTATTTTTCAAATTCATCTTGAAAAATTGAATAAGCATTGTTTTGGAGAAGTCAATTTTTCTTAACAAATAAAACAGATCTGCATTTCTGTCAAAGGAAATAAACTGTTGATATGGAAGATAAACTGGAGTATATAAATTGATGGATTAATCTCTGCTAATCGAAATTCATATATATGCCAAAAAGCTTCAGGAGGTGAAATCCAACGACCTTCTTGAAAATTACTGATTTCATCAATATCAGTTGTGGTCTCTTGATCGACAATGTTAAAATTGAAAAGATCATGGCCCTTGAAGACATATTTATATAAGTAATTAACAAGCTTCACAGTGGAATATATTTCAACATTTTTGTGATAATCAATTAGTAGTAAACGGTACGGATTGTAAGGAACCACCCATCTATTATCGACCTTATGTCTACAAATCTTGACTTTTCGACCGTCATCTCTTCGTCTATAACATGGATAACTGTCTTCACCATGAACAACAAAAGGAGCAAAATTTTTAAGATAATGGTTCTTGCACACACCATTTCTTATACAAGGCCAATCTTTATTCATAAGACCACAAGGACCATGAATCATATGCTTAATGACAAGAGAATATAACTGCAAATTTTGATTAGGATATGGAATTTTAGTGGATATGATCTAATCGTAAGAACTGGATTTATCAATTTAGAATGCGGCATAAGTATCAGTAATAAATGAGCATGAGAGAATGCACGCTTCTGAAACTCAATAACATAAACACATGCAGCCACGTCTCCAAAGAATTGTTTTTTTATTAGCACATTTTTAAGAATTTCAAATTTAGCTTTGAAAACTCTAGTCAATAAATCCAGCCTATCTTGTGGCTTCTCATGAAACTTAAGATTTTCTTGAATCTCTTTCCACATAGGGTGTAAGTCACGTTGAGGGAAATATCTGGTTTCCTATAATTTTGCACTAGAGCTATTGCATCAAGATAATGTCGTCTCATATCCTTTGGACTACCGAAAAATGAAGCTGGAAGCATAACTCGACGACCAATTTTAGAACCTTTTGTTTGACCAATGGTAATAATGTCCAAATCCCTTGCAGTATCTCTATCCTTATCTCATTTTGTCTTTTTCTGGAAATCAAGTCTAGATGTTTCAATCTTTATGTAAGCTCCCACAATAAATTTTTGAAGCAATCTTAAGCTATGAAGCAACATAGATTCATCATGTCCTCTTATTTGGAGCCGATAACAATAATTTTCTCTAGCAGAAATAGTACCATCTTCACAGTATTCTTGATTAATAAATTAAATGGTAAGAACAAACAATATTCTCAAAATGAAAAAGGAAAAGACAAACTTACTTGTGTTTGCCATAGTAAACAATTCAAATGGATCAATAAAAGAGCTGAGATTAACCTTAGATGGTTGATCTAAAACATTACTTATGTTTCTCTTTGAAATTAACCGCTTAATTCTACGATGCCATCCAGATTCACCACGAGGAAATAAAAGAGGATATTGAAGGGCGTCATAACAGGCATAGTAAGATTGGATTCTATAAATTGTAGCCGAGTGAGTATAGACTTGGATGTGATGAAATTTATCAAAATTTTCATCATCGATCTCAGTCCATATAGCAGCCACCTGTGATGCACTAGGAAGATTGTAAACACATTGATCAAGGCTTGGATAACACCTCAGAACTATTGAATGATTCTCAAGCGTTGCAATGTCCCTAAGACTTCTGAAAACTTTTGGCATATGGATTATCTTATAGAATTGCCATAATCAGTTTTAATGTATCCTCACGAAGTTTATCATAACTCTGAATTCTTTTTTCAGTTCCTCATTAGTATCGAAGAAATAGAGTTGGATACCAGATACCTTATCAGTTATTGAAACTAAACTGTCAAGAAAACGATAAACTTGACCTTGAACACGAAATGTATAAACGCCTTTCTTATTTTTTATTAATTCACGATCATACCTAGCTCCATATGAAGTAAAAGCCACATTGTTGTTATATGTACGAACGTTTTTCCTGAAATGTTCAGATTCTTCATCATTACTAATAAATAATCGTTTAAGAGCATATGACATTTGAGGATCAACAATGCAAATCTCTCCTGATGAACAGTAGAATGATGGGGCTTCTAGATAAAATCTCTTTGCATTACAATGTTCACAGTTTAGAACAAGACGAAGCTGTCGGGGCTCAATAGATAAATTTTATAGAGATGCTAACTTTGACAAAGAATGATGACAATTTATCCCTTGAAATATTTAGAAAAGGTTGATAACTTTGTATAATAATAATAAAAAGTGGAAAGAATACAGGTAATAAGATTTATACCTTGTTCTTCAACAGATATCATTAAGCTAGGTTGAATTGAAGAGGAAGACGTGGATGGAATCTTTAATGGAGGCCATGTGTTGATTAGTGGAAAGTGTGCTGCTTTCGGTGGAGGTGTGAAGAGTGTAGAAAGTGGCTACGTCATTCCTACTGGTGAGAGTTGCGTTTTTGCTAGAGAGTGAGAGTGTGATATGCTTGCGTTGTCTCTTCTAGTTGGGTGTGAATGGCGTGGTATATGGAGGCTAGGCTACGTGTGGAGTTGCATGAGTTTTCGGTGGAGGCTGCTTGATTTTTTTTCCTTGAGCGTAAGTGGAGATGTTGTTATCTATGCATGAATGATGATGTGAAGGCTGACTGTTTTTGGAGGCTGATGTATGTTTTTGTGGAAAGTGGAGGGTACTACGTATAAATGAGGGTGGTGTAGGTGTGGACGCTGTAGGCGTGAAGAGTTTAAGTTGGACTGTTGTGTTTTTGCGAGTGGAATGGAACCTATGTGTGCATAAAGGTTGTCGTAATTGCAGGAGAATGGAGACTCTTTTTATCTTGTAGTGGAGGTTGTGTTCTTTCCAAAACACATTAAACCCTCTCATTTTGCTCCATGGGTTGCGTGCGTTTTTGTCTTCTTCTCTCTTTTTCAAAGTACCCTCTCTTCTTTTGCTCTATTTTCCAAAAACTCCTAACATTTAAAGATAATACAAAAACAACAATTTAGCATATATCTACTCCAAAACACTACACAATTTACCTACATTAATACATCAAATAAAAGCCTATCAATATCACTATCAATTAACCACTGAGCTTCGTAGCTCAACTCATTATTTTTTCACTCCTCAGGCGCAGAATGAGAAGGTTAGTGATCCTTGCAAAGCGTTGGGCAAACTCCAAGATAGCTACATTTTGTAACTAACTTAGTTCAACTTGTTGGGTAGCTTTATAAGTATATCACACATGAGCATCCATTTGTATTTTGTATTAAGTTATTGATGTGGTTATTGATATATAACTAAAGCTATGTTCAAACTTTATTTTGTTTTAGTAATGAGATTAAGAATTGAAGAGGTTTCTTTTGTATATATTTATATTTATCTTTTGGTTGAGTTGTTAATGGTTTTTGAAATTGTATGTGTAAAAAATTTGTGTTTGATTGTTGGGTCTAGGTTGCGGATTGAAGGTTTCACCACGGCGAACCTTTCCTGAAAGGTATTTTTGGTTAAAACTCGTAACTTCGCCGCCGCAAAGCCAGACTTTCGTCGCGGCGTATTTTTCTCGAGAGGTGATTAGGTTTGATCTGGGAACCTCGTTATTTTCCCAAATGGTGCATTTGCTCGACCTTGAGACTTCGCCGCGACGAACTTTTCCCGAAAGGTTCTTGGAAATGATTTCTTAGTTTCGCCGCGGTGAACCTGCCCATGCTGACACTAAAATTTTCCTTATAAATTGAAGTTTTCAACTTTCAGCTTGACCCAATCGTCCCAAATTGTCATCTTGGGAGAAGTAAGGAGACCCGACCCCAACACAATCACGTAACTGCTTTAATACTATGTGTAGTGCATAACACGAGCCTTTGTTATAGACCCAGGACCCAACGTGAAATGAAAGAAATGAAGAAAACACGAAAATACCCGATTTTGCGTCCATGACTTTCAACAAGCTTTTCAGAGTGGAGACGATCCTGTTTTCTTGACAACCTTAACGAGAAGTGATCATCATAACATCGTTAATGCCTCTCTGCATCTTTCTTAATACGTGAACCTCTTGATGGGTCAGAGTATCCGTACGTTCACATTTTGCTTAAGCTGCTGCAGGAGTTCTTAGCCTTACATATATAGCATCCATATCGGGCTTCCATATCACAGACTCAATACAGATCCGGTCCACACTAATCGGGACTCATTTTTCTCACTGAACTTTGGCCCATTAATCTAGATCTTTACCCCAGTGGAGCACCGATAAGACGTGTAAAAGAGTGTTGCTCCATGCATTCAGACATGTCAATCCTCACCATTTGATTTTCATCATCAAAGAGTTGCTCAGCAAGAGCTTCGGTAAGTTCAGGTTTGCCAACATCAGTAGGTCCCAAGAAAAGGAAAGAGCCATTAGTCTGTTGTTTCCTTCCTAGACCCACCCTGACCTAGGGACAGTCTTTGCAACAACTTCAATTGCTTGGAATAATCAAAATGGTGAGGATTGATGAATTGGAATACAAAACGTTGTGTTTTATATAAAAAACTTACGTGACATTTACCAAGGATCAATTTCGTTAAATTTTACGTTTTCATAAAGTGTGTTTTGAACATTTTTTTAAACGTCGAGGAAAAGATTCGAAAAAATAGGATTTAACTCACATTTCAGGGCCAATTAAGTAATTTATCTTCAATATTTACACATAAATTTGAGTTGGAATGTAACATTTTGGAGTATTCAAAATGAACCGTAACATTTGTAAAACGTTCAAAATAAATCCTAATATTTGAAAAATGTTCAAAGCAACCCCTATTTGGACAGAACAATTAAAGGAGTTAGCCCTTTGTTTCGTCCAGTCAGAAGTTGTTTTGAACGTTTGTTGACTCATTTTAAACACTCCAAAATATTTTAGTGTAAACTTTAGAAGCTAAATTGCTATTTTGATTATAATTCTAGCGCAACATTAAGATTTAAATTATATTTGTAGCTTTATTTTTTAAGAATAGTACTGTATTCCAGCTTCTAAGTAGGGATGTCAAAAGTAATCGGCTTGACCGAGTCACAAGCTAAGGTCGGGTTGAGCCCGACTTGGCCTGTGGCTCTACTGTTATTTCAAAAATGATGTCATTTATGACATTTTTTCAAAAAAATTATAAGGTGGACTAAGTTGGCCCTACTCACCCGTAGCCGATCAAGCCATGAGCCGGGGGCCACCCTAGCTCGTAGTAGGCCCAAGAGCGGCTCAGACCATTGACATTCCTACTTATTATTCTCAATTTGACCCAACTAAAAATTAAAAAATATATCAAATAAAATATACTTTAAATAAAAAAATTATTTTAAAATTCAAATTAAAAAATAAAATTAATCAAACTTAATTTAAATTTGATCGAACTTTGAACACCTAAACACAATCAAACTTAAACTCGAACTAAGAATCTCGAGACAGATCAAGCTTTAAGCCAAGTTCAAACCAATTAGGAATTTTAATATTTTCTTCGTCTCTTCTCGCTTTTCAGTTCCACAGATTCGCTTCAATTTCTCTTTGGTTTCTGTGGAAATATTTGCTTGTAGTTTTCTCTTGAATCGCAACCTTTTCCACTGTAGTTTCGCTGGAGAACGTTTTCAAGGTTAGGTTGCTAATTTGTTGTACTTGAAGTTTCTGTTATAGTTCAGTGGTTTCATGGGCAACAGTAAGTGGATCCATGTTAAAGAAAATAAAGATGTAAAGTAGGTGATTGAAGTTAAAACTGACGGATTTAAAGTGGGCATTTCATGCTATTTGCAAATATACGTTTATTTTGTAATGTGTTAATTCAAGTTGAAAGCTTGCAGATTTTCTTGTTTTCTTGATGGAAATGTTTTGGAAGGAAGAGGAATGTAGTGTAAAAGGTCCTAAATTTCACTAAATGCATTGTAATTCCTATTTTAGACCCTCTACTTGGTTATTATAATGGTTGTCGGGAAACCGGATTGAGATCTGATCCCGACCGCAGTTGAATAATCACGAAAATTTTTTGTGACTTTTGATCTCCCGAAAATCAAGATCTATTTAATTATATAAAATGATCAACACAAATTATAATAAGTGGAAATTTAATTCGTATCTTTTTCTGAAACTTAATCTCTATCTTGTCGTATCCCTCGAACTGTTCCTGAAACTGATCCGTCTCAATCACCGTAGCCGCACGTGTCTAGCCTCTAACGGTATCCACAGAACAGGCTGAGAGAACTCTGTAACTCTTACAGAGAGGGTTAAGTAATAAGTACTAGCTCTATAGAGCTTAAGCCTATTTATAAAAAGCTTTGGACGTTTTAGTAATTTAATTGAAATTAAATTTTAATTTCAATTAAACTTTAATTAGAAATACAAATAATTATAATTAAATACCAATCATGCCCATAGAAGATTCAATATCTCATATTGATCCTTATTTATTAAATATCTCATATTTAATCATAAAGTTTCTCAAATTTTACAATCAAGTCCAACGTGATTAAATTAACTTTGCTCTCTTCAACCCATTTTATATGTGAGACCCATTAGGTTTCCAAATATGTTGACAATGATTATAAAATCTAATTTTAATTCATAATTAAAATTAGATAAATTAAAAATCCTTTTAATTTATCTTTAATTCTCCAATTAAACAATTTATAAACATAAATCAAGATTGGCATCTAGCAACGCATCATGACCACCCAAATATTTAGGAATGTCAAAGTATTTTTTGAATAACCTTTCCGTGCATAATTTTTCCGTATAATTCAATCATTCCATTATATAATGTTCTTATTAGTCATAGGGTATGGAATTAATGTCTACTTTATTTTGAGTATAATCATATTAATTCTCTTCTATTAGCTATCGATTCAATTAATGATATTTGTAAACCATTTACAAAGCATCATTTTACCTTAACCAAGGATTTCTTGAATCAATACTAATCGAGAACAACAAAATATTCTCCCTAATTACTTTAGGGTGATGAATTCTATCTTGATTACTCAACTATCTCTATATAGTTTATGCTACATCCATGACTACCAATTAAACGACCTATGATTAAATAGATCATAACTAGTATCAAATAGCAATCCTCATACAAGATAACTTTGATAATCTCAAGTCAAATGATCACTTATACAATTATCACAATGAGAATTTCATAGGTGTAGCATCCGAGCTCTCTGGGCCCGTGATGCCCGAGTCCGACCCACTTTGGGGGAAGCGACCCGTCTGTCGTATCCAACCCACTCTGGGGGAAGCGATAGCCGAGTCCGATCCACTCTGGGGACCGCGGCTCGTCTGTGAACAGTACAGTACAGTATCAGGTATTGTCCTCTTTGGG
>JAOQMR010000007.1:21477651-21489044 GCA_027563865.1 Erythroxylum pelleterianum
TATTATGAAATCTTCAAACAAACGATGGAAGTGTGTTACGTTCCATTCCATCCCATTATTAACCCTCAAACCAAACAGGGCCTAAGGCGTTGAAACAAAGGTTCGACGCTGAAATATTTGATGGTCCGGTGGGAGATTTTAAGGAGCTTAAACAACATGGTACAGTGTTGGATTATTGCACGCAATTCAATCATCACTCCAATAAGTTGGCGTTGTGTGAAGAGTACCTAGTAGGGTTTTTTGTTAAAGGGTTGAAACCAGAGATTGGAGTAACGGAGAAGTTGCATGAGCCTCAATCGTTACATCACTCGTACACGTTAGTTCGTAAACAAAAGGCCATTTTGAGGTCTACGGGGAGCGCAATGTTCAAACACAGATCAATGGGAAAGGGAGCCAATGATAATTACAGATTCAACCCCAACTCCCGCAGCTTACAATAGGTGATGACCATGCGGAAATGACCAACTAAAGAGTTACTACCTACCCTTACGTCAATGTCACGACCGACAGCTTCAGGTAGAACTCTATCCACCCCGCAGAGACGTTTTGGTAGTCGAGACTTTAATGAGAAAAGGGCGAAGGGCCTTTGTTTTTGGTGTGATAAGAAGTACAGTCTCGGTCATCAATGCAAAAAGAGACAACTACAATTTTATACAATTATGGGGGGGACGAGGACCCCATAAGATCCTTTGTCCCCAATTACGCAGGCCCCCCTGTAAACAATGGCTTGGATGCATGGGGTATAGGGGGGCCTGGGTAATTTGGAACAGAGGATCAGCTCCCGACGAGGACCATAGCAATAACACTCCAGAAACAAAAGAGGACGAGTTGGAAGGAAATCTTGAACAAGAAGGTAACCCAATGGTCTCCATACAAGACATGCTGGGATTGGCGGGAAATACCGAATACAAACAAATGGGAGTAATCGGAGTTCATCAAAGGCGGAAGATACACATACTAATCGACAATGGGAGCACCCACAATTTCTTAGACACCTCGGTTATAAGGAAAGGAGGATGTTAGCTACAGGAAATAGGTCCCATTCTCATTATGGTAGGGGGTGGGTTACAACTGAGTTGTCCAGTATTGTAAGGGATTCATGTGGACAATGCAGGGAGTGCAATTTACCATGGATGCACTAGTAATGGCGCTAGGTGGGTGTGACGTGGTATTAGGGGTGCAATAGCTGAGTGGATTGAATGAAGTTTTATGTAACTTCAGTAAGAGAACTATGACGTTCAAATAGGATGGACTTGTAGTTACTTTAAGTGAGAATCCGGAAGGAAAATCTAAGATTGTTTCTAGCAAGGAGTTCCAAAAACACATTAATTGTGTGACTGGGTGCCAACTCTTCATGATGCAATTATCTACACCAATTGAGTTCCAGCTACAATAGATGAGAATAACGTCGAATCAAGGAAGCGCATTCGATGAGATCAACGTGATTCTATCGGAATACGCAGATGTCTTCCAGGAACTGACAGAGCTTCCCCCAAACCGTCAATATAATCACAGGATAGTGTTGAAGGAAGGGGTTAAATCCATCAATGTCTGTCGGTACATATATTTAGGGGCGCAAAAGAATATAATTGGACAATCAGTTCATGACCTCATGAGGCAAGGGTTCATCCGACAGAGTTATAGACCATACACGTCACCAGTGGTTCTGGTAAAAAAGAAAGACGACTTGTGAAGAATGTGCGTAGATTACAGGGAACTAAACAAGCACACGGTGAAGGATAAGTTTCCGATACCGTTGATTGAGGAATTACTCGACGAGTTGCATAGGGAGGGATGGTTTACGAAATTGGATCTTCTTTCCGGATATCACTAGATCTGAATACACCTGAAAGATGCATCGAAGACGACCTTTAGGACTCATGAAGGACACTACGAGTTCCTCGTCATGCCATTCAGCCTAACCAACGTCCCCTCGATGTTTCAAAGGTTGATGAATGAGCTATTCAAGCTGCACCTACGCCATTTTATCCTGGTATTTTTTTGATGATATTCTAACATACAGCCTAATGTTGCAGTTGCATGTACAACACTTGCATAGGCGATGGAAACATTACGGGAGAACCAGCTATTCTTGAAAGGTAACAAATGCGTGTTTAGAGCAAGGCAAGTGGAATACTTAACGTATACCATTTCGGAAATAAGAGTGTCGACTGATCACTGGAAGGTCAAAACTATCAAGGAGTGACCAGAACCCAAAGGGAAAAAAGAACTCCGAGGATTCTTAGGAATCGCGGGGTTTTATCAGAGGTTTATCAAAGGATATGGGCTGATAGCTAAGCCATTAATGGAGTTATTGAAGAAGAATCAAAAAACCAATTGGGAGTGGCAGGAAGAGGAATGGAAGGCTTTTGAGAAATTAAAAGAGGTGATTACTTCAGCTCTGGTGCTAGCATTATCTGATTTCTCTAAGATATTCATGATTGAAGCAGACGCTAGCAGACAGGGTATAAGAGCAGTACTGCAGCAGGAGGGCCATCCAATAGCGTTCCTCAGTAATGCGTTAGCACAGAGACACTATGGGTTGTCCACTTATGAGAAAGAGTTCCTTGCGATAATCAAGGCTATTAAACAGTGGCAAAACTACTTGAGCTATAAGCCATTCGTTGTAAGAACAGATCACCGCAGTCTAAAATACTTGTTGGAACAGAGGTTGACAACCCCATTCCAACAATCATGGCTGCCGAAGCTATTGAGTTATGATTTTGAAGTTCAATATAGGAGTGGGAAGGAGAACAATGCTGCAGACGCTCTTTCAAGGATCACAAGTGTAGAGATGATGATGTTGATGGTGACACAAGTACAAGGTGAATTATTAGAAGAAATAAAGAAGAGTTGGGAGGAAGATCGAGTAATACAGGAGATGATTAATAAGCTCCGAGATGGCACGTTGAAGTCCAGTGTTTATGAGTAGAAAAATGAATTGTTAAGGTGGAAGCCTAGAAGGGTCGATTGGCAGTGGGTGACAACAAAGAGCTAAGGAAGAAAATAATCAGGATTAGTCATGACGAAGCAATGGGTGGACATGCAGGAGTAGTAGCTACGACGAAGAAAATACAGAATATGTTCTTATGGAAAGGTTTGGCCAAAGATGTGCGAAGATACATGCAGAATTGCATGGCTTGTCAAAGAAATAAGCATGACAATTTAGCCTACCCTGGCCTTCTACAACCGATAAAAATTCCAGAGGGAAGCTGGTAGGAGATAAGTATGGACTTTATCAAAGGGTTACCGATATCTAAAGTGAAGTCAGTGATTATGGTGATCATCGACAGGTTTACTAAATATCCTCACTTCGCATCGGTGAGATATCCCTACGTTGCTAGTGAAATAGCCGAGTTATTTCTTGACAATATATTTAAATTGCATAGGATGCTGTAGTCGATTATCAGTGATAAGGATTCAATTTTCATGAGTAAGTTTTGGCGGGAATTGTTGAGATTACAGGAGGTACAACTTAAGTGTTCCACGGCCTATCATCCTCAGACCGACAGTCTCACTAAAGTGGTTAACAAAATTTTGGAAACGTATTTATGGTGTTTCTGTGGTGAAACCCCGCAACGATGGAGCGACTGGTTAGCACTGGCTAAGTGTTGGTATAATACCACCTATCGGTCTTCAATCGACTCCACCCCCTTTGAACTGTTATATGGCTATCCTCCACCAGTATATACGCCTTATATAGCTGGGGACTCGAAAGTAGTCGAAGTGGATCGTGTTCTCAGAGACCGAGAAACTACCGTCATCATTAATAAAATTCCATCTGCGGTGAGCTCATAACAGGATGAAACAGTACATGGATACTAGACGTTCGGAACGTGAGTTTAAAGTGGGAGAAATGGTATTGCTTAAATTGCAACCATACCAGCAACGTACGTTACAGAAGAGAAACAATCAGAAATTGTCTCCTCTATACTATGGTCCATACAAGGTAGTGCAGAAAATG
Organism: Erythroxylum pelleterianum; assembly: GCA_027563865.1. NCBI lineage: Eukaryota > Viridiplantae > Streptophyta > Magnoliopsida > Malpighiales > Erythroxylaceae > Erythroxylum > Erythroxylum pelleterianum. Next base: position 21,481,616 of record JAOQMR010000007.1, read on the forward strand.
GGGAAGGTAGCTTACAAGCTCAAGCTACCAGCAACGTCATTAATACACCATGTATTCCACATGTCTCAACTTAAGAAAGCAAAGATGGATCAAAGCAGAGTTATATCGGTGTTGCCAGAATTTATCTCTCCGGTGGAGCGACTACCAGTAGTGTACTAGATAGGCACATTGAGAAGAGAAACAATAAGGCAGTCACTCAATTATTAATACAATGGTCAGATGGAGGGAAGACGGAAGCAACGTGGGAGTATCTCTTCGACCTTCATAAACGCTATTCGGAAATTAATCTGGTGGAAAAAATGTTAAGGGGAAGGGGATTGTTACGGAGGAAGATGACGAAGATGATGCATAATAAAACATGATGGAAAGCATTAGAGAGAAAGGCTGAGCACTACGTTTAAATAAAAAGTCCAGTATTACTATTGTGGATGTAGAACTAGAGTATAATAGTAGTTGTATTAAAAAGCATCTAAACGTTTACAACAATATGAAAAAGGTTGGATGTGATTTGTTCTTCTCTCTCTAATCAATGGAATCCATGTCTCTCTCTCTCTCAATTGATTCTCTTTCTATTCTTTCAGACAAAATTGTAACGATATTCCCTTAAAATCCGTTAGCCCCATTTTTGTTATCAACACACCAAGAGGCACGGTGGGCCATGATTAGGGGGTGTTCATGGTAGGGTAACCTGACCTGTTTATAAATAACCTTAACCTGAACCTGAATGTCAGGTTCGGCAATTTCACGAATCTGAACTTGAACCTGAACCTAAAGAACCTATAGGATCGGTTAACCTATTTTTAGGTTCGGTTATCAGGATAACCAGAACCTATTCATATCAATATATATGACAAAAAATTATAAACATAATTGGTGAAAACAAATACAAATTATTCATAAAAGTGTGCATATAAAATCCATCAAAGATTAGTCCAATATGTTAAACCCAAGCAAAGTAAAAATAAGTCAAACAATGTCTTACAAAAGATCCATACTAGAAAAAAGAGACAAATTATTAAACATTTATTCTTCGAATAGGATAGTAGGATGATCCACTGTTATACATGAAGCCACATCTGTAGAAAATAAAGAATAAAAAGACTTAGACTCGTTATTTCTTTTTTAATTGAAAAAAGAATTTGTTATTTATTATAGGCTTCGTGTAAAGTCCAAAAAATATTATCAGGCTTCATATCTCAACAAGAATGAACCGCTCTAATAGACCTCATTGATTAAAAAAATAAAACTATTCTTCTAACATCATTAAATCTTATTTTATCATGTTAAAATAAATAATAATAATAAACTAATAAACAAAAAAGTATCATTTTTCTTACTGCAACTTAGTGTAGAAAATACAATTAATATCATAATTAAAACTTCAAATATTATATTATAGAAACCCAGCCGTATAAAAAAATACAATCCCATAATTTAGTCTATTACTAAATCAACTCATTTTTCATTCCTTTCTAATAAATAAAACTATATTTGTAATTTATACAAGACAATATTATTATATGCTTATTATTTATTAGCAATTATATTATATATTTTTAAGAATCATTATTACTTGTTTGTTTAATATCTCGTAAATATCTAAGCTAATATATGTGCTTTAAAAAACTAAAATTGTAGGATTTCTTAATAAATGTGTTTTACACTTATTAATCTCTAAATGATTATATTATTTTAGTCAATGAATTTTTTCTATTAATAGTTTAATACTTCGATCAATAACTTTGACACATATTAATTACTATTTGAAATAAAAGTATTGAGTATTATGCATTAGTTGTTACTTATAATAGCAATGTTCAAGATTAACGTTTAATAACACATAATTAAATTAGTTTTTTCTTTTTCTTCTTTTTTAACTCAAGAATTAATATAGCAAATACTAGTTAATTTATTATTATTATTATCCTCTTAAATTATATATAAATATATTATAGGTTTTTTTGGGTGTTTCAGGTTCAGGTTTAAACCTAAATCTATAAATCAGGTTCGATTCAGTTTATCTGCTATAGGTTCGATTAACCTAGAACCGCAAGTTAGAAACCTTGAACCATGAACCTGATTTTTCAGGTCCGGTTCACAGGTTCGCAAGTTTTTTTGAACACCCCTAGCCATGACCACTAGCCCTACCGTCGCCACCGCCATTGTTAACATTGTCTTTTTCACCACGTAGAGAGATGGATAGCTCTAACCATTCTGAAGCGGTTACAGAAGACCCAAACTATGTGGGCAACGAAGGTCATATGACTAAGAAAGTTCATATACGGGATAGGGAAGAGGATCCATCTCCTCCATGTCCTAGAATTAGTTATAGTGCAGCGGTTACTGGCCAATTAGTGGAGGATGTCAAACATAAGGAGGAGTTGGAGTGGCCGGAGGATGATCTGGTAGATTTTGAGGAGGGAGACATTACGATGGTGAATGGGGTAATTGGGAATGCTCTGGAACTTTCTACTACATTTAGAAATTGATTGGACAAGCAATGGGAGAAGGCGGTGGCAGTGAAATTGCTTGGTTGTCTTATTGGGTTTAAAATGCTACAAAATCGTTTGAAAGTTCTGTGGAAGTTGACCAGAAGTTCTGTGGAAGTTACAGGACCAATGAAGATCATTGACTTAGATAATGATTATTTTCTGATCAATTTTATTAAAGAAGAGGATTATATAGACGCCTTAACCAAAGGTCCATGGATAATACCGAGGCATGCTCTATCTGTTCAACCATGACATCCTAATTTTCGTCCATCTTAAGGAAAAGTTTCGAGGGCGGTGACTTAGGTTTGATTTCTAGAGTTACCTGTATCATGTTACCATCCAGCAATTCTAAGAGCTTTAGGGGATTTGATTGGCTATATGGTGAAGATAGATGAGATTGCGCAAAAATCTCAAAGGGGAAAATTTGTAAGGGTGGCAGTTAACGTAGATTTGACGGCGCTTCTAAGATCCATGGTGGAGTTAGCTGGGGAGAATATTAAAATGGCATACGAGAGTTTGCCCCAAATTTGTTTTTCATGTGGACATGTTGGACATGGTTCTATTGAGTGCACTTCTAAAGCACTAGTCAATCATGAATTACAACAAGGTGGTGGGGAAGCTCAAAATAATGATAGGGTGGTTCAAGATGTTCCACCACAGGTCATGGAAACCAGAAAATAAGTTTATAGTCCTTGGATACAGGTGCAACAGTGGACTCGCAAACCTACGTTTAAGGAAACAAATTAGGGGCGGGATTCTATCAAGGACAAAAATCAGGTGGGACGGTGAGGTTCTAGGTACTCAATCTTATCTGACAACGAAATTGTAGGGGTGCTGAACGAGAGATATATGAATATAGCGAAGGGACGCCGCATATCATCTACTACTAGTCAAGACTTGGTTCGTTTATTGGCTAAATCAACAAAGGAACGACAGTTATGCAAGAACCCTCACAGGCCCATCCCCTAACTTAGGAAAATGCTAGTCCAATAGTGCATAAGAATGCTATAAGGCCCATATCTACCATAATGCCAATTTAAGAGGTGTAGGTTCTAATACTGCTATCTCTATTCCTTCTCATAAGGAGATTGTGTACCAGGATAAATCGTTTTCTATGCCTGGGGAAGATGACATGGAATGCGGAGATATTGGTGATGACATGGAAGAATATGTTGGTAATGACAGGTTTTCTACCCACACTAGGTTCTTGGCTCCTCTTACGAGACCGCCTGATCCTGGCAGATTTGCAAATGACAGTGATAATGTGCATATGGTGAATGATTCACAGATGGAAGTGGTTCCCCAGATCCCTGGTTTTGACATTACAGGTGTTCAGGTTAATGCTACGAGAAACACTCATGTTTAAGAGTGATTTCTACCTACTTTTTACGTAAGTTTTATGTCGATCTTGATTTGGACTTATCAATGGGTTAGCGGTAAGAAGTTCAGACCTATTCTATTAAATCTTGTAAGGCTTCATAGACTCAAATTAGTGGTAAAAAGGCTAATACAGTTATAGACAAGTTGGGTTTTGATAAGTCTTTTAGAGTAGAAGTTATGGATTTTCAGGTGATATTTGTTCATTGTGGAAGAGGGATGTTACCATGAAGATTTTAGTAGCACATCATCAATTTATTCACACTAATATTGTTAGAGATGGCTGTAATTTTGATTTCACCGCTATTTATGCAAGCCCCAAATATCGTCTTTAGAAATATTTGTGGCAAAACATCAAAAGGCTGGCTTGAGTTACATCAAATGCTTGGCTGCTAAGTGCAGATTTCAATACCAAACTTGAAAATATGGATAAGCATGAAGGGTCTCGCATGCAACCTATGGTCAGTAAGACTTTCAAGAATGAATTCAAAGCTATCAATTGCATAATCTCGGTTATGTCAGATCCAGATATATGTAGAGGAGGGGCAATGTGTTGGCAAGAATTGTCAGGGCTCTTTGTTCTAGCATGTGACAAGAAACTTTTTCGGATACGATGGTCTCTCACTTTCCTTTTATCAACTATGATCACTGCCCTTTACTGATTACTTTTGGACAACTGAACTCTTTCTCTACAGCTCCATGTCCTTTTTGTTTCCAGGCAGCATGGTTATCTCGTGCGAATTTCTCAACATTTGCTAAGGACAATTGGAGGCCAGACAGAAATGACTTCAGTGGGTCTTTACTAGCCTTTGTAACTTCTTTGCAGCTTTGGACCAGATCATCATTTGGCAATATCTTCCAACGCAAAAATAAACTTATGGTGAGGTTGAATGGTATTCAGAGGGCTCTTGAGACCAATGTATCTAATTCCTTGTTGGAGCTGGAGGTTTTTCTTCAATCTAACCTTAAAATGTTCTTTGCAAGGAAGAGCTTTATTGACATCAATAGTCTCGGTGTAACTGGATCGCGCATGGGTATCGTAATACAAAATTCTATTATGCAATCACAGCTGCTCGTAAAAGGCAAATAAAAATAACTTCTCTTAAGGATGAGTGTGGAAACATAGTTATCGAAGCTAATTCTTTTAAAACAATGGCTAAAGAATTTTTTGAGAAGTTGTATACGGTAGAGGACTCGAGACATGGTGATATTGGATGTAGGGGAGCCTTTCCTACTCTACCAACTGAGGCTATATTCCAATTAGGAAATTCGGTGCAAACAGATGAGATGAATACAACGGTTTTTGAGATGGAACCTAACAATGCACCTGGGTTCGATGGTTTTCATGCTCTTTTCTTCCAAAAGCAGTGGGATGTTATTGGTCCTGATATGGTGGATTTCATTCAGCATATCTTCAAACGTGAAGTATGGGATACGAATCTCAATAGAAATGTTTTAGTTCTGATCCCTAAAATCACGTCCCCTAGCACGATCCAACAATTTCATCTGATTAGTCCTCGTTCTGTTGTGTACAAAGCAATCACCAAGATTATGGTTAATCAGATTAAGCCTTTCCTGTATAATCTTGTTTCCTTTACACAGTGTAGTTTTGTTTTGGGTAGGTTGATTGCTGATAACATAATCCTTGTGCAAGAGGTCTTTCATTCAATGAGAAAGAAGAAAGGAAAGTCTGGTTTTGTAGCTATAAAAGTGAATTTGGAGAAAGCTTACGATCGGATGCATTGGGATTTTATTGAGGACACTCTTGTTGAAACTAGATTGCCTATGGACCTTATTCGTCTCATCGTGAAATGTATTTCTGCAGTTTCTATGCAAGTAAGTTGGGGTGGTGAACTTTCAAATATATTTACTCTTTCTCGAGGTATCAGACAGGGTGACCCTTTATCTCTATATATCTTTGTTCTCTGCATGGAGCAGTTGGGTCGTCTTATTGATCAAGTGGTGGTCCAAAGGAGATGGAAACCAATTAGATTGAGTAGAGGATGTCCTGCTTTATCTCACCTTTTTTTCACAGATGATCTTGTTCTGTTTGCGGAGGTTAAGGATGACCAGGTTTCATATATCCAAGAAACTTTGGATACGTTTTGCATGGTTTTAGGGCAAAAAGAAAGTAAGGACAAGACTCATTGTTGTTACTCTAAAAATTTGTCTCGTTTGCTGTCTCGGTCTATTAGCCAAAAGTTAGGTTTTCAACTCACGGACAATCTTGGAAAATATCTTGGAGTACCCCTTATACATGAAAGGACCACTAGGAGGACATACAATATATTATTGATAAGGTGCAAAAAAGGCTAGAAGGATGGAGTGTTAAACATCTTTCTCTTGGAGAAGAATCAGCTGGAGAAGAATCAGGGGGAGAAGAATCAGGAGAAGAATCGAGATCAAGACCCTATTTATTAGGAGATATCAGAATATATATTGCTTCCTTTTGTATATATCTTCCTTTTTTTGTATATATCTTCCTAGTCTGGGACTGTATATATATATATGAAGAGATGTAAAGTGTCTGATATATATGAAAAACACTATTTTTCCATTCACGCTTCATGGTATCAGAGCCAGAATAAACTATGTTTTTTCCTTGCATCTTTGTATCGCCTGAATCCCAACCTCAACCCTCACCATGACTGCTATACCCCTTACAAACCCAATAACCACTGACTCGAAAACACCACCAATCATCCAATATCAAACCGAAAATCCAAGCTTTAATGTTGGAATTATTTTAAATGAGACCAACTATGATGTTTGGGCTCAAATCGTGGAGATTCATGTAGCTGCCCGTGAGAAGTTTACATACATTCTCAGTGATGAAGCACCATCGGCAAAGACAGATCCAGCTTACAATAGGTGGAACGTTGAAAATCAAAAGGTTCGAGGTTGGTTACTTACGTCAGTGACACCAGATTTGATGAAGAGATATATGAGATTACCATCGGCTCGTGCAATCTGGAGGGCTCTTGCCAAAGCCTATTATGATGGAGGTGATGAGGCACAACTATTCTCCTTACATCAACGAGCCTTCATGATACGACAGGCTGGTCGGACACTTCCAACATATTATGGCGAGCTATCGGAGATCTTCACAGAATTGGACTATCGCGACAAGGTTGTTATGAAGGACCCCGAGGATATTGTCGCCCATAAAACATCTGTTGAAAGGTTGCGAATATACATGTTTCTGAATGGACTTGATGTTGAGTATGATCAAGTTTGCGGAGAAATACTTCGCATGGAACCAAAACCAGACCTTGAAGAAGCGTATGCATATATAAGGAGAGAAGAAAATAGGAAGGCCTTGAGTCGTGTTGACAGTCCAAATGAAGCTGCTGCAATGTTTACACGGAATCAAGGAAACAGAAAGGACAAAGGAAAAAAGGAATCAAAAGAAACTAGCAAAAGTTATGGGGTGCATAATCCTGAAACGAAGAAAGCTGGCAGCAGTTTGGAATGCACATATTATGACTTACCAGGTCACACTTGGGAAAAATGTTATGAAAGAATCGGGTATCCTGATTGGTGGGATCCAAAGAAGGCAC
>JAOQMR010000007.1:21493087-21513629 GCA_027563865.1 Erythroxylum pelleterianum
TGATTGGCTATATCTCTCAATCTTTCATGAAAATCTCTAATAGTCTCATTCTCATCCATCTTTAGCTCTTCAAACCGCACAGCTAATATCTGTAGTTTTGACTATATCACAGATTTAGACCCTTCATGAATAGTCTGCAACATGTCCCACGCCTCTTTTGTTGTTTCACATGCTGAAATCATTGAGAAGCGTCCTTCGTCAACAGCACTAAATATCGCATGTATTGCTTGTGAATTTGCCAGTGCACTTTCTTCTTCCTGTCTGGTCCAATCAGATGGATCTTTCTAAATTGTCTCTCCTTTATCATCAACCATCATTGGATGAGTCCAACCGTGTACTGCCGAATGCCAGGCCCTTATCCCCTGAGCTTGAATGAAAAATTTCATCCGGGATTTCCATTACGGATAATTTGATCCATCCAACAGTAGAGGTCTGGTAATTAATGCACCTTCTCTCATGGCCAGATCTGCGAATCTCGGATCTACACCAACTTGCTACCAAGTTCTGAACTGGTGACCCACTCTGATACCAATTGAAATAATTAAATCGTTAATCAATTCACAGACTATCCACAAATTTTTCTACGCGCAAGTGAATAACAAATCACAACTGCAAAATAACGAAGACACCGACATTTGGTAACGCAATTCGGCACACCTTGCCTACGTCTACGGGGCCCTCACCTAGATTAAATTCTTTCACTGTAGTTCACAAAAATTACACACGATTGATCTACCCCGTAAGACCCAATCTATGTAACCGACCCACAACCTAACTACCCGTGAAAGATCTTCACGCCCAATAACACGACCAACTCGTGTTAACCTCGTCAGAGGATTTTTCAAACTACTTCTACTTCAAAAACAAAGACAAATAAAACAGGAACGCGATAATTTCAGATCTGAAAATTTTCACCAAAACAACCAAGTCGCAACACCAATTATAGGTATACTCATCTGTGACGAAGACTTCATAGTGACATCAATTTAGAAACCAGTAAAATCAGCAACTGCGCATGACCTTTTGACTGCTTGTTGGAGATAATCTATTTATAAAAAGCCAGCAGTACACAACACTGTTCACAGAAGCCAAGAACCCCTTTTGAGCATATGCGCAGCCAACAACATTTCCTCAACTTCCACCGTATATATGAAAGACGTAAGAAGCAGTGTTCACAAAAGGACAATCGTCATGGGCAGCTAGCAAAGTTTATTTCAAAGACATATGAAACCTCCATTGTGTCAATGATTCACGCACACACACCAAGCTCAATAAAATCAATAATCTGCGACATAATACTTAGCTCCTTAAAACTAATGTATGCAGCTGGAATCACTTCTATATATTTTACACGTGACTCACACACCCAGGTAGTAACACCCACTCACGTTCTTTTTCCCAGTAACCTCCTCTTGATAGACTTACATTAAAAACCAATCACTTGATGCATATGTTGATAGACTTCAATTTAAAACCCAATCTCTAGATGCATGTTTTGGATAGACCTCAATTAAAATACAATCTGCATATCAGCTACATATGATCTGAACTTTTATTAAAACACAATCTCCACCCATCTTCATCAATCCATATAATAATTTTAATTTTCTTATATGTCCAATTTAAAATGACAAAACCAAACAAAGAATATATAAAATATATTCTAACAATATGGACCTAGAGAAGCAGTTTATTCAATACTTCTTTAGCACCTCAATATGTTCTACAAATGTGGCTCACCTACAATATGTTGATCATGAATCCTTATTGAGAAGGGAAGACAGCTCAGTTCTAGCTGGGTAGATCTTTTCTGTCAAAAGTGAAAGGTTGAACCTTTCTCATACCCAGCCATGAGCAGAGTTGGATACTGGGGCTCCAAGGCTGACTTATTCAGAACATAAACCCGTGACTAGTAGGAATGACAGTCATTCCAGACCATTGGTGGAGATTACAACTGTTACACAATGAGTGTAACCAAATCAACATGGTTCTTCCACAAGGAATTTGGGCCAAGCACATCTTACCACAGAGCGACTAACTATACTAACATCAACCTCATCTTATCATCCTACAGAAGTTTGCTTGCAAGGGAACACTGTTTGCTCCTCCACTGACCCTTCAAAGGTACCTTGTTCTTTATTGAAGAGAAAAAGTTGCTTTAGTTATTGCAATCAGCCAACTAATTTTTGATTGAATTGTTTCTGAGAGAACATATTCCGGAAGACTTGTTTCTCTTTTCATAGCTTTCATGACTATTTGCATTTCTGGATTATTTTGAAGTGCTTTGGATGCTGGAACCGAAATGATTTTCAGAATTACACCGCTTGCAAATGACTATTTAGTCATTATCAAAGTTGTTTTGGACAGTAGTAGCCGTATTGTTTTACTGAATCTAAGGTGACTAGAAAGGTGTAAGGATTCTTGCATTTTGTATAATGCACTTCTCAACAAAAAATTGACTAGTGTGTTAAGCTTTCAGTGCATGCATTGCTGCATCTACCTTTTCCAATATTTTCCCCTTTGAGAGTGATACTTATGGCGCTTTCCATAAATCTTTCATAGGGCTACAGTGGAGATGGTTTCTAGTAATCCACATCTTGGAGTTGCCAGAAACTATTTCTAGGCCCAGCTACCTCCACAATGGAATAGCAAATTTGTCACAAATCAGAATGATGTTCAGTATTATAGTCCCCATTACTATGACCACAACCTTTTATCCTCCATCACAAAAACAATTGAGTAATCAGACATCAAAAATGCCTGGACAGGAAATGAGGTATTATTCCATTCCTCTGTCATATTCATATGATCAGGTCAGTCGAACATACTTCATGTCAGATCGAGACAAGGAGACCTTTGTCGAGAGAAGCCCTTTTTTTGATAATTCAGAGATTTATATTAAAAGAAAAATATGTACATCAAGGAATTGACAAAAAGGGAATACAGTCTCAACCCCCAACCAAGGGTACTAACAGCAACAAGGGGAGCCCTAGACCCGTGCCCCCCACCAAACAAACACAACACAAGCCTAAAACATGTCCACCAACCACAAAGACCAATTAAAAGACTAGATTACCTGCAATACAACCAATTCGCAATAAAAGCCTCAAACACCCACAAAACTTTAACCATTTAACACAACTAACACAAGCACAAAGAGTAAGCCAAAGGGATGGAGCTTGAAGCTTTGGGTACCAATCTAGCTGCAAGGCCTTACATGGGTGCTCCCATCAAAGAAGAGAAGAAGAGTGGAAGGGTGATCCATACTTTACGTTCCACACAGAAATGCGGACCTGCAAAACGAACAAAAGAGTAACAAGAAAAGGAGAAACAAGCTATCTACCTCCAATTACCTTCCCTCAGTGTTTAAGCTGAGTTGTTCCAGTACTTGGAATATCACTTTAGTAGTAATGTTCCCCTCTTCCATAGCTGCATTTTTGAAAGTTCGACGGTTCCTTTCGGGCCATAAATTGTACACAAGAACAGCAAGTAAAATGAGGAAAGTGTTAAAATCAATGTGTTTGTGGCATTGGGGTTGGGAGAACCAATGGAGAATAGATTTGAGATTGGGCAAGGGTGGAGAGTTGAGCTGAAAATGGTTGAGGCAGTGTAACCACACTAAGTTGGAAAAGGAACATTCGAAAAAAAAGATGGTTGGATGACTCATTATCCGAGTAGCAAAGAGAGCAATGATTAGGAATATAAGTATAAAGGAGCTGATCCCTAGTCTAGAGCTTATTAAGGACAGCTAGCCACAAGATAAAGGCGTACCTTGGGTTGGCCCCTTTAGGCCACATTAAATTATGTCACGGTACTTTTGGAAAAGAAAGTCTCATCAAGGTATAAGCTGAAGTATTAGTGTAACTTCTTGTAGGGCTGACAGTCCATTCTAGTTGATCTGACTCAGACCCATCCGGTTGGTAAGGTAACGACGCAAGGGTATGAATGGGCTCAATTGTGGCTTCTTGCCAACACCACATATTGTCTCTGATAATGTCAGCAACTTTTGCAGTCATTGGAAGTTCTGACCCATTGATGGCTCTCGGAGTTGAGAGATCCTTGAGGATACCGCTGGGGTGCCAAAGGTCCTGCCATAAAAGAGTAGATAACCCATTGCCAATCCTAAATCGGAAATGATTCTCAATAATATTCCTTACCTAAATAAGTTTCCTCTAACTCCAAGAACTATTAATAGTAGGTTGAGCACTCCAAAAAGTAGACCTTCTAAGAATGATTGAGTGAACCCACAACGCTTCCTTATCATTAAACAAAATCCAGATTCTTTTTCCTAGTAAGACATTGTTCCAAGTAGACAAATGTTTAAACCCCAACCCACCATCTGTTTTAGGACGACAAAGATCATTCCACTTAACCTTAGCATAAGAGTGAGACTCAACCTTACCAGACTACAAGAAGTTCCTAAGTTTAGACTCAATTTCTTTAATGACAGAGACAGGAAGCAGGAAATGGCTAGCCCAGTAGACCTGAAAAGTAGACAAGATAGAAATTACTAATTGAATTCTACCAGTATAGGATAAGGCTTTGTGGGTCCATTTGTTGACTCTAGCGTCAATTTTATCCAACAGTGGAAGACAATTGTGCCTAGTCAATCTACCCGTAATAAGAGGCATACCGAGATATCTAATAGGGAGAGTGCCCCTGATAAGCCCCGAAATGGTTTCCAATTGAAGGAGCTCAGGATCCACATCAGGAGATAAGAAGAATTGACTTTTGCTATGATTCATTTCCAACCTAGAGAAAGAGGAGAAAGTACGCAAGCAAGTAAGCAAGGTATGCACCGATTGAAGATCAGCATGACAGAACAATAACATATCATTAGCAAATAAAAGGTGAGACAGCTTAAAGAGTTCTACAACGCCAATGGAACTGAAAATTGGGAGTGGTTGCTATTGTACATTAAGAGTCCTAGAAAGCACTTCCATGCAGATGATGAGCAGGTAGGGAGAGAGAGGGTCACCCTATCTTAAACCTGACTTTCCACAGAAAAAATTTGTAGGAGACCCATTGATCAAGATAGAATAGGAGGGCGAGGTTACACACTCTTCAATCCACCTAACAAACAGAGGGGGAAACCCTACAGCTAGCAGCACATTGAGAAGGAAGTCCCATTGAATGGAGTCATACGCTTTGGCCAAATCACTTTTGAAAGCACATCTCGGATGCTTATTAGAGAGGTGGTACTGCTTAAAGATTTCCTGAGCTAGAAGGATGTTGTCCCCTATACGACGATTTTTAATGAAAGCTCTTTGGTTTGGGCTGATGAGGAGGGGGAGGATCACGCGGAGTCTATTAGAAATGATTTTTGTGATCTCCTTATAAATCATGTTACAACAAGAAATGGGTCTATAATCTAACACAGTGGAAGGGTGAGAGGTCTTAGGCTCCAAGTCCCTCATATGCTAGTATAGTTGGCAACCAAACACATCATCAGCCACACTCTCAAAAAAGTAATCCGACCAGAAGATCAACCAGCTAGTCCTTTTGACCTTCATCCTAGTAAAAATCCCTCTTTAGTCTTGGTCTCTTCTCTCTTGACGGTATCTAACTATCACTCATGGGCAAGATCCATTTGGATGATCCTACTGTCAAAAAACAAACTAAAGTTTATTGATGGATCTATCACAGTATTACACAGAGAAGACCCTTTGTTTATTTACTGGAAAAGATGCAAGACAATGGTGTTATCATGGTTACTAAGATCAGTGACAGATTTTATCGCATAAAGTGTAATTTGGTTCGATTCTGCAGTTGAAGTTTGGAAAGATTTGGAAGGAAGGTTTTCAAAAACAAACTCTTTTAGGATATCTGATCTCCAAAAAGAAATATATAGTTTCAGGCAAGGTAATCTTTTAGTGTATGACTATTGCACACAGCTTAAATTGTTATGGGATGAACTCTTTAACCTAAGACCTGTGCTTAAATGCAAGTGTGAGCCTCAATGCAGCTGTGATGTTTTGGCTACATTCAAAAACTATCAAGAGGGAGACTCTGATATCAGATTTTTAAAGGGATTAAATGAATCTTACACTATTTTCAAGTCCTATATTATGCTCATAGACCCTTTAACTGACATAAAAAGAGCTTTTGCAATGGTGGCACAGCATGAAGGACAACTAAACACACAACCGGCCTTATCCTCACCAGTCATTGAACCACAAGCATTCTTTAGCAAAACTTACACCAAAAGAAATTACCAGCAAAACCAAAAACCCATTTGTACCTTCTATAGGAATCGATCATGTGGAAAGCAAATGTTATAAAAAGTATGGTTTCCCCCCAAATTTTTCATCCAATGCTAGATCACATTATCCAAGTAAAGACAACAATTAGAATAAATTTAAGGCAATCAATCAAGTTGAAACTTACCAGGACTGCCTCTCTTCAGACATTGAAAACCTTTCACTTACCAAGGAGTCAGGACAAGATAGTACAAACTTTAACCTCCCTGTAGAGCAGTACTCACAACTGATGTAGATTCTGCGCAAGGAAGGAGACACCAAAGGAAAATCTATCAGCACACCTTAGATTAATACAATTTCCATTGATCAAAAAGGTACATCCAAACCTAATATGCTTTCTGGTTTATGTTCATCCACATGGATTCTCAATTATGGGACTACTGACCACATCATTTGTTCCTTAGAATTCTTCTCAGCCTACAAAACAGTGGATTCCTTTATTATCAGACTGCCAAATGGCCACTTTGTCTCTGTCACATACGTTGGAATAGTCAATATTTCTCTAATTACTCTTACCAATGTGCTTTTTGTGCATATATTTTCTTTTAACTTAATTTCAATCAGCAAACTTACTAGTTATTATCCTTGTCAACTAATCTTTACACTTCATTCATGTCAAATTTAGGACACCAAAACTATGAAGATGATTGGTTTTGCTAAACAAGTCAACGGACTCTATCACCTATCCATATCATCTCCAGATCACACCCCACTTATTTGTGATGTTGCCTCACCTCAAGAAAATTTATGACACAAAAGACTAGGGCACATTTCTAATTAAAGGCTACATACTTTGTCTAGGGTAGATTCTACTGTTACTTTTCAATATACAGACTAATGTGGTATTTGCCATTTTGCTAAACAAAGAAGATTGCCTTTCCATTCTAGTAATTCAATTGCAAAAGCTTGTTTTGATTTAACGCACATTGATATTTAGGATCCCTATCATACACCATCTATTCTTGGTTATAAGTTTTTCCTACCTATTGTGGATGACCATAGTAGAATGACATGGATATACATGATGAGACACAAATAAGAAACCAGAGATTTAATAAAAAGGATTCTGCACTTATGTTGAAAGATAATTTGAGAAACATGTTAAATGTATTCGCAGTGATAATGGTGTAGAATTTTACATGACAAATTTTTACAAAGAAAAGGGAATCTTGCATGAAACCACACGTGTTGAAAAGCCACAACAGAATGGAAGAGCTGAAAGGAAGCATCAACACATTCTTAATGTAGCAAAGGCTTTAAAAATGCAAGCCAACCCACCTACAAAATTCTTGGCAGATTGCATCCTCCATGCAGTATACCTAATCAATCGCGCTCCTTCTCCTCTACTATCTAATCAGTCTCCATATTTTGTCATATTTGGCACTAATCTGGATTTAACATCCGTAAAGGTATATGGTTGCATTTGTTTTGCTTCTACTAAAGAAGCAAACAGAGGGAAATTTGATACAAGGGAAAAGAAATGTGTTTTTGTTGGCTTTTCTACAGGCACTAAAGGCTACAAAGTTTTTTTATCTCAACTCTTGCCGATACCTATTGACTAGAGACATACAGTTCTATGAAAGTATGTTTCCTTACCTTAACTCAGACCTGCCTTCTCTTATACTACCCAATCATTCCAATTTACCCTATGATAACTTCATTCCATCAGTTTCTACAAACCTACAGCCTTTACTTACCCAATCTATCTCTTCCCATACTTCTCCAACTTAACCAGACCCTAATCCATCACTTCGTCGCTCCACAAGATAGTCCAAGCATCCATTTCATCTTAAAGATTATGACTGTCTTGCCATTTCAGTACCTCTCCTCACACCCTCTCCTCAGTTCTTTCTTATGACATCCTATCCCCTCAACAACATGTTTTTTCAACTAGACTTTCCTCACTAAAAGAACCCACTACCTACAAGATTTTGAGCATAATAACCTACAAAAGGGTTGGCGTTCATTCAATAAAATTTGAACCAATATTATCTTCTTCTTTTTTACAATTCTTGTCAACCTTCATCTGTGAATCATGTTAAATGTAATTAGTTATCAGCAATTTGTTACGTGAGGTACATGCTTGTAACCCTTCACTGTTCTCTCAATGAACAAAATTTTCTATTCTCATAATTTTGACTATCTTCACACGTCCAAGACTTAATCAACGCTGATAATTCAAAGTAGTACAACGTATGACCTTGGCACTGACTCGCCTGACATGAAAATAGTTTCCATGTCCCTTTGGCTCCATGTCCTTGACCTGGATTTTGTGTTTCAGAATTTCCCTGGTTTTGTTTTCTTATGGCCTCTAGAAAGCTGAAGTGGAGATACTGATCCACAGATTTTAGATCCACTTCGGCTGCTGCACTATAAAATCTTTGTGGGACCAATTCTGTCAATTTTCTCAATGATTGTGTAGTTTTTGGTAGACGAAAGAACATGATTATTTGGTTTAATTAAATGGATTTATCTTAAGATGATGTTCGTGAATATGAAATGTGATGCATAATGGTCCACTTTTACATTTTAAAGGATCCTAACTCAAAATTAGATTTTTCGAGATATTATTTTAAAAGACAATAGATTTACAAGTATTTAACTTTTTTAAACTTGTTTAATTTAGTGACAAGTTTTAAAGTTTTTAATCTAGTGACTAATCTTTCAAAACTTTTATAATTTTTTAAAATGTTGTTTTTCGTTGATATGATTAATAAGATAGATATTCTATATGATATTTGATGGATACGTTACATTAAAAAAATTACTAGATTATTAAATTAAAATATTTAAAATGTTTAGCACTAAATTGAAAAAATCTTAAAAGATTAAACACTCTTTAATTTGTTATCCTTTATTTTAATCTTGAATTTCTTATATTTTTTAATCAAAACAACATATTTTAAAAAGTTAAATCAAAATAACGTTGTTTCGAGAAAAATAGTTCAAGTTTGAATTTGCATGGAATTCAGTCAAATTTGAATAAGATCGAAATCATCAAACATAAACATACTCGTAATAGTCACTTTGTTGGGCCATTTTATAAAACATTAGAAGTACCATGCATCACCTATACCTTATCTTATTTAATGGATAAGATCATGCACATCTTATTTTTATATATAACATTCAATATAAACATATAATATTTATCTAATTTTCTTTTAAGAACTTAAATTATCAGAGTGTGTATGTTAGAAATTTCCTTTCGAAGTAGTAATAAGTTTTGATCTAAAATTTAATTGAATTCATACTAAATAGTTCAAACATAATTTGATTGAGTTTTAACAATTAAAAATTTGATCATATCAACTTGAAGATTAAACAATGTTATTTCAGTTGTACTTAATAAGATGACATTAATTTATTCAATTAATTCTTTAATTATTGAATAACATAACATTATTCTATTTAAACTGACTCTTAAATTTAATTATTTCAAATTTAATATGTTAATTTGAGCTCAAGCAAAATTGAATTAGATAGAAATGGACTAAATTTATCATTTATAGATTTCTTTGCACTATTTATGTAACACCCCACTCTCACAGGACACGTACCCAACATCTTGAATGATATCCGAATACGTACCCCACAAGAGTGAGATGCTAGAGCATTCACGACACTAACTTAATCACGGCGTCATCGTGTAAAACATAAGAATCACTCTATTTAAAAACTGGAATTCCTCATTTCATTTCTTAAAAACCGAATATATACATTGTCACTTACATCAACATCCATATATACAACATCAAAGAGCTATCAAAGTCTTCCGCTCTATTACAAAATGTACTAAATACATGAGAAATTATACAAAAACTTTATCTAAAACCTTCAGTCTCAGCTGACCGACCTTTGAGCCATTTCTTCGTTCCAAAACTACAAAAAAATATATATACTTCTTCTAGAGTCTCTCTGTCACTAATATCCTCTCTCGAATCCTAAAATGTCAACGTTGCAATTTTGATGAGTTTTGCAAACTCAGTGAGTTAACCATCCTCTATGGTTCACTCAAATCATATAACACATCAATTCATATAATCACATAATTCACATCATTTCATTTATCATGTAGTATCACATATCACTTACTTCACATATCACGTTCAGAGTAGTCAAACAGATTATTTTGATAATTTAAAACATACATATCAATTATAAATGCAATGCACATGAGACTCACTTTCATTTATTACTTTGTTGTGACCAAGTGCCTTTTTGCTGGCCCATATCCCTTGTGGATACTGAGCTTATTCAGACATTGTCTCATATCCCTTAGTGGATACTAGGCATAATAGCAACTGAGCCAAAGGCACTTATCACATTCTGAGCTTTAAGCTCTTTTTCGGTAGCTACTCTGGTCACAATAGCCTTTATGTTTTCGTGCATTCATGTAATGAAATGCATCACATTCACATATTTTCAGTCACTCACTTGATTGAGTTTCACATTCACATTCACATTTATCTTCAGACCTTGGTTCGACATTCAATAAAAATATTAAGTAATCATATGTTTCGTCAAATTCACGTACAAGGAACACTTCCGATATGTTATTCATGCATCAAACGTCTCAAACAATCAATGTTTGGAATCAACATAATCACATTCATATAATAATTCAATATAGAATTAAAACAAACAATTAATAAAGTGAGATCATCTAGGTTACTTACAGTTTGCTCCAGAAAGTTATTGCCTCGAAGTCCCGGCAATGCTTGGATGTTGTCACTCTATTTGCTCTTCTATATCATGCAATACACAATTACACATCAAAACTTTGCACAATTATATACATACTCATTTATGTACAAATGTGTATATGGATTATGTACAATGCATGCTCCATGACAATTTCAGGTATTTTTCTCTTTATTTTCATCTCACGATCATTCATACTTCAAAATTCATATATGTCTAATTTGAACTTAGGTTTACACCTTAATAATACAAACACATTCCAAGTTCATCACTCAATCACATCTTGTAAGGCTTGATTATCCTAAGTTCCTAAATCAATAATTATCGATCCTTTCTAATAAACTCAGATGGCCATGAAATTTTTTGGAGAAGAAGAACAATGTGTGAGGATTTTGTGGTTCAAGTCAATCGGAGGTCCGGAGAAGAAGTTATGGTCAAAAGAGTAAAGTATGTTCAAAATTGTCAAAAATCACTGCACTCTCACTGTCACGATCGTGCATTTCCAGTTGGTTGCTCACTGTCACGATCGTGCTTGTGCACAATTGCGCATTTTCGGATACCTCCTCTCTGTCATGATAGTGCATCTGAGGTTCTCTTCTTTCACGATCGTGCGACTCCTCTGAGGGTTCCTCTCTATCACGATCATGCTTGTGCACGATCGTGCACTACCCAAATGATTCCCTTCTGTCACGATCGTGCACTAGCAAATGATCGATATTCAAGCTTCATTTAGCTACTCTCCAACGCATATTTTCATATCAATTTGCATGGCCATTTTGACATAGAAAAAGAAGGATTTAGGCAAAACATGCTTCTAAACAATTATTCCTTTATGTCTTAAGTTTCTAATAACACTAATTTCATACAATTTCGTGCAGTATTCTTCAAGTTATACACAAATTACTACCCACTATTCTCAAACTGTAACTGCACCCAGCATTCAAATTCAAGTCAAATTTCAAAACCCTTAGAGACAGAATTCAAATTTGATTTCTTATGGAAATTGTAGCCATATGTCTCTAATTTAATCTAAATTACTAATCATCTCATTTGGATGTCAACAAGTCAAGATATGGCTAAAATACAAATACATGTTCAGTGAAAACATTACATCTACACATTTTCCAGCACCCTTCATCATCATTTTCATCTAGTTAATCTCTTTTGCTTAGTCTATATATTCTAGCTTATTTCCTCAATATTTCCTCTTCATTTTCCATTTCAGTTCAATTTCAATCACAAACAAATCATACTCTATGTTTGATCATAGTACTGAAAACAAAACATTTACATACATATATATTCATCACTAAATTGCTGCACCTTATCAATGATCTTTCTATTTCAAACTCATCTTTACAACAACTCATGAAATATTAATCATCATAAACACACAAACAAGACACCAATATTCTCATTCTTCATCCATGATGTACATGTATAGTGACCACTATTCTTATGATCATGTGATATCAATTAATCACCATATTTGTTTCATATTCATACTACTCTTGAGAATTAACATGTTACTTACTTGCTAAAACTCCAAGTTCTTCAAAAATACCAAAAAGCCCTAACTTCTCATGCAACCCACGTGCATCATCATGAAGGTTGGGAGGTTTAGGTTTCTTGTGGAAAATGAAGAAGACAACAAGGCGAGAGTAGAAAGTGAAAGATAAGAGAGCTAGGTTTAACGTTGATGAAGGTTGGTGAGAAAATTCGTGAAGAAGATGAAGAAAGTCGTGAAGAAAAAGAAGAAGTAAGCAAAATTCAGACAATTAAATTGTCTTTCAAGTATAATCATGGGAATAAAGACTAGGCTTGGCAGGTGACATTTGTCACTTGCCACATATCCAATTTCTATTAGTTTAAACTAGATTCTCTTATTAAACTAGTCCAATCAACTCTAATTGTGTCACTTGCCACATGTCCAACTTCTATGAGTTTAAACTAGGTTCTCTTATTAAACTAGTCCAATCAACTCCAATTATTTCTCAATTTTCAATGACATATGTCATTAAATCTCAATGTCATTTATCAAAATTTTCCACTGCCATTTGACTCTTATTCTTATGACCATTTATCAATTATCTTGCAACCTGACATTTTTCCTAGTCCAAAAATACCCAAAATTTCATAAATTTCCTAAATTTCACCAAAAATTCTAAATCAGTAAGTATACTCTCCAAATCAATTTTCAACACATAAAATCCACAATTCTCAAAATAATCACATTTATAAATCAATTATACCCGGAAAATATCAATGAATGCATGTATAATCATTTTAATGTGCAAAAATCAATATTCACATGTGTGTGCATGCTATATTATGCATGAGTATGAAATGCACTTTCTAACTTCTCAGTAATCTCTCATATATTCTTTTCTAGGGTTCTAACCCTTAACAAGGGACAACGGGATGTTACAATTCTCCCCTCTTAAAAAAAAATTTCCTCGAAATTCTTTCCTGATTGTTCGAATAGGTGGGGATATTGTCTCCTCATGTGTTCCTCCGTTTTCCAAGTTGCTTCCTCACTCGAGTGATTCTTCCAAAGGACTTTCGCCAATAGAATTACTCAATTTCTCAGTTTTTTTGTTTGATATCCCACTATCTTGATGGACTCCTCAACATAACTCAGATTACTAGCTATTTCAATCTCTTGAGTCTGTAACACATGCATTGGATCAGATCGGTATCTTCCGAGCATACTCACATAAAATACATTGTGTAACTGAGACATCTCATTCGGTAAAGCTAACTTGTATGCCAACGGTCTTATCCTCTTAATGATCTCATAAGGACCAATGTACCTAGGGCTCAGCTTGTCCTTTTTACCAAATTTCAACACTCCTTACCAAGGCGATACTCCCAGAAACACTTTTTCTCCTACACTGTATTCCATATCCCTTCGGTGCTGGTCAACATAGCTCTTCTGTCTATCTTGAGCTACTTTAATTCGAATTTGGATCAGTTTCACCTTATCCACAGTATCTTGTATTAGTTCTGGGCCTTCTACCATTTTTAAGTCCTCTTCATCCCAATACAGGGGCGATCGACATTTCCTGCCATATAATGCCTCGTACGGTACCATTCCGATACTACTATGATAGTGGTTATTATAAGCAAACTCAATTAAAGCTATGTACTGATTTCATGCACTTGAAACTCTAATACACATGCCTTGAGCATATCCTCAACAGTCTTGATTGTCCTCTCACTCTGTCCATCTATTTGAAGATGAAATGCAGTACTGAAGTTTAACTTTGTACCCATAGCTGACTGCAAGCTTTTTCAAAATCTCAAAGTGATTCTAGGATCCCTGTTAGATACAATAGACACCAGAACCTCATGCAGTCTAACTACCTCATTCACATACCTTCGGACAAACTGGTCTAGTGAGTTATTCTCTCTCACTAATAAGAAATGGGCCGACTTAGTCAATCGGTCCACCACAACCCATATAGCGTCGTTTTGCCTCGGAATCTTTGGCAATCTCATAATGAAATCCATGGTAATTCGTTCTCATTTCCACTCCAGAATAAGTAACGAATGTAGCTTCCCAGCTGGAGCCTGATGCTCAGCCTTAATCTGTTGACATATTAAACATTTAGAAACATACTCCGCTACTTGCTTCTTTATCCCAGACCACCAGAAATGTTACTTCAACATGTTATACATCTTGGTGGTACCAGGATGTATAGCATAAGCGACTACATCAGCTTCCTCGAGAATTTTCTTTCTCAATTCATCCACATTAGGCACACATAACCTTTGTTTCAGCCACAGTGTCTCATCTCTCAGTTCAAACTCAAAATCTGGTTTCATCTTCAGTTTCTCAATAAGCTTAACCATATCGGGATCTTTATTCTATACATTTCTGATTCTTTCTTATAACATTAGCCTCAGTCTTAGTGTGGCTATCAATGCCTCATTCTGCTCTAGATTCAAAATGCCTCATTTTGCTCTAGATTCAACTTCACATTTAAAGCTCACAATTAAATTAAGCTTGGTAACCTCGATAACTGAATCTGAGCTACACTACTATTCGACTTTCTACTCAATGCATTGGCCATCACATTAGCTTTTCTAGGATGATACTCAATCGTACAGTCATAATCTTTCAACAACTCTAACCATCTCCTCTCTCTCATATTCAACTCCTTCTGACTCAACATATACCTCAAGCTCTTATGATCGGTATATATCTGGAATGTCTCTCCATATAAATAGTGTCTCCATATCTTTAGAGCAAAAACAACTATAGCAAGCTCTAAATCATGTATCGGATAATTAATCCATGAGACTTTAATTGTCTCGATGCATAGGCTATTACCTTGTCATACTGCATCAACATACATCCCAATCCTTGATGCGAGGCATCACTGTATGCTACATACCCTCTAGTTCCTAACGGAATAGTTAACACTGATGTTGTAGTCAACCGATGTTTCAACTCCTTAAAACTCTTCTGACAATCGTCATTCCATCTTAAAACTACATTCTTCCTTAGAAGTTTAGCCAGAGGGGCTGAGATTAATGAGAACACCTCAAAAAATCTCCAATAATATCTGGCTAATCCTAGGAAACTCCAGATTTTTGATACATTCTTCAGAGCTTCCCATTTCATTACTGTTTCTATCTTATTTGGATCCACTTGTATGCCTTGTCCAGTTACTATATGACCCAAAAACACTACTTGATTCAGCCAAAATTCACATTTACTAAATTTGGCATACTATTGTTTCGCCCTTATAATCTGTAAGATCACTCTCAAATGCTCAGCATGATCTTCTCTACTCTTTGAGTATACTAAGATATCATCAATAAACACAATTACAAAATGATCCAGATAGGGTTGAAACACCTTATTCATCAAAGTCATAAATGCAGCTGGGGCATTAGTTAACTCAAACGGCATCACTAAGAACTCGAAATGTCCATACCTACTCCTGAACGTACTTTTCGATACATTAGCCTCCGTTATCTTCAACTAATATTACCCAAATCTCAAGTCCAACTTAGTGAACACCTGATCTCCCTGTAACTGATCAAATAAATCATCAATTCTAGGCAACCTAGTACTTGTTCTTCACTATTACCTAATTCAGTTGCCTATAATCGATGCACAGTCTCAGATTTCCATGTTTCTTCTTTACAAATAAAACTAGAGCTCCCCATGGTGATACACTCGGTCTAATAAAACTCTTTTTCAACAACTCCTATAATTGAGCTTTCAATTCCTTTAGTTCCATAGGTGACATCCTATATGGAGGAACAGATATAGGAGTAGCACCTGGAACCAGATCGATTGTGAACTTTGTTTTCCGATTTGGAGATAAGCCAGATAATTTCGAGGGAAACACATCTAGGAATTTCCTAACAACAAGAATGTCCTGCACATTCTGCTCAGTTCGAGTATCCATGACGTGAGCCAAATAAGCCTCACATCCTCCTTGCATCAACCTCAAAGCACTCATGAATGAGATCAGTCTGGCTAGCACTACTTGACTAATACCTTGGAAAACTGCTTTCGGCTGATCAGGAGATTATAATATCACCTCCTTAATATAGCAGTTCATAATAGCCCTATAAGTAGTGAGTCAATCCATGCCTAGGATAATATCTATCTCCCTTAGTTGTAGTATAATCAAGTCTGCCTATAATTTTCCCTGATCAATTCGAATCAGACACCTCTTGCAGACTTCCCCTATTACTGTAGTACTACCTATCGGGGTCACCTCCAATCTATACTTCAACAGTTCTCTATCACAATGCAACCTAGATGTCAGATTCGGTGCGATAAAAGAATGCATAGATCCAGGATCTAGCAATGCAATGCTTCATAATAAAAAATAAGTAACGCACATGCAACGACATCCGAAAAATCCTGAGCCTCCTACTGGTCATTGCATACACTCGGGCCTGAGACTGCGGTTGGTTGCTCCGCACCTCAATCCTGACAGTAGGACTCCCAAAACTCATCATGCCTCTACCACGACCACTCTATCCAGATCCACTAGTTTGGCTCTGCTAAACAGTAACTTCAATTATTGATCCCCCTCTCACATTAGACTGAGCTCTAACAATGGCAAGACAATCTCTGATTTGGTGCTTAAGAGAGCCACATCGGAAACAAGCTCCTAATAATGTCCAACACTCACCGCCATGTCTCTTTCCATGGTGCTCACAGTTAGGCATCTGTGGTGGTTGCCTACTATAAGTTTATCCTCCAGATGCCTGACCTATGCCAGAGTAACCAAAGCCACCTCTCGGCTTAAACCCAGATTATCTCGACCTCAATTGTGATCGGGATGATCTACTCTGGCATTTCCCGAATCTCTTGCTAGACTCAGCTTGAAATTCACCAGGTTTCTTCATTCTAGACTCCTGTCGATACTCTGCTTACCCCTCGCTCAATAGCTGCTCAGTTATGATCGAAGCAGCTCTCAACTCAATGAAACAGCTCAAGTTGGTGATTGCTAGCCTTATCCTGGTCTCCATGTTCATGCTATCTTTAAATCTCCTACATTTGTCTTCCTCAGTAGGAATCAAGGTCGTAGTATATCCCATCGGCTCATTAAACTTTATCTCATATTCTGCCACCGATAATCTACCCTGCTTAAGATCCAGAAAATCTTTCATCTTTTTGCCTAGGTAGATCTTGGGCATGTAATTCTCCTTGAAGACCTTCAAAAAGTCTTCCCACTTCAGGTTACAAGGCCTGCTGGTACTGCCTGGAACAGTCTTCCACCATTGGTATGTTGGGCCTTGCAGTAAGAAAACTACATAGTCAAACTTCTCGTTTGACTCACAAGCCATCTGGTTGAAAACTCTCTTTGTTCTCTCTAGCCATCCCTCGGCCTCTGCAGGGTCTGTACTTTCGTAAAAGTCCACAGCCCCTGGCTTTCGCAATTTTTCATACCTCCTTTCCCTTCTCTCAGGAATTCTCAAAGGTATTCTCTCAAATCAAGGTACAAAAGACTCTCTACTAGCTCTTACTGATTCTAGGTCAACTGAATGTCCCACTTGATCACCTATGTCAAATGACCTATAATAGACAATAACTTCAATTACTATCCGCATTTATCATGATATTTCATGTCTATATACTTAATATGTCCCTATGGATGTCAAATCATGCTCTGATACCAAACAATGTAACACCCCACTCTCACAGGACACGCACCCGACATCTTGAATATTATCCGAATACTTACCCCACAAGGGAGGGATGCTAGAGGATTCACGACACTAACTTAATCATGGCGTCATCATGTAAAACATAAGAATCACTCTATTTAAAAACCGAATTCCTCATTTCATTTCTTAAAAACCGAACATAAACATTGTAGCTTACATCAAGATCCATATATACAACATCAAAGAGCTATCAAAGTCTTCCGCTCTATTACAAAATGTACTATATACATGAGGAATTATACAAAAACTCTATCTAAAACCTTCAGTCTCAGCTGACCAACCTTTAAGTCATTTCTTCGTTCCAAAAGTACAAAAAATATACTTCTTATAGAGTCTCTCTATCATTAATATCCTCTCTCGAATCCTAAAATGTCAAAGTTGCAATTTTGGTAAGTTTTGTGAACTTGGTGAGTTAACCATCCTTCATGGTTCACTCAAATCATATAACACATCAATTCATATAATCACATAATTCACATCATTTCATTTATCATGTAGCATCACATATCACTTACTTCACATATCACATTCAGAGCAGTCAAACAATCATTTTGATAATTTAAAACATACATATCACTTATAAATGCAATGCACATGAAACTCACTTTTACTTATTTCTTTATTGTGACCGAGTGCCTTTTTACTAACCCATATCCCTTGTGGACACTGGGCTCATTAAAACATTGTCCCATATCCCTTAGTGGATGCCGGGTATAATAGCAACTGAGCCAAAGTCTCTTATCACATTCTGAGCTTTAAGCTCTTTTTCGGTGGCTACTCTAGTCACAACAGCCTTTATGTTGTCATGCATTCATGTAATGAAATGCATCACATTCACATATTTTCAATCAGTCACTTAATTGAGATTCACATTCACATCACATTTATCTTCGTACCTTGGTCCAGCATTCAACAAAAATGTTGAGTAATCACATATTTCATCAAATTCACATACAAGGAAAGCACTTCCAATATGTTATTCACGCATAAAACGCCTCGGACAATCCATGTCCGGAATTAACAGAATCACATTCACATAATAATTCAATACAGAATTAAAACAAACAATTAATTAAGGTCTCCCATCTAGGTTACTCACAATTTTCTCCACAAAGCTATTGCCTCGAAGCCCCAGCAATGCCTGGATGCTGTCACTCTATTTGCTCCTCTATATCATGCAATACACAATTACACACATCACAACTTTACACAATTACATACATACTCATTTATGCACAAATGTGTATATGGATTATGTACAATGCATGCTCAATGATAATCTCGGATATTTTTCCTTTATTTTCATCTCATGATCATTCATACTTTGAAACTCATATATGTCTAATTTGAACTTAGGTTTACACCTCAATAATACAAACTCATTTCAAGTTCATCACTCAATCACATATTGTAATACAAACACATTCCAAGTTCATCACCCAATCACATCTTGTAAGGCTTAATTATCCTAAGTTCCTCAATCAATAATTATTGATCCTTTCTAATGAACTCAGATGGCCATGAAATTTTGTAGAGAGGAAGAACAATGTGTGAGGAGTTTGAGGTTCAAATTTTAAGTCAATAGGAGGTTCGAAGAAGAAGTTATGGTCAAAAGATTGAAGGATATTCAAAATTGTCAAAAATCACTGCACTGTCACTATCATCGTGCATTTCCAGTTGGTTGCTCACTGTCACGATCGTGCATTTTCAGATACCTCCTCTCTGTCACGATTGTGGAACTCCTCTGAGGTTCCCTTTTGTCATGATCATGTTTGTGCACGATCGTGCGACTCCTTTGAGGGTTCCTTTCTGTCATAATCGCGCTTGTGCATGATCGTGCACTACCCCCAGGTGATTCCCTTCTGTCACGATCGTGCACTACCAAATGATCGATATTCAAGCTTCATTTAGCTACTCTCCAACACATATTTTCAAATCAATTTGCATTGCCATTTTGACATAGAAAAAGAAGTATTTAGGCAAAACATTACTCTAAACAATTATTCCTTTATGTCTTAAGTTTCTAATGATACTAATTTCATACAATTTCATGCAATATTCTTCAAGTTATACACAAATTACTACATACTATTCTCAAACTGCAACTGCACCCAGTATTCAACTTCAAGTCAATTTCAAAACCCTTAGAGACAGAATTCAAATTTGATTTCTCCATGAAAATTGTAGCCATATGTCTCTAATTTAATCCAAATTAATAATCATCCCTTTTAGATGTCTACAGATCAAGATATGGCTAAAATACATATACATGTTCAGTGGAAACACTACGTCTACACATTTCCAGCACCCTTCATCATTATTTTCATCTTAGTTCATCTCTTTTGCTTATTCTATCTATTCTAGCTTATTTCCTC
>JAOQMR010000007.1:21553022-21567659 GCA_027563865.1 Erythroxylum pelleterianum
CAAATAAGCGTTAAACAATCCATTTAATTTAGGGGCTCAAAATCCTTAAGGACATTAACAACAAGAAGTGTAAAAGGAGCTTGTAATAGGGTTATTATGCAAGAAAAGAAAGGGCAAGACTCGTATTAGTTTTTCAGAGATAAAAAGTAAGGTAGACTTGTTTAGGTAAAACATGGTTATCCTAAGTGCCCTTATCATTTTTATATGTAAATTCATAAAAAATGGTCTATATATATTGAAAATCAAGTTGTAGTGTAAACAAGCTATGTTTGATATCACACAACAAAAAGATATGTATGAGCACAATTGTGATGAATGCTATTAAGTTCAAAACTCACGTACATGTCAAAATGCATCAAGACATGCACACTTTCATTAAAAGAAACTAGTGAGGTACTTAAAATAATTTAATGAAAAACACTAATCATGCTTGTCTCTCTTATGCATTATTTCCTAAACTAAAAATATTTCCTAACTTAAGGATTATTTATACAACAATTAGAAAATTATGAGACTATTATGAGGAATAATCAATATACAAATAATAGTATCATAAGTTTAATAAAAAATCACAAAGTTCATCATAATATAAATGTTCGCTAATATAAGCACTCGCTCCTTCACATCTAGATCATATATTGTCTCTAATGTATGCATAAGATACTCGCCTCTCACAAAAATAATCAATTAAATAAAGTATAGAGTAGAAGCCTCTGTTGAGTTGTGAGCATCTGAAAGGAGGTGTCTTATGGTGTAGGTTGACATGGAGATACCAACTCCATGAATTGGAGCAGAGCATCCAAATTCTTTTCAATTTCAAAAATTTTATGTTCTAATCTCTCTAATCGAAAATGATACTCATATCGAATTGGTTGAGTCGAAAGATACAAAGGTGATAAAATGTCATCATCCTTTTATTGGGTTGATGATGAACCTCTCTAGGGGCGATCACATGGTATAAAAAATGTTCTCTTTTATTGCTTAGGTACCCTCATCCTACTTAAATAAGCCTTGTCCAATTGTTCCGTCTCATAGGTGATATACATATCAAGCAAATTCATATTAATAGCCAGATAAGTAGTAAGGGAACCAAGACATAAATTCTTGTTAGCAAAGAGAAAATGTTAAATTGCACTGCTAACTAAGCATTAAATTGACTCGTACTTTGTTTATCATACATCATATAAAGAATAACTCAGCTTTAGTGCAAGTACACATTGTAGCCTGAATAATTAAAAGCCAAGAAACGTTGCATATAAATTCATTCCATCTTATTAAAATAACTACCCTTAGATTTACATGGATGGTAAATCAATGAGTCATAAGACGCAGATTTTCATGCTTGGAAAGAATTAAACTCACTATAGTCCACGACAGATTCTTTATATTGAGTCGAATCAACATATTCTTCATTTATCAACCCTAAGGCTAAATTAAAATCAGTGATGGTATGTTTGAATTAGACATCCATTAATCTGTATTATATCACATTAGGATTACGTAAAGTAAAATTGTCTAGTTTATCAAATTTAAAAGTAGTATTAATACTGAACAATAAGATAGTGCAAAATATTTCCATCTCATGTTGATAAGCAGATCATTAAATTTTTCTTTAATTTGCAAGTCTTCTAAGGATGGGTACTGCACTTACTTACCCACATTAATATGTTGGTTTTGAAAGCAGTGTATCATTATTTTCATTCTTAAGTGTTAAAGTAAGATAATCGTGCAAGTCTGACTTAACTGGTGGCAAGATAAATGTGTTTTTCACTATTCGAGCATACTTTCTTGTGGTATTGGTTGTAGGTCCTATAACAGATTGATATTCTGGATTCACCATAGATTTTTCCTTTTGTTGTTATCTTAGCAGTATCTTTAGAACGTCCCATAATGGTTACAAGTATAAACAAAAAACTACTCCAAAAAAATAAAAACAACCTAATAATAACTAAAAGTGAAGCAACTAAAAGTAATTAATAAAAATGAAGCAAAAATAAATAGAACATTAAAACAATACTAGTGGGTGTTGGTGTGTTTAGGGGTGAGCATTGTTCGGGTAAAAAAATTTCAAATTTCGGGTAATTCGGATATTACCCGAATTATTTTCGGGCCGGGGTCGGGTAACTCCAAAACATTTCGGGCCGGCCCAATTACTCGAATTAAGTTATAAAAATACAAAATTTTGGGTTTTTTTAAAAAAATTATAAAAAAAACTTCGGATAATTCGGGTAAAGCCGAACAAAATTTCGGGTAATTCGAGTCGGGTAAGCTCGGGTAAGAAAAAGTTCGAGTTCGGGTCGAGTAAGATGAAAAAAATTCGGGTAACTCGAGCCGGATCTGAACAGTAAAATTTCGGCTCAAATTATCCAAATGCTCACCCCTAGTTGTGTTAAATGTAGGACGTTCCTGTCGAACACTACTAAGTCGCATGCTAATTGGAGATGGGGTTGGGTTGGTGTCTTTTAGGCTTGAGGCGTCGCTATGGACCTACCTGGTGGGGTTGTAACTCAGCAACGTTCTGGGGCACTACTGGTGCGTTGTCGGTTGGAGCTGCATGGAGTTGAATTGCTACGAGACTGGTGCATTTGGTGTGGGGCACTGCTTGGGAGGGTTGTGTTGGTGTGTCTTGGGTGGTTGGCCAATGTTAACTAGAAGTTGCATGGTGGGGTCATGTTGAAATTAGTTCCTCGATAACGACTCTAAAATTTTGATTGATTCGTCGAAGCCCTTTAAAATAATTTTGATTATATGACTTTTTGTAGTAGTCGTAAAATCGAGTCTAACTTAAAGAAAACTAAATACTAATTTTTTAATTTTAATTAATAAAATAAGGTGGGGTTTATAATTAATTAACTAAAATTAATAAGAAATAAAAACAAATCAACTTAATATAAAAGTGATAAATTCAAGATTACTTAACTTTGATTCAAAGAATAAATCTTATCTAATTGTGACAATGATAATTAGTATAAAAGAACAATTTTCATGATTCAAGTAGTTAGTCAAAAATATATTAGAATAGCTATAATAAGTCTCAAATTTTTCTAAATTAATTGATTTAGAAACAACATTCAAGTTAAAACTTACCATCAATTAACTAGGTATGATATCATTCTACATCAATTAAATGATAGTAATAAGCTTAGTGAAAAAAACTAGACTTAAATTAAATAATTGAGATAGCTATAACTATTCAACTTAGATTTCTTATTATAAGTTAAATATGCTAATTCATAAATAACATATTTACTACTTATATCAATTCTTTATAACAATTACGGATCACTTGATTCATGGATAGTTATAGAGTAATCAACATTAGATTAATTTGTCATATTAATCAATATTAATTATTCATGAAGTATAAAAGCATAAGATAAGAAATACTTGAATTAAAATATGAGTATGAGTTTAGAACAAAACTTCACAATTTACAACTAGAGTTTTGAATTCCTTTGAATTAGAAAATTTGGATTTAGTCACATATGTCTTAAGTTTCAACAACAAAAATAGAAGAAAGAAGAAAGATTGAAAAAGAAAGCTTTTCACAGATTGAGCAACCAATCGAGAATGGTCCCAACGTGTAGCGGACTTTGTGAGTCCTTTTACAAGAATCGCACCTACAATCAATTCCAGCATCTTCACTATCATACATTGGAGTTCGAGTCCGTACACATTCTTATCTTTACATTATAGCCGTTCCCACGACAAAACTACCATACTGAACGCAGTAGAGAACTGGTACCATGAAAAGATGGAAACTTGATCGAAACCAGTGAAGGAAACTGGGGATTCTTGCTGTGGTTGCATTAAAGATACATCTTTTCTCGAGTACACAGTTGTCGACAAACAGCTTTGTTCTTTACATTGGTTTCTCTCCTCGTACGATCAAAGATGGTTTGTGATGGACAGCTCTCGGCTTTTGGAAGTAAGAAATTTGCAATCATCTCTTTTTAGAGTAAGTCTCTTAATTCTTGTTCTAATCAATCAGCCTCCTATTTCATAGCAGTGAACGCCGCCATTCCCTGAGCTCATTATCTCTTTGGATTCAAACAGAAAGCTCAAAAAGTTGACATGGTGGAGGTTGGCAAAAGCTTTTCTTCAAGTTGTCATTTTCTTTATCTCAACTTCTTGCAGTTAATGAGCAGAATTCCAAGTGTAAAGCAAGAGAACTAGCGCGTAGTTGGGGTCTGCAGTCAGTTGGGTGCAAGAAAAATGTTGACTTTCCAATTTTGTCTCCCATTTTCAGAGTAGAATCTATTATGCTTATTGGAAGGGAAATAAAATAAGCAGTATTATTTTTAATTACATTAATTTATAATTATTGATATCCAAAATTACATATTTATAATATAATTGAAAAACTCACTCTGACATGAAATATTTAAGAGACCATTTTTAGTTTTCCCCTGAATGTTTCAATAATGCCATTATTTGAGTATTTGCATGTTTCCTTTAATAATTTGGTTAATTTTTCTCTAAAATTTCATTTATGAGCTTGGTTAAGATCAGTATTTTTCGATTGAACCGGTACCGGTACAATTCAAAATTTCCTAATATATTCCGATACAGTACAACCTATTTCACTAACGCTTTGATTCTGGTACAACACATACCGACCGATATGATATGTTACACATAACAATGATTTTAATGCATATGAAAACACAATTTGGATTATACAATAATCTACCCTTCATTGTACCAAACAACAAATCTCAATTTTCAGGGAAAAAAGAAATAAGTTTCTTGTAAACCAGGCTAATAATTGATTGAAAGTGGTCATCCTAAAAGAACAGATTGCCCAACTCAAAAAACTCACCTACTACTGATGCACATTCTCCTTATGCATAATAGGCTCTCTGCTTAACAAGCTCAGATACAAGCTCTGACAAGAAAGGTACTAAAATGTTACAATTTGGTTGCAACAACAAAGGAAAAAGGCAAGGGTAAGGTGAAGATCATCAAATATCAACTCTAGCTTTAATCATCAATCTCGTGCTTTGGGAGCCAAAAGGAATGTTCAGAGGTAGTATTTACAGACCTTGAAGGGAAACGCGAGATTCAATGAACAAACCCTCCATCAGACATTCCTCATTAGCTCGAGTCATTTTAACTCTTTTGGTGCTATAGATCAGCAATTGATCAAGAAGAATTGGAACTGCTTCTCAAATCCTGTAATGCATCCCAGTTTAACTGCCTTAGAAGCTTACCTCACGTCTCTCAGCAAAAAAATTTCCTGTTACTGCCAGGTCTGGAAGAAGTGCAAGCCAAACTCCAGTGTCAGCCCCTTCCTCAACAGATATATTACCAGCCCAACCTGTCATTGCTGTCTTCACCCAACCTGGGCAGTAGCAATTTATATATATCTTCTTGCCATCAGGCCGGTCAGCCAGTATCTTGGCAATTAGCCTAGTGAAAGCATTAACTGCAAGTTTTGACACCGAGTAGTCGGTGAACATTTGAGGCCACCCACCTGATGTCCAAGTGCCATCTTCAACTTGCTGTAGGAAAGTAGATACAGTCCTATCAATGAGTTCCTCTGACAGAATTTCCAGGTTATCAAGTTGTTCTCTCAAAGCTTTATCCTGAAGTCTCTGATTTGTGTCGAGAGAAGTACGTTTAGTATAACAGCAACAAAAACATCAATACTTTTTCAACTTTAATTGAGAACTGACATGAAAAACAAAGAACAACTATGTATCCTCAAGAAAACTATATTCTTAAATCACTTCACATCAAATTCCTAAGTAGCATCAACAGTCTATGTATAGCAAGTAAAATCAAATCATAGTGAAATTTCTCATGATTATTCTTTGCTTCCTTCTTTGAAACATTTCTTCGCCCTCTTCTTTTTTATTCATTCTTCTTTTTTATTCATTTGGACGATAATGGTGGTGTTTACAGACAAATCACAACAATCTTCAAAAAGATTTTCCTTAGTGATAAATAACTTGTTTAAACTGCAGCAAATGAAGAGCAAATTATTTTCTTAAGCGTAACAAATTTAAAAGGCAAAAAGAGGTCTAACCTGTGAACAAATAGGTACATTCTAAGGAGAAAATTCCGTTTCAAGCAATGAGTGTTTTACCAGAAGCCAAAATTCTAATAGCTCTCTATTTTTGGAACCACATTTCATAAGAAGGCACTGGATTAAACTAAACATTCAGCTTGCGCAGCCTAGCCGCCGGGCAGAATCAAATTCCATTTGCTAGAGAAATCAATATGAGAGACTCGAGTGTTACTTACATTTCGTCGGCCATTCAGTTTGCCTAGCCGGGAGCTTACGTTAACAATTCGGGCACCTGCAGCAGAAGCTCTCATCAATGGAATCATAGCTTTCGTCACATTTTTGGTGCCATAATAGTTTGTATCGATAACACTCTGGGCAAATTCAACAGAATTATCCGAACCAAGATTGTAATTAACACCAGCATTATTCACCTGAAAGACAACATTATTTCATAAGCAGTTAGAAACATTTCCTACACCAACACTTGTACAAAAACATCAAGCAAAAAACTTGATATCAATTCTTAACAGCAAAAACCTTAGTTCATTCTTAACAGCAAAATCCAAGCATGACCCACTAACCAGAATATCAATTCCCCCATAGGTTTGTCCTATCCACTTCACAAACTCTTTGATAGATGAAGAATCCGTGACATCAAGCTGACGAGAAACCACCCCGAGTCCTGATTCTCTCAACACATTGGCAGCTTCCAAACCAGCAGTATTCACTCTCGATGTGAGGACGACTGTTAGTCCATGGTCTGCAAGCTGCCTCGCAATCTCAAAACCAATTCCTCGGTTAGCCCCAGTCACCACAGCAACAGTTTCTGCTGACCACCACCTGAAAACACACAAATTTAACATTCAGGACCCTAATTGCTTCTGATTAGATAACCAAAATCGAAACCCAGAAGGGAAATGAAAAAGAGAATAAAAGATGTAACCTTTGATGATCAGCGTAGGGGATCGTTCGAAGCAGTGAAATCTCCTGACGTCTCTTTTCTCTTCTTTCCTTTGCTTTCGCTTTATTTCCCATTATTTTTCTTTTACTTTTCCTTTTCCTTTCCGATTACTTGCCCTTTCGCTAGTACCGCCGCCTTATTCTGTCTCCGGTCCCAATCTCGCTGTCGTATTCCTCCAATTGCACCTCTTTAGTCTTCTGTGCTTCAAGCGGACGAGAGTTGCCATTTTGGGACGGATGAAGCGGAAGGATAAGTTTAAGATTTATGACTAATTAGCCCCTAACGTTTTCACTCAAACGTTTGACAATGTTTAGCTAGGACCCTAGCATTTAAACTAGAACTAAATATTTAGAAAACGTTTAGATTGAATCCTAACGTGCCTGTCAAAACCTGACGCCAATTTTTTTTTTTTCAATTATGTGGATGTGGGATTGTTGACGTTATTATAGAGGTAGGTCTCACGTCTAGATTCCCGCAAGGGTAGCTCAACTGGTTATTAGAAAAAAAGTTGAGTGCAAAGTCTCATATTCGAGTCTTGGCAGTGGCAGTGTGAGTGTTCATCTAATGTGGTGGCTTCTTGTGCGCACCAAATAATAGGCCACCTTTCTGATAAGCTAAGTGAGATTAAACCGTGATTTACCCCCCTCACAACTCTGTCGGGCCAGGGTGTGGAGGCGCCTAGGGTGGGCGATTCCACCTTTTGAGTACAAAGTCTCACATCCAGATGAAACGCAACCTCTTTAGGTAAAGAGGAGACGCGCATTTGAAACCAAACCTCTCACACACACATCGTTTTTGGATAGACATTTACACGCACTATTTTGAACAAAATCCTCCATTCGCACTCAAAACTTACTTTTTTTTTGATAAATCAGTAGAACCTTTTATAACAATAAAAATAAAAAGTTATGTACAAAAATGAAGGAACCGAAACAAAACAATCCATGGCTACCAAAAGCCTAACAGAGCCTAAGAACAAAAGACAAAGAAACCAACAATCCATCAGAGGCTATTCTAGCTACTTGGTCATGCAAAAACCAGTCCTAGACGTGTAGGAAACAATTGTCCACAACCACTACCAACGGCCATCACAACCAAAACAGAAAAACCAGTACAGAGTCAATGAAAGTCCAACTGTGTTTGTCAACTGATTATTCACTGGTTATCATCCTTTCCGTCGGTTTGGTGTCATCCTTCTGACGAGGGGAAGGTTCATAAAGGATCAATGCAACTAGTACCTGCACACAAAAAAGAAAACTAGAAAACAGAAAACGCAATTTACCTACTCACAGTGTTTAAGCAGAGCTGCTCCATTACTTGGAAGATCACTTTGGAGTTGATGCTCCCCTCGTCCATAGCTTTGTCTTTGAAGGTTCTGAGATTTCTCTCGGACCATAAGTTATAAACAACAACTGAAAGCAGGAGTGAGAAGGTGTTTAGGTTTAGGTTAGGGAGGCTTTGGTTTTGGTTGACCCAATGTTGTATAGACTGGAGAGTTGGCAGATTGGGAAGGTTCAGCTGAAAATGATTAAGGCAATGTTGCCAAACTGAATTCGAAAAGGAGAACTCAAAGAAGAGGTGGCTAATGGATTCATTGTCCGAAAAGCAAAGTGAACAATGGTTTGGAATAAAAGTATAAAGAAGTCGATCTCTTGTTTGAAGTTTATTAAGAAAAGCTAACCATAATATAAAAGCATACCTTGGGGTTATACTTTTTGGCCACACCAATTTACACCAAGGTAAACGTGGGGAAGGAGGCCTCATCAATGTGTATGATGATATATTGGTGTAAGCTTTTGTAGTGCTAGGAAGCCATTCTAACCTATCCGGCTGAGATACATCAGGTTGATAAGTTAAAGGTTCTAGCCTGCGAATGGCCTCAAGTGTAGCATCTTGCCAACTCCAGATATTATCATGGATAAGATCAGCGACTTTGGCATAAAGTGGAAGTTCTGACCCATTGATAAGTCTGGGGGAAACCATATCCTTTAGTAAACCTCGATGATGCCACGAGTCCTGCCATAAGAAAGTAGACAAGCCATTCCCTATTCTAAATCTGAAATGGTTCCCAATAAGGTTCCTAACCTGAATCAGTTTCCTCCAGCTCTAAGAGCTATTGCTTACATTCATATATAGCATTTTGAATAGAAATCCTCCGATCCCTAATCATCTTCTTCATTTCCACACAATCCCTTATCTCGCGCTTCTTTTCTCCTTCCCTATGTGTTCATCCTCAAACGATTGAAGCATAATTGTTTGTTATTGTTATCGCACACACCAAGCAATTCAACTTACACGCTCATCAAGTATTTATATCTGGAAGTCGACATTTTATCGTGTTAGGTCTATTGTTGTCTGCCTTTTATGTTTTGTGTGTCTTCTATAGGGTTTGTATGCGTTATAAGATTCCTTCTACTTCCTTTAAAATGTAAAAGTAAGCTTGTCTCAAAGAAGGAAAAGGATTCTTGCTTAGAACTTGCACTCATTTATGGTCAAATTCCATATTCAAACTAGTTCGAAAATCATAGACAAGTTCCTTTTTTATGGAAATGCAGGATGGAAATCTTGATAATAGTCTAATTCTTGTCATAGACCACTTAACTTAGCAAAGTATTGTGATATAGTTTAGTGTCATGTAACTTATTTAGTATCTTATTGTTGTTAGCATAATTAGCCTCTTGAAAATAGGTCTAAGAAGCTACATTCTAAATCTTTTGTGTAGTGTTGAATACTAGATAGCCTCAAGTAATCTATGTTGCATATAGTTGACTAACCATGAAATGACAAGAGAGTTTTATGATTCCGATTGAATGAGTGTTGAATCACTAGTAGTTGTCTTTGACTTATCTCTTGTAACATATCCCTACAAACCCCACCAAACTTGAATAAACAATAAATAAGACCTCGTCCAAGCAAGGTAATCAGTTCTGTCTAGCTTTGGAATGATTTACAGAGAAGGATCTTCAACTATAAATCAAACTTTGACTCCAAAATTTTTTGTTCTGCCATTTTTAGGAATATATAGTTGTGAACATATTTTTGTAAGCTGGTGATAGGTGTTAAAGTTATGTATAATGGGACAATGAGTATAATGGTCTTTTAGTACACTCTCTACTAGTACCTTTCCTAACAACAAGAAGAAGGTGGGAGCCATATTTGGGTGTTTAAACTGATTGTAAAGGAGGATCTGATCAAATCATGGATTGATTTCCAAAGTTTGCATTGGATTTTTGGACTTATTTTAGATCTGGACCATTTGCTCTTACGGGATACACTTGTGAATATCTTGAAAAATCTCGAGTAACATACATGGAAACATGAGAGATTTTTGTATGTTCTAAGGGAGACACAAGATTAAAGGCTAATGTCTTGTGTCTTTTTATGTGGAGAATTTTCATCATGTGTAAAGTTTGTTACATTTTTAATAAAGAAATATAATTTCAATAAATTTCCATGTATGAATGATACGTCTATATGAGCATATTATTGTTTACATAGATGTGATATGTGATATCCTCAAAAATGGTGGTTTCGTTGCATATATATGAGCGTATATGAATGATTTATGCATGGAGTTTATTTGACGTATTGTTTCCACTCCTGAGAAGACACATTGTTTGAATATATATGACATATATGAATGATTTGTGTATGAAGTTATATAAGATTGTTAACATATTGTTTAGACCTTTGATTAGAAGAAGTAAGAGTACTAATATAAATTTGCAACAACTATTTAAAGATATGGACATGAGGTCTTCAACTAACACTACATTAAACTCAAATAATGATAATGTGGTGTGTTATTGTGGTTTAAGGGGTTTGTTGAAAACTTCATGGAGTGAAAAAAAAAAAACCCAGGAAGAAGATTTTATGGATGCCCCAAATTTCATGTAAGCTTATTTTTTGTTGATAAGTTAAAATTGTTTGTATATATATTTAATGTTTTAGCCTAATAATTATTAATGATCTTTTAGGTTGGAAAATGTAAAATTTTAAGTGGTACAATGACAAATTTAATGACAGAGCTATTAAAGTAATTTATAACTTGAATAAAGAAGTAATAGTTTGAAGTAAGAAGCTCAACGAAGCACAATTGAATCACATTCTATGTTCAAAAGTGAGGAGCAAATAAAGCTAATGAAAGAAAACATTGTTTTGCTGACAAAAGAGAAAAATAAGTTGAGATTTGTTTTATTGATTATTGTAGGGTTGTTGTACTTATGATGAGTTTAAAAATATAGTTTGTTCTCGACAAGTAGAAGTAAATTGTACTATTTTAAAGAAACTTGAATTATGAAGAATAAAAAATCCTCATTTTAACTAATATATTTTGCACTATGTTTTTTCTTTATTGTTTTGTTATTCATGAAGTTACTTTAATGACCGTAATTAATAGTTTATAATCTTATGAACAATTAATTGTTTTTATGGCCTCATCATAAACAATTAAATACAAAAATGATATTTGAATAAACAATTGTAGTAGTATGTCTAATTTTGAGTATATATAAAAGTGATAATATCAGTAAAGTGATTACATCAAAATTCGTTTATATACAAAGGTTATGCTATCTATAATTTTGAGTATATATAAAAGTGATAATATCTGCGAGTTAACCACATTGCTTCCTTCATTTGCACTTGATTGAGAAGGTTGATCATGTATTGGTTGATTGATTGATGATCTTCGCCTTATTGCTTGAGTTTGTAATCGTTAAGAAGTTATGCTAGGTTATCCTTTAAACCTCAGATCTCTTAGCCATTTACGACTATGCGAAGAGCTACGAACCTACAAATAAACATGTAATTAACAGTATTAAATCTTGAAAGAAACCAATAATGGTTGATTAAGTAAATATACTCACAACATTGCTTTGTTAACTTACTACAATTACTCACAACATTGCTTTGTTAACTTACTACAATTACATGTTCAGGTTGTAAGGAGACATCGGGGATGACCTAATAAATATGAATCAAATAATGTTATAAATGATCATTAGATATATAAAGGAATATATACTAATCAAAGAATTTGTCATACCTGTGGAGATTACTAATCAAAGAATTTGTCGTTGTCATCATCATCCACCTCTGTGTCAACTCCTAAACTAATGCCTTCAATAGTTCACCTTGTGTAGCTCCACAACTTTCCTCTTCACCTTCCTGATCTCCATCCTCTCCTCCAGAAATAGGCAATATGTCAGGTACAAATGATGGGGTGTCTATAATGTGAGTTACATATACATCAATCCTTTCATGAATTTTCATCAAATTGATAAGTCGTACACAACTTTCATTTGAGTTCAACAACTTCAAAGACACTAAACACAAAATCGGGTTCTCTGTAATAGGTCTTATCGACCTGAAGGTATCCTAACTCCTTCCCCATCTCACATATTTGCCTATAGCTAACAAAATCTAGGTCGACTATATCAAAAATAATTGATTCCCTATCAACATATTTCAACTCTGGCTCTACAATAAACTTTCCACCATAAAACAACCTTATGCTTCCATATTCAACCATCATATACTTGTTCACAACAAATTTATAAAGGCAAGTGTATCACCAAAAAACATATATTTAAATGATATTATCAACAATATAATGGATACTACATGTATAATTATACAATTAGAGGATAACATAAGCAATGATCGGATTTACAAGTTGATAATGTATGCATTAATATGAAGAACTTCTCATAGATTGACAACAGATCCAATTCTTAATCCTAAGTTGATAATGTATGCAAAAGTATAGTCTATTCATAATATGGAAGCATAAGTAGCCAAGTTCTTTAAAATCATAAGGTTATAGCACACAAATCGACTAAAAATGTGAACACTTTTATAAGAAAAGATGCATTCAACATTGATCACCTAACATAGACAATATAGTAGGTGGCACAATAGGAGAGAAAGGAAGTGACATAAAAATATGTCTAGAAGGACTATGGGAATAATAATATAACATATAGTTCAATATCAATTGAAACATTAAACAATGGCACATAAAACGTTGTTATTTAGGCTCAAGTTGTCCTATGACTTTAACCATTAGTTTAGACTAACAACTTATAGTGAAGTAACTTAATGACACTTATGAGTTGAAAGAAGACAAGTCAACAAAGTAAAAAGGGAATGTTTAGGACGATGAAAGAGAATATATATGCAAACATTAAATCAACACTTAAGCAACAGACTAAATATCAATTAAAAAAAGAGCCAACAATAGTGTTGTTCCTCAAGAACTATTTTGCTAACAATATTGCAATATCAAGTGCCATTCTTTTCACCTAATGGGAAGTGGATATCTTTAAATTTACTCCCAAAATAAGACAATTTACATTTCTCATATTTTCGTGGACTATTTCATAAGGTAGTTTAAAGCTTAACCCTTGGCGAATATGATAGAAAAAGAAATAAAAAGCTTTCTAAAAAAGAATTCCATAGTAGGTATGAAGTCTTACTAGTAATAACTACAAACAATGATAGTTTGATAATAAGGTATTTAGGAACTTCTGCAAATTGTTGAAAATTAAAATTTGCTTTAGATCTATTACATACCTATAGGCTAATGACCTAGA
This sequence comes from Erythroxylum pelleterianum, assembly GCA_027563865.1. NCBI lineage: Eukaryota > Viridiplantae > Streptophyta > Magnoliopsida > Malpighiales > Erythroxylaceae > Erythroxylum > Erythroxylum pelleterianum. Next base: position 21,566,593 of record JAOQMR010000007.1, read on the forward strand.
TAAGATCACATATAGAACAATAATATAAAGTTTGAAAGCCAAAGTTAAGGATGCTAAAAGCATTTGCATTAAAGAGATCTTTAACATATCATGAGTATACTTGGCAACTAAGAATGACTCTTAGAGAAACACCTTTAGTCTCACTTTTGAAGTTGAAGCCTTGATTCTTACAGAGATAAAATTACCATATCTAAGAGTACATGTGTATAAGTCACAAGAAAATGATACTGATAGTGTAACATCCCGGCACCAGCGGGAAGGGTAAAATAGTAAATATGGGTGTTCAGTGAGAGTTTAATAATGCAATTGCATGTTCATGCATTATGTGACATACATATATTGTGAAAAGTGGGTTTGTTGCACATGAAAAATATTGTACATGCATTCATTGACATTCCCAGTCTATTTGGTTATAAATGTAATTGTTTGAAAAATGTTGGTTATTGATCTTTAAAAACTGATTTGGAAAGTGACATTAATGATTTTGTAATTTTGAAGAATTTTAGGAAATTTTTCTAAAAATTTTCGGGGTAAATCCTGGACTAGGAAAAATGCCAAGTGGCAGACCAACTGATAAGTGGTAGTAGAATTTATTGTTAAATGTTGGCATTTTGGATACATGGCTTGGGGAATTTTTGACAAGTGTTATTTCATTGAGACTTGGGTTTGAATTGATTAGATTAAGAAGGAATTAAGGTTAAATGCTTAGGGTTTTGCCATGTGGCAAATTCTAAACCAAGTATTTAGTTAAACTACTCTAAGTTACATTCATTGAAGCCCTCCTCATGCTCACTTACGACATCCTCTCTTCTAAGCTAATTAAAGTTTTGTTTTGAGCTTTTCTCTTCTCTTCTTCGTGTATCACTCTTCTTCTCCATGGATTGTGCTTTCTTCCAATACTAAGCCTAGCTATCATCTCTTTCTTGTTCCCTTGTCTTTTGCTCTCACCATAAAAGCCTATCTCTATACCCCTTTTGGAGATGATGATCATTGGTTGATGGTTGAAGCTAGGTCTTGGTGTTTTCCTTGAAGAACTTGAAGATTAAGTGGCTAAATCAAGTAAGTTT
>JAOQMR010000007.1:21574051-21590618 GCA_027563865.1 Erythroxylum pelleterianum
CAATCCGGGCAGCAATATTCATCATGGCCAATCATAATGACTCCGTACAATTTGCCGCCGTGGATGTGTATGAAAGAAGCATATATGTTCTTGACCGTGATTGTACTAGGGCCAACGAACCCGAAGCATAAAATTGACGTGTTCTTACAACCATTGATATATGAATTGCAGAATTTGTGGGAATATGGTGTGCAAACATATGATGTCTCTCTGAAATAGAATTTTGTGATGAGGGCGGCTTTGATGTGGACAATTAGTGATTTTCTAGCATTTGCCATGTTGTCTGGATGGAATACAACAGGAAAATTGGCCTGCCCTTATTGTGGAAACGATTCTGATGCCTTTTATCTTCCCAATGGGGGCAAAGTTTGTTGTTTGACAATCACAGGAAATTTCTTCCACCAGATCATCCGTTCAGACGCAATAAACATAAGTTCATTAAGAATACGATGGTGAAGAAAACCGCGGCCCCTTACAAAGATGGTGAAGATATATTGCTGGAGATTGATGAGTTAGGGTTGCTGAAAGATACAGAAATTGAAGCTGCTGAAGTAAATACAAGTATAAGTAAAAACTTCGGATAGAGAAAACGAAGCATCTTCTGGGATTTGCCATATTGGAAGGCGTATTTGATACGACATATTTTAGATGTCATACATATTGAAATTTTTTTTGACAATATGTTCAATACCATCATGAACATTGAGGGGAGGACAAAAGACAATGCAAAATCACGAGCGGATATGGAAATTTTTTATCGAAGGAATGAGTTACATAAACATCTTGAAACCGGTAAATATCCGAAAGCATGTTACACGTTGGAAAAAAAGCAAAGGGAAATATTGTGTGAATGGTTGAAGGGTTTAAGGTTTCCTGATGGATATGTTTCAAACTTGGGCAGGTGTGTGGATATGAGGAGGTACAAATTATTTGGGATGAAAAGTCATGATTGTCACGTATTTATGCAAAGGTTAATTCCAATCGCATTTCGGGAGTTGCTGCCACATAAGGTTTGGGAAGTAATTACATAAATGAGTTTGTTTTTCAAAAGCCTAACATTATCTGAAATTAATTACAGTGACATGGAACAGTTAGACAGTGAGATCCCAATAATATTGTGCAAGCTAAAAGGGATTTTTCCTCCTAGCTTTTTTGATGTTATGGAGCATCTACCTGTGCATTTAGCATACGAGGCTAAACTAGCTGGTCCCGTCCAATATCGATGGATGTATCTATTCGAGAGGTAATTCACATTAAACATTCAATTAATGACGTGTGATTGGTTTTAAGGGTTACATTGTAGAACTAATTTTTTGTAATATAGGTATTTGCATCACTTGAAGAAAAATGTTAAGAACAAGGTTCGAGTTGAAGGTTCCATTTGTAATGCTTATTTAGTTAAGGAGACTAGTACATTTTGTGGACATTATTTTATGCCACATGTTCACACAAGAGCGAGAAAAGTTTCTCGTAATGACGATGGGGGAGGGACCACTAATGTTGATGGCAACATATCCATTTTCACATTTCCTGGGCGAGCATATGGGTGTGCAACAAAAAGAATCTTAACAGAGCCAGAAATTGAGGCAGCCCATGGGTACATTTTATTGAACTGCCAAGAGGTTCAACCATTCACGCAATAAGTTCAACCACATTAATTTGTATTAAGATTATGTGATTTTGATAATTAAATTACATGACAATGTCATAGGAAGTACGAGGCATTGTTACAGGAGATCATGGTCAACAGCACACAAGATGAAGTCCATAATGAGGTTGGGAGGCACTTTGGTCGATGGTTCAAGAGATATGTTAGTTTGCACTTACAAATACAGTCCTTATTACATTATACACAACAAGTTTTGAACGTAGCCCATGTAGTCATTGATATTGCAATCATTTCTTTGTGTAGGTCACAGAAAATCGATTAGAGAACAAGTACATTTCTGATCTTGCTAAGGGACCTCTGCAAACTGTGAACTCGTATCCGGTTTATTTCGTTAATGGCTACAAATATCAAACTGAAGCTCATGGTCATAGCATGGCAACAATAAATTGTGGGGTTTCCATATAAGGAGAATTCATAGATTAATATGGTAAAATCGTTGAGCTACTAGAGGTTGAGTACCTTGCATTGCTAATCAAGCGCACTGTGATATTCAAGTGTGATTGGTTTGACCCAACTCCAAATGTTGGGACAAAAGTCCATAACCGATACAATCTTGTTGAAATCAACTCACACAGGAGATTGAAACATTTGGACCCTTTCATATTGGCTATGCAAGCGAAACAAGTATGTTATGTCCCATTTCCCAGTATACGACGGGACAAGTGTGATTGGTTGGCGGTGTGCAAAGTCAAACCCCGAGGTGTGTTTCAAGCACGAGGAAAGGGCGATCAGAGAATTGGAAGTGAGGCGTTTCAAGAAGATGCTTATGTTATCAATGCAGCTGTGACATGAACCTTTGCACGATCCATCACATGAATTTGTTGATATTCTATCTGGAGAGGAGGATGATGGTCAACGATCTGCAGAGGAACTGAATTTTGATTCTTATTCTTCAGAAAGTGAAGATGATTGTAACTTAGGAATAACAACTGACAGCGATTAATTTGTGTATGGAATGCAAGATTTAATTTCTTTTGACAAGTAATATCTGCTCAATCTTTAAAAAAATTTCTGTCAAATGTTGATTTCTAATTCTTAGTTAAGGTATGTCGACTTGGCGTCTGGTACCTGATGGCTGAAATTCATTCCGTTGGGAGGAATGTGGTAAAATTGTCCAACCTGAAATCAGAATGGATGCAACAACAATATCCACTTCTTGGCCGAATGATCGTTTGCCTTCTATGACCGATCTTCTACTTGAAGGTGTATAGTATCGTACAACATCAATTTCCTTATTGCATACATCTCAAATCAAACATTTGTAGTTGTTATATTAACATTTCATGGAATATGTTACATGTTTTAAGCTGTCATGAATATCGAAGATGACGCGTATGCTGAAGGAGGTGGGAGTAATGACATAACGATCGATGAAGGATTTCACAAATCAGTTGCTGTCGAAAAGATGCCAAATCCACAGAGCTCATCTGGAAATTCACATACGTATTACTCTTCAGGATGGGTTCCATTATCCCATTTTAATATGACAACCTGTAAGTTCCTTCCTATTGTGTTCTAGGTCAAAAATTTTCGAACATTTCACCAACGCACTTAGCAGTAGCGGAAAAGCTGTTGCAAGAAGGTATTCAAAACCAAACAGGATCGGAAAGAACATATACTCTTTCCATTGGAGCGTTCGAGCATGCGAGGAACCTTCTCGGAAATCCACCAATCAGAGACTCATTTACCTGTACCGACTCGCATGCTACTTGGCATCCAAAAAAAATAAAATCACTGTCATGTATCTCTATATTACATTTGGGATGTGTAAGCAAACTCGTTATATTATTGGACTATCACTGTAACACTTATTCTCATAACTAAATTCATACTTATGCTATGAAATCTATCATTCTGTGTTCTATCTATTTAGCAATGTGTAAATATTTCATAGAGAATTCAGTAACCAAATAATTCCAGGTCATAAGATGGGACCAAAGAGAGCACGTCATGTGATGCGCCCCAGATTTAGAGGCATGTTTGGAGGAACTTACTGTGAGGGCGGCCCATCGCAACCTCCAGCTGCAACTGAGTCACCAACACCACCTCCAGCCCCTACAGTTGGAGGAACCGAATCACCTGCGCCTGGAGATGCATAATAGTCCAACAGTGAACTATCTAGCAATACAATTATGGAAGATGAAGGAAACGAGATGCAACCCGGATCTGAGGGGCCCAATGGCTGGAAGTATATAACAATAGTCGATAAACAGTAAGTGCGATCACATGACACACTGTATATGTTTATCATTATATTGTAGTGTTAAATGATTGAATGGATTATTACCTTATCTGTCCTCTGTATTAGGTTCATTCTGTTTGGGCCGTGTTCAAGACAAACGACATCTACTTTTAAAGAGAGGATTGATCATGAGGGTTATGTATGGAAGAAGATCTTTGAGGCAACAAAGACATTTTACTTCAGGAGTTTAAGGTACAATAAGGCATTTATATGTGTTTTCTTTTGGTTCTATCCATTCATAACATACATACAAATTGCTTATAAGTTTTAATGAATGTATTCCTTATATTCTCATAAACATTTTTACTGGAGTTCTGAACTCGATGGGTCCATACATAGTGTATAGGAGTTGCGAGCCCATACACGTTATCGCGATTTTATTAATCAGATACACAGCGCTAGTGTACGACCCCTTACATTTCAGAGTCCACATGGAGTCATTGGCTGGAGTACGGGAGATCTCCTGAGGCAATGCGCATATCGGGTCGTAACTCTACCAACAGACGTAGTAGGGGAGGCGCAGACAGTCTTCCCGTTCACACGGGAGGATCAATTATTCACTGCGAGCATGCAGATAGACTTGTAAGTTTTTTTTAATATTACATTTACATTCTACATTTGTACTTTGCTATATTTGAATGTAAATTGATTTGTTAATTTTGTCATGAACATATATGTGTAGTATGCCTACTGATCATGACTGTTTCCATTAATATGTTGCAAACATTTATGGCTGTGTTGAATAATTTACTTTCTTGAACAGGGGGTAATATCATCAAAACAACCAAAACTCTGTCGAAATAATGGTAAATTCTAGTTCAACTTATAACTTTTTGTTGTTCTGTAGGAAAAGTCTACGGGCGTTAGGCCAACACCCTATCAGTTGTTCTTGCATACACACACCAAGAAACATGACGGTGTGACATTCGTAAACAACCGATGTCAAGAACTTAATGTATGTTTATTTCATAGTTTAATATTAAGTCTTACTTTTAATTATAACTTACTAATTATAATATACGCATTGCCTCCAAATAGGACCAAATTCAACAAACAATTGGGCAACAGTCATAGGATGAACAACCTGTTGATGAGACCCAGGTATATTTTGATGCTGTGGGTGGCAGGGATAGTCGGGGAAGGATCTTTGGCCTAGGATCATCTGCCAATACATTTTATTCGCACTCTTCCACTATGTCGACAACAGCAGCATCTAGTTCAGAGCCGACAATCCGACGTATCAATTAGCTTGAGGCCACAGTGAATACGTTGATGGAGGTCATAACTAAGCTAAGAAATGACATAGACCAAATGAGAACAACGAAGGATACAGACTCACAACATCAACGCTCATCAAGACAATAAGATTGTTGTAGTCATACATTTAGTTTTAAATTATATACTACTCAATGTTACAATTTCCAGTTAAGAATGGTTTCCCTTTTTATGCTCATTTATAACTTGTTATAATTGTAATCAAATTTAACGACCAGATTTTCGACAAACAGGATCCACTTTTGGTTAACACCATTATAGTTTCAATTAAACAACTCTTGCTATATTTGGGTAAGTAGACGGAACCGTCAAAAAACTTAACGTCTTTCACCGACAAAACCGTTAGTAGAAGAAATATACTAATCACCGACGGAACCGTCGGTAAAACACCAAAACTACGCCGACGATTCTTTTGGAAATTATGCCGACAGTACCGTCGAAAATTCTGCTTTCCCATCCGACAATGCCATCGGAAGGCGTCTGCTTCTTATACCGACGGTTCTCCTTTTTAGTTGGTAAAACATACCGACCGCTAAGGGCTCTCCGTCGGTAATTAATACCGACCGTACTGGCGCCGACGACAGTCTCCGTCGCTTCTCTCCGTCGGCAAAGTTTGTTACCGACGGAATCTCCGTTCTTTCCGCCGGTAATTTCCGTCGGTAACGCCTCTTTTTCTTGTAGTGTTAGGCATGTATGTGATAACATCGACCTTTCATTATCCTAACAGTCTGACATTTATGAACATTTTAACCTTATAAGACTAAATTAGTAGTTAATATATCATAAAGAAAGTTAATGTTTGCTTTATATATTATTATTGTAATTTCTAAATTTGAATTACTTGAATAAGCATTTTTTCTTAAGAAATGTATTATATGTGTCATATACTCTTTTTTACCAAAAGGACATGCGAGAACACTATTGAGCGTGTACTATGTTAATAGTTGAGTAGTATTAAATTTCATTCATTTTTTCTACCCAGTGTCTATTTATGTTTTAAATTATACATGTAATAAACCAAAAACAATTTTACGTTTTATGAAATGAAAAAAATTATGATATGATTAAGCAACATAGAATATGTTCAAAATATGGGTGTGCCTTTAGACGGAATATATGATTAAGCAACATAGAATATGTTCAAAATATGGGTGTGCCTTTAGACGGAATATATGATTAAGCAACATAAAATATGTTCAAAATATGGGTGTGCCTTTAGACGGAATATATGATTAAGCAACATAAAATATGTTCAAAATATGGGTGTGCCTTTAGACGGAATTTATGATTAAGCAACATAGAATATGTTCAAAATATGGGTGTGCCTTTAGACGGAATATATGATTAAGCAACATAGAATATGTTCAAAATATGGGTGTGCCTTTACACTTATTCCGTCTATGAGTAGAAGGGAGAATATTTTATAATGAAGTAATTAATACAATCAGTACTCTTTGTAATCAATTAATATATTTAATTAAAGGTTGAACTTTGTTTACCATTAACTAATTTAGGGATGGCTCATCATGTCTGTACTATTACTTATGAAAACAAATAAATGAATTAACAAATATATGAAATAATGGGTTCAAATTCATAAACAAATGCCTCAAAGAAATAAAAAATAATCATGAACAAAAACCAATATAATCATCATCATAGGTTACTTTAAAAATTAGTAATTTTTGAAAATTTATTAATTATCAATAATAATCAAAACGATCTTTGCAACTATAGATTATATTATTAAGGTTAAAGGATAAGAAGCTCTAAAATCGCACTAAGAAATTTACCATCTTACCCTCAAGCTAGCTTTCTTTCCTTTCATTTTTTGGTACCTTCGTGTGGGTTGTTTCTTAATTCCCTACCTTTTTAGGTTCTTCCTTAGAGGAGGGTGGAAGCTTTTCTAGATTTTCTAGGACTCCTTAAAAGCCTTTTAATTATGAATAATGGGGGTTATACATATTGTTCTATATAAGAAAGAGAGATACATTATTTAAATAGATGAGAAAAACCATAAAATATGTTAATTTGTAATATTTCTTAGCTAATAAATTTTTGTTAGGAGAGTTAAAAATGATTTAAATTTCCTAAGTTTACCAATCACATTAAACTATGTGATTAATTACATTATCCCTCTTATGAGATTAATTTTTAAGAAAAAAAATTGTAATTTAGGTTTGTCTTTAAATATTAACAATTAGTAAACTATAGTTTTTCGTCAAACTTATAATAATAAAATATAATATATATGTGAAATTGAAACACTAAAAGCGTCCATTTAAAGAAGACCTTGATACATCATTATTCCTTATAGGCCCATCAACGACTAGTTGGGAACACAAGCACGTGCACATGGGTATATACTAAATATATGCATAACTCATGGCTAAACTTGCCCTGTATTCTTTCTGTCACGTCATGGCGACAAATGATGATAGATGCCCTCTTCTTGACGTGACTTATGATGTCTAGAGAAGCGTCTCATTAACAATAACTAGTTAGCTTATTCTCGTGTTTTTTTCAATGTACATTGAGCCTAAACAAAAGTATGTTTAACCAATTCGATAAAAAAAATGTTTAACCAATTACTCCGCACCATCCAAATGACAATAGAGCGACATTGTGCGTAAAAGCTAAACGCAACCTTTGGATACTGTCCCGCGAGTGGGTCAGTTGACAAAACCAAGAAATCCTGTCTTTGATATCATTTGATTCATGTCCCCACATTTTTGTCTCCTGTCTTCGAAAGACAGGGACAAAGATTTTTGTCCGTCCCAAAATCAGAGGACAAAAATAATTTGTCTCTGTCTCCTGAACAAAGACGCGCGCTTCTTCCCAAATTACCCCTATCCTTTGATATACATTTTCTTCACTATAAAAAAAGAAGGCCTTTCGCGACGTTTTTAAAACGTCACAAAAGCTCATAAAACGTCGCAGAAGAGAATTTGCGCGTTTAAAAAAAAGTCACTAAAAACGTCGCAGAATGTGGAGTAGGCAAAGAGTATCCGCGATTTTTTATGAAAAACGTCACAAAAAGCACTGACATTCCGCGACGTTTAAAACAACGTCACTAAGAGTTTGGACAATTCGCGACGTTTTTAAAAAATGTCGCAAATTGTCTAACATTTCGTTACGTTTTTAAAACATCACAGAATATGAAGTAATTCGCGACGTTTTTTTTAAAACGTCACGGAAGACATTTCGCGACGTTGTCTTCCGTGACGTTTTTATTATTTTTTTTATTAATTTTTTCATTTTTAAAAATTATAATAATTTAATAATTTTTAATTTTAATAATTATTTTTAAAATACAATTTTTTAAATCTTATTAGTTAAATAATTATTCCATATTATTTATAAATTTTATTTATTTAATAATTCTTCAATTTCTTTAATCCTATATACGTTTTTTTCACTTGCAAGTGATAAAATGATGAACAATTACTCCTTCAAAAAATACAAATCAAACCAGAAGAATATGCTGAAGAAAATGAGCATTGTCAAAAAGGAAATGACTTAGGACAATAGAGATTACATCCAACTTCTGTCATTTGAACATAACAAATGTAAATTTAGCCAATAACTCTACAAATTTCAACTCCACATAGCTTCCATCACTTAGCATCAGGGCATGAAAATCGAGCATGCGAACTTCTGGCAGTCTTGGATAAACATGCTTTCCAAATATCAGACAAAATAATATATAATATATGTCCAGCAACATCTCCAGCAGCATATTCCTTGTAAATCAATAAGCAACTCCAGCAGCATATTCCTCACAATTACATGCTTACCCATTGATTCTCGCATTACTCGATCCCTTGGTTTCAATTCAGGTGGATCAAATGACATAATCACAAATCTAACCACATTTTCAAGTTCAGAAGCTAGAAATCCATCTTCCAAGATGACCCCAAGCAAGACAACTAGTTTCTCTAAAACAGGAACCTCAACATCACCCCGTTGTAATGTCACTAGTAAGTGTTGAACAAGGTTTATTCGACGCAGAACAGTAAGATTATGATTTCTATACCAGTAATGTCCAAATCGTGGTATACCTGGACAAAAAAAAAGAAAATGAACATTCATGAAATAATTCTCAGAGTAGCATCCTACTTTATAAAGATACCCACTACCTAGGAACATTGAAAAACGCACAATCCAGACTGTAATAACTCAACCCCGATAGGAGAAGCAGCAGCTGAAGTTGGATCAACCAAATTGAGCAAGGAGAATGTCCCAGACACTTGAATAGCTTCAGTGCATGTTCCATCAAATGCAAATATAAGTTTCTTCCCAAAAAGCTGTAGTGAAAGATTTGCTAACCTTTCCAAATCCCAAACAATTCCACTACCATCTGCCTTAGAATCCCCTTGCTTGCCAGCATTTTCAAGTTTTTGTGTATTTACCAATGACAAGTCATCATCCAAAGAATCTAAGATAGCCATACTACCACCAGCACAAGCCTGATTGGGCACAAAACGCAAAAGATCCGAATCTTGGAAAAGCCCTCTATAGCCTCTACCAAGAATGAACATAAAACATATACACCCTGCTGTGAGCACCTCCTCAAAACAAGCACGTGAAAGAAGAAAATCTCCAGCTAATATTGCTACCCGTGACAAGAAAAGAAAAAGGATAGATGGTTAACCCAGAAAATTTTGAATTAGAAGATTTGTCTACATATCTATATTGAAAAAGTATATTGCTAAACTGGAAGCTTCTTTTAAATAAGGTAAATTATACATAGTGTGAGTTACTAAAGAAACCTCAACCAGAAAATGACAGAAAAAAACGAAGACGACATTGAAGCAACATCAGCGTATTCTCTACACCTTACATCACTCGTCAATTCGAATAAGTGAGCAGGCATGGCACAAGAAGCCACGGGCTTAGGAGACTTCTCAACTTCGACGACGCACATACGACAGTTGCCGGCGATGGAAAGGCAGCTGTGGTAGTAGAATCGAGGAAAGTCGATGCCAGCGACCTCGCATGCTTGGAAGACGGTGAAGCCCTTGGGAATTTTGACAGGATACCCACCAACAAAAACCTTGATCGCATCATCAGGGTTGAGGAAGTGGATGGTTCTGGGTGGAAGATCTGGGGGTGGGCTCGGGTGCTGCAACGGCAGTAGCAACTTCCGGTGACTGACGGTGAGAGCTGGAGAAAATGGAGAGGAGGAAGAGACAATTCGCAGGGATTCCTTGACTAATAACCCTAACCCCTTTTCCACAGCACTCTCTGATATTTTTATTTGCAACTTTAAAGGAGTAATTAAGTATCGATTTGATAACTTTATTCAGCCTTTTTCGACGTTTTCTCTAGCAAAATGACGCGATTTTTAATTTACAACGTTTTGTTAGTCAAACGTCGTTAAAAGTACGAAAAATTTGTGACGTTTATATAAAACGTCGTAAAAAATAAAATTTTTTCGTGACGTTTTTTTCCTTAAAATGTCACAAATTCTATTAATTTGTTGTAGTGCTTGTTTCTCTCTCGTACGCCCTCTGTCGCATCGTCCAGGTTGACGCCTCCCTCGCACGCCCTCCTTCGCATCTTCCCACATTCACTCGTCTCTCGCACGCTGGTATTGTTCCACCTGGTATTGTTCTTTCTCTCACTATTCTGGAGTCGGAAATGAAGGCTGGCTTCCACACGTAACCCATCATTGAAGGGACCACTGGCACAATCTTTGTTCACCTATTCCAATTTAAGAGTCTTCCGAGCTGTGGGAACTGAAGGCTCTGTGGTTTAGTGACGGCAGAGAGTAGCTTTTAGTTTTGGGTGCTGTGTTTTGTTTACCGTTTCTTGACTGGTGCATCTGATTTGAGTCGGAAATTGGTGTTAACGGAAACATTTTCCTTTTCTTTTTGTTTCATCTTTGGATTCAATTCATTTCCACTTTCAGGAACTCAAACTACAGCGATGAGGCCATGGGCAGAATATTTTTCTCGAAATTTTCAATTAAACAGTCATTAATGATGACCCTTTTCGTTTCCGATGTTCTCTGTTTGTTTCTGAAACTTTTCACCTAATTTTGCTTCGGATAAGTTTACAGTTAATACCGTTGCATAGGTTTTTATCTTACTGGACATCCCTAGTGATTTTCCAAGTGTAATTGGATTTGCTTTTTTTTTTTAGTTTTGCCATATTGCAGTTCAGCTGATGTCTTGAAGCTGACAGGAACAATGGTGTGCTATTCTGGACGGTGCTTGCTTCCGTTGGCTATAGTACTTTTGGCTCTTAACAGACCTTATGCTTGAGGATCTTCTCAAAATGGAATCAAGATCAAATCTGCAACTTTCCTGTCACCCCTTTTTGTGTTAGGACCAGGATCGGTAGAGAACAGGTATTATTACAATATTGAATTTTCTAGAGGTCATATTGCTCTCAAGAGTTTTAATGGTGAAGTAGTTGATGAGGTTGGAAATCCTATTCCCCTTCATGAAACTTATCTTCATCACTGGGTTGCTGCAAAATATTATCAGAAGATTGAAGGACAGGATGAGAACAACTCAGATTACATTTTGGCAAGGAATAGTAGAATATGCCAAGCTGGTGTTCTTGGACAATACTTTGGTCTTGGATCTGAAACAAGGAAAACAACTACATATGTTCCAGACCCTTATGGGATAGAAATTGGGAATCCTGCTGAGATTCCTGTAGGGTATCAAGAAAGATGGTTGCTTAATGTCCATGCAATCGATACACGAGGTGTTGAAGATAGACTGGGATGCATAGAATGCAAATGTGATCTTTATAACATCACAGTGGATGAATATGGTCGGCTTATAAGGCCTAATTACTATAGGGGTTTGTTATGTTGCTATGATCACACACAATGCAAGCTAAAAAAAGGTTTTGAAGGAGCCAGAAGAAACCTTTACTTGCAATATACTGTGCATTGGGTTGATTGGGATAGTTCATTAGTTCCAGCTAAAATATATATACTCGATGTCACTGATACTGGGGAAAGAATCAATGGTCCCAGAGAAAGTCGTGGAATTGTTGGCTGCCATGTAAGTTGACTTCCTTACTCGTGCATCCCTTATATAGTTAGACTTCCTTATTCGTGCATCCCTTGTATAGTCCTGGATAAAACACCTAATTTTCTCAACTATCTTCAAACTTTCGTAGAAAGCAATAACAATAGAAATACAAAATACAATTAGGAGAGTGTTGAATCCTATCTAGTCCGGTGCAGAGCACGAACACTACTGTTGCAGGTGTACCAAATTCTTCTGTTATGACTATATCTAAATCAAAAATTGTTACAATATCCTCTTCTTTCCATGTGTATTAAGATTTTGCAAGTCCATTTATTTCTTTTGGAGCGAAATATAATGGAATGTGTCACTTTCATATCTTATGGGGATTCTGAATGCTGCCTTTTATATGCAGGTTGAAAACGATATTGAACCTTGTACCAGTGGTCTATCCAGTGATAAGTGCATTGATGTCAAAAGGGCTAGCTTGACCATGCCAACTGGTGGTTATGTTATCTACGGAGTTGCCCACCAGCACACTGGAGGGATTGGTTCAACCCTCTATGGAGAGGTGATTCTTGGTTTATGTTGTATGTTTTGATGTTGTAAAACCTCGACATGATCCTTCATGAAGCTGGAGATAAAGTGTAATGACTGAAAACTTGAAGCTCTCTGCATATGCATGGCCAACAGTAGTTTTGTTTGGGGTAGTAATCAGTAGCGAAGCTACTTGCAAGGGAGGGTGGGCAAATGCCCACCCTCAAATTCCAAAAAAAAAAATTTATTAAAGAATATATATATATATATATAGAGGTTGCCTACCTAAAAAATGTCGTTGCCCAGGCTGGATTGGATGAAAAAAATTTTTGCCCCCCCTAAAATAAATTCCTGACTTCGCGACTGGTAGTAATGTTCATTGCTGTGGTTGCACGTTCTTGGATGAAGAAGGGAAGAGAAGATGCATATCAACCTATTTTAGCATGAAGCTGAATACACCTAGTTGGCCATGTACTTGCATAAATAATGTAGCCTACACGTACAATACTTACTAATATAAGTTTTGCCCATTTTCACCTATTCTTGATGATATGAGATAAAATTGGACTCATTCTTGATCTTCGCAAAGAACAAAATAAGATAAAATTATTATAATTATGCTAATAAAAATTATTATTATTATGCTAATAAAAATTATTATTATCATATATTTGGGGTTTATTATAATTAAAATTTATTATAATTATACATTTTCAGCTTATTTATTATTGTTATTCATTTTGATGTTGTTATTATTATTATTATTCTTATTCTTATTCTTATTCTTATTATCATTATTATTATTATTATTATTATTATTATTATTATTATTAATTTTGTATTGATTATGGTTGTTATTAATATTATTATTATTGTTATCATACATTTTGTTTTTTATTATTATTATAAATTTCTTATTGTTGTTGTTATTATTATTATTATTATTGGTAGTAGTAGATGTATTATTATTATTATTAAGCATCATTTTGTGTTTATTATTATTATTATGTCTAATAATTATTATTATTATATAATTTGTATTTATTATTATTATACATTTTTGAACTTATTTATTAATGTCATTATTTTTTGTTATTAAAATAATAATAACATTTATTATTATTGTTATTCATGATTAATTTGAAATTGTTATTATTACCATTTGTTAATTTTTTAACTAATATAAACCATTTGTAATAAAAGTATCAATGAATTACATATTTCTAATCATATTAAGGACCAGGGGGATTTTCGTCATTTGCACAAATTTTTTGTTCTGTCCCCTGCAACTAAACACATTCTGTCCTCGAGATGGAGACAGTTTTCTCTGTTCTGTTCACCATAACCAAACACTTCACTGTCTTCAGTTTTTGTTCCGTTCTGTCTCCAAATTTCTGTTCCGTTCCGTCTCCAGTTACCGGAGACAACAACCATACGCAGCGAAAGCCTTTGTAGCAGGCAGGATTATGGTGGAGATTGACTTAAATTAGAAGGCAACATCATCAAGTATGGATAACGTCTATACTTGAAGTAATAGTACGACTTTAAGTGATGACTATTCACATTAAATGTCTTTCCAATTTTTAATCTTCATATCTCAACTACAACAAATAGGAAAACATTGAAAACCACAAAAGGACCGACCCAACAAGAACGTAATTTACCTAGGAATAATTTGAATATGGAATGATAAAGAAGCACTTTTTGACTAATAACAAAGATTTTCTTTGAGATCATCTTGTCGTGGAAAGCTTTGGTATTTTCCTTATATATTATTGCATTCTGATAAGATTCATTCCACATCTCTTCCAACTGTTGCAATTGAAGCTTTTTTTGCACTCTTGCATCATTAAAATTCATATTGCCGCACTTGATATCCTAATATGCCTTGTGTTTTAACTCCATAGGAACGTGACAAGGCTGTCCAAACACTAATCTATATGGGGACATACCAATTGGCATTTTATAGGTTGTCTTATATGCCCACAACGCATCTTTCAATTATTCCTCTTAGGTTGAACTATTTTCTCTAGGATCGTCTTGATTTATTTGTTAGATACCTCATCTTGGCCACTTGTTTGGGATGGTAAGAGGTGAAAACTTTGTGCATAATATGGTACTTCTTGAGCAACTTTTCCGTCACCCTATTGCAAAATTGTGTTCCCCTGTCACTTATGATGGCTCATAGCTACTCAAACCTAGAAAGGATGCTAGACCTGACAAAAACTCAATAACTTTTGTGTCATTAGTTTTGGTGGCTTTAGCTTCCACCTAGTTAGAGATATATTCAACTGCAAGTAAGATGCAATGAAAGCCAAAAGACAAAGGAAATGATCTTATAAAATCAATTGCCTAAACATAAAAAATTAACAAAAAGAATGGGAGTTTATGGCATTTGATTTCTACTCGATCGTTGGCACCTGTCATATGACTTGCAAAAGACATGTACATCCTTAAATAATGAAAGGTAGTAAAAATCACTCTCTAAAATTTTATAGGCAATCCTTTTTACCCCAAAATGCCCTCCATAAGCAAATGAATGATAGGTGTCCCGCTCTTAGGAACACATAGTACTAGGATTCACTCTTTAATTTATCCCTTTGAGCCTTTAACAAACCTATACATAATTTGTTAGTAACTAAAAAATTTACAATATTTACATACCACGGAGGTGTCAAATTGGTAGAAAAAAACTATTCATTCGGAAATGTTTCCTTTTAGAGGAATATCATCTTTTTTTTATGATCAAGCATATTTTTTGTCCCCTTCTTATATTTTATTTCCAAATAAAACCCCTAAAGGAGGAGAATCTATCTGATTAACCTTGCCTTTGTTTCTTTCCTAGTGAGCAAGTACTTCAAAGCTGCACAATCAGGGAAAATAATAACTTTAATGCCTAACAAGTATGACTGAAAATTTTCCAACGCAAACCCAACATATAAAAGCTCCTTTTCAATTGTGAAATAATTCAATTGGGTTGGACTTAAAATTTTTGAAGCATAGTAGATGGCATATATAGCTTTTCCCGCTCTTTGTCCTAGAACTGCCCCCATTACATAATCACTTGTAAGATTGATAATTTAGATTATGATTTGCTTAAGGACAACCAAAAGCTTAAATGTGGGGATATTTGATAAATGCTTAATTGACTATAATTATATACTTATATTTAATGTGAAATAGCAAATTTAGGTATTTTTGGAGATACGTGCACTACAAGAAAAATGTGAATTAGCGACGGAAATTTAGCAACGGACAATATACCGTTGAAAATTAGCGACGAAAATACACTTTCCGTCGCTACAATTATCTAATTTAGCGACGGAACTAATACTCGTCGCAAAAAATGGAGGGAATTTGTCTCGGCAAAATTTGCAACGGACAATAGCGACGAAAAAATCTACGGTCGCTAACTTTATCATCACTTAGCGACGGAACTTTTCATTCCGTCGCTAAATTTGGAGGAAATTCGTCCCGGCAAAATTTGCAACGGACATTAGCAACGGAAAAATATACCGTTGCTAACTTTTGAGGGAGTTAGCGACGGAAATACTATTTCCGTAGCTAATTAACGATGAAACCCCTATTTCCGTAGCTAATTAGCGACGGAATAGCTATTTCCGTAGCTAATTAGCGACGGAACTCCTATTTCCGTCGCTAAAATCAACGTAAAAAAATTCATTTTACGACGGTTATAATTTCCGTCGCTATCAATGGAGGGAACCATCCGCCAAATTTAGGTAAAAAAATATAATTAAATTTAAAATATATTTTAAAAAAAAATTAAAATTCACAATAATTATAAAAGTTAAAGTAAATAAAATATCTAATTAAAAACTTTTAAAAATTAAA
>JAOQMR010000007.1:21598040-21608365 GCA_027563865.1 Erythroxylum pelleterianum
GGGACATTCTATTTTCTGTATGCCCCGCATCGTTTTCTGGAAAGAACTCGCATAACCTATCCGTGGCTGATAGTAAATGGACTTACATGCCCACCTTCACGAGGCTTCACGCTTCTTATCGAACACTCCACTATTAAACATAAGCACCTGTTCTTTTTTAGCTTCTACATTGGTTTACATGATTCCAGAACCCACTTGTAAGTAATCTTCACCGTTTATATATTCCAGGAGCAATAGCTAGAAGAACCTTCAAGCAAAGGAAAACCAAGAATCTCAACTTCTTACTTTCTGTATCTCATCAGTTTTGGCTTTTAGATCAATGGTAAGTAATGTTACTGGTTCTTGAGAACCCGTTTAGTGCTATCTTGTCCTGACCTACACAATTAATTGAGCTTGCAGAATATGTGGAAACAGATGGCAAATCGTTTGAGAGGAAACACGACACTTACCACCGCAACTTCTCCTTATGCCCCAGCAAGTGAGTTTGGTCATCGTGTTCAAAGAAATGGCTTCAAGATATCTGAGAAGGGTGATTTGGTGCCGGTATATGTCGCTCTTGGGATGATCCTTGTATCGACGACGTTAGGTCTTTACACGGCAAAGCATCAGCTACTTTACTCACCAACCGTGCGAGTGAAGAAGAAGCTGAGAGAGACGATACCGGAGGTGGAGTACCCTGAGAAAGTGGTGGACGAGTCGTCTAAGTTCATGGAGAAGTCGCTTCTCAGAAAAGTGGCCTACGTTCAAAAATTTGAGAGTGGTCTTCAGGACATTCCTGATGCCATTCGCAAGGATGTTTTTGCTCACCCACCTCGCACAGAAACTTTAAAATCTGTAGGAATCGACCCCCAGAAGCCTTAATCTACTCTTTACCTGCCTGTAAATTCGTGTAAGAACCACTCAAACTGTGTGAACTTCGAGTCTTCAATCATATGATTCATATCCTGGAACTGTGGAAATAAAAGAAAGATTTAAAAGAAAAAATGGATTGCATCGTGTGAGCTTGACGATATCTTGAATTTGATGATGTCCATTCTTAAACATCATCAAGGAAAGACATAAGCCCCAAGGTTTTGCTACAACCAACACAAAGTTCGAAGCTCAGTTTCATTTTGTAGTAAATAAGGGAGATAGAAAGATAGAAGAGAACACTTCAACAATTTATATAACTCACTTGATTTGAATTTTTTTTGTCTCATTTTAGAAATGAACTAGTACATGGTATTTATAGATACATAAGACACCTCTTTGAAACAATACATAAGATAGTAAATGCAAGATAAATGCATAAGAAAAATACAATGAACCTCAAAATACATGAATTAAATATAGAATCAAGTTTAATTAAATGCTCTACTAATATAATTGCATTTTTTAACATCCTCCCTTAAACTTGATTCTTCTTGATAACTCCAATCCACGCACGTAGCTTAGCAAAATTTTCAAACTTCAATCCTTTGGTAAAAATATCGATTACATGACTATCACTACTCACATGAGAAAGCTCAACTTTTTTGTTCTCAACACACTCTCTTATAAAATAAAACTTGTATCTATGTGCTTACTTCGATCGTGGAATATAGGATTCTTCTCCAATGCTATAGCAAATTAAAAATAGAGGTAGCTCCATCTTAAGTTACATGTAGCATCTTCAAGAACCTTCTTAACCAAATTGCACGTGTGATACAAGAATTAACTACAACATATTCGGCTTCACATGTAAATAAAGTCACAATGGGTTGTTTTTGAGAACTCCAAGTAAAAGAAGTGTCACCTATGAAAAATATAAACTTGTTTGTGCTCTTTCTATTATCAACATCGCCTCTCCAATCACTATAACCAACAAGTTGAAAATTAGATGAAGAAGAATAGTGCAAACCATAGTCAATAGTACCTTTGATATATCGCAAAATCCTTTTAGCCATTGCCATATTCTATCATCAACATCGCCTCTCCAATCACTATTACTATAACCAACAAGTTGAAAATTAGATGAAGAAGAATAGTGCAAACCATAGTCAATAGTACTATTGATATATCGCAAAATCCTTTTAGCCATTGCCATATGAGTACTAGTTGGAGCTTCCATAAAACGACTTATAACCTCCACTCCAAAGAGAATATAAGGTCTTGTACAAGTCAAATACCTCAAGCTTCCAACAAAACTCCTAAAAAGAGTTGGATCCACCTTTACACTTTCATCAAACTTCGAAAATTTTGTTGCACAATCAATTGGGGTATTAATGAGCTTGCAATTCTTCATCTTAAATTTCTCAAGAATCTTTCTTACATAAGCCTCTTGAAAAATAAGGATACCATCATCATCTTGCTTCACTTCAATAACCAAAGAAATAGGACATGTTCTATATCAGTCATTTCAAATTCTTTAGTCATCACCTTCTTAAACTCTTTGAACATCTTTGAATTGTTACCCGTGAAGATCAAGTCATCAACATATAGGCATACAAGAAGAATGCTTCTATTTTCACCTTCTTTGACATAAAGAAAAAGTTCTTGGGGACTTTTGATGAATCCATGGCCTTGGAAATACTTATCAATGTGGCTATACCAAGCTCTTGAAGCCTGTTTCAAGCCATATAATGCCTTCTTTAACTTCAACACTTTATCTTCATGTCCTTTCACCAAGTATCCCAATGATTGTTGGATAAACACCTCTTCCTCAAGTTAGCTATTTAAGAATGCCGACTTGACATCCATTTGATAAATCTTCCATCTCTTTTGCGCTACTAAGGAAATAATTAATCGAATAGTCTCTAGTCGAGCCACAGGAGCAAACACCTTATCATAATCTACTCGATGTTGTTGACTATAACCTTTAACAACAAGTCTTTCCTTGTACCTCTCTACTTCTCCTTGAGCATTTCTTTTGACTTTATATACCCATTTCACACCAATAACCTTTTACCCCTTTGGAAGATTAGAAAGCTCCCATGTGTTATTCTTTTGAATTTCTTGAATCTCTTCATCTATTGCACATCTTCATTTCTTTTCTTATATAGCTTCTTTAAAGTGCATCGGCTCGAAATCGACAAAGAGACAAAATAGTGTTGTATTTTCTACCATCTTTGTGTGGACTCATAATGATCTCATAGACTCCTTCCTCTAGAACCCTCGGACGAGCTTTAAGGAGCACTTTCATTTCTTCTAGGATTGGGTGATTGAGGAGGAGTATGAATATCTTTTATTCCTGTCATGGTCAAAATCTCCAATCATAGGAAATGAAATACTTTCTTCATTTTTAGAGACGTCCCACTTCCACAAACTTGTTGGAATCCAACCGTGATCAAATCACGGGCACAACAGAAACAAGACTTTTACAAATTTCAAGTTAATCCCGATAATTGAATAAACTTGAATAAAATGTAAAACGAATTAAAAATTGTACCTTGTTCATCTTACTATTGAAAAACCTTTGAAATTTTTTTCGATTGATCAATCACGAGTTGTTCAAATGTCTAATCTCTGATGGTATCCACATAGCAATTCTTAAGACTGATTTTGAGAGGAAGAAGACAGAGTGCTAACTTCTAAAATGTTCTTCACTTTTTAAATAGAAAAATCATAAGGGTCTTTAATTAAAATTAATTTTCTTTAATTATAATTAATTTAATTTTAATAAAATCAAATATCTTATATTTGACTCCTAAAGTTTCTAAAACTTTACAATTAAGTCTAACTTAATTAAATTGATTTTTATTTCACAAATTGCTTTTAGATGTGCGACACATTAGGTTCCTAATAAATTGACAATGATTATAAATTCTAATTCTAATTCTTAATTAGAAGCAAATAAATTAAAACTTTTTTAATTTATCTTTAATTTTTCAATTAGACAATTCATTAACCATAAACTATAATTGACTTTTAGCAACATGTCATGATTACCCAAATATCAGGAATGTCAAAGTGATTGACTTAACCTATCCATACATGGCTATGATGTATAATTTAATCCTTTCGTCATTTAGTATTCTAACTGGACAAAGTACATATACGCTGTCTACTCTTATCATCCAATTATGTTCGTTCTTACTAATTAGTAATTGATTTATAATTGAAATTTGAAAACACCTTTTTCAAATGTCAATTCACTTTCACCAGAGAAGTCCATAAATCATTAATAATAAAAAAACAGTTGAATATTATCTATAATTATTTTAGAGTAACGAATCCTATATTGACTTACTCAACTATCTCTATATGATTCATATTGTATCTAGTTACTACCGACTTAATTATAGTAAGATGATTCATAAATAGCATCAAAACACAACAATTCTCACACGAGATACCTTTGTAATCTCAAGTCTGAGGATTAATTATACATCCATCACTATGAGATAATCTATAGACACATAAGTAATATTCCATCCGGAATTCTCATAATCGGATCAGTTCAATGACTTATTCTCTAATAATCATCCACACATTAATTTAAATATCTCTATACTTTAATTTATGAGATCAGTTACTTTCTTCATAAGAAAGAAACATAATGTGTGTTTTACCGTTTCAACAATATTTTTTCTTGATGATACTACAACTAGGAACAGTTAGAAATAACACATAAGTGTACATTGAATCTCATAATTATGATCTCATCATAATTTCAGTTACATAGTTGTTATTCCAAGGATTTTACCTTTAGTAGTAAATCATAAAATATTAATTAAATTAATACATAAAGACAAATAAAACCTTTTATTAATTAAAATAAAGTCATACATTAATTTGCATCAAATTGATTGGTTGCAAGAGCATAAACTAACAATCTCCTACTTGCACTAAAGTCAAACCCTTGTGAATCTAATATCATATCCATCTATATGTCAATCATGTCTGTTTTGAGACAATGGTTTAGTAAGAGGTTCTACTAGATTCTCTTCAGTGGGAACTCGCTCCAATATTATGTCTTTCCGCTCCACTATTTCCCTGATCAAGTAAAACTTCCTTAGTACATGTTTAGACAGTTGATGAGACCTAGGTTCCTTTGCTTGCGCAATAGCACCGTTGTTGTCACAATACAATACTATAGGCTTAACAATGCTAGGAACCACTCCAAGTTCAATGATGAACTTCTTGATCCAAACTGCTTCCTCTTTCACCTCTGACATTGAATGTACTCTGCTTTAGTCATTGAATCTGCAATGGTTGGTTGTTTAGAACTCTTCCAACTTATTGCACCACCACTTAGAATGAAGATATACCCTGACTGCGATCTACTATCACCGAGATCTGACTAGAAACTATCATCTAAATATCCTTGAACTCTCGGTTCATTTCCTCCATAGACCAAGAAAAAATCTTTAGTTCTTCTCAAGTACTTTAAGAAATTTTTCACAACCGTCCAGTGACCCTCACCAATATTAAACAGAAACCTTCTCGTTATGCTTAAAACATTAAAAACATCTGGTCTAGTATATAACTTTGCATACATGATTGATCCAATTGTCGAAGTATATGGAATACAATACATTTTATCTCTCTCCTCTTGTGTCTTTGTACACATACTTTGTGAGAGAGAAATCCCATGTGATATGGGTAAGAATCCCTTCTTGGAAGTCTCTATGTTAAACCTCTTTAGCATTTTATCTATGTACGTGGATTGGGGCAATCCAAGCCACCTCTTTGATCTATCTCTATAGATCTTTATTCTCATAATATAGGCTACTTCTCCCATATCTTTCATAAAGATGTTTTTAGACAACCAAATCCTTACAAACTATAGCATAGGTATATAGTTTCCAATTAGCAATATGTCATCCACATATAGTACCAAGAAAATGATTGCACTCTCACTAATCTTCTTATAGACACATGGTTTATCCATATTTTTAATAAAATCAAACTCTTTGATTGTCTCATCAAAACGGATATTCCAACACTGTGACGCTTGCATAAGTCCATAAATGGACCTTTGTAACTTGCATACTTAATTAGGAAATCTCTTGGATTCAAAACCTTCAGGTTGTATCATATACACATCCTCCTGTAAATTCCCATTAAGAAATGTTGTTTTGACATCTATCTACCAAATTTCATAGCTACTGGCGAAAAAGTTTTATCAAAATCAACCCCTTGTTTTTGTTTGTAACCTATAGCCACTAACCTACTTTATACGTATGTAAATTACCATCCATGTCAGTTTTTCTCTTAAAAATCCACTTGCATCCAATGGGTACAATACTAGTAGGTGCATCAACCAAAGTCCATACTTGGTTACTGTACATGGATTCCATTTCAGATCTCATAGCTTCTTGCCATTTTAAAGAATCAATGTCAGACATTGCTTCTTTAAAAGTAGTAGGCTCATCATATATGAGCGATACATTATCCTTTCCCTGCTCAATGTGTAGATCTAATCTAATGGGAGGACGACGTATTCTACTAGTTCGTCGTAGAATATGTTGTCTCTTGAACTCTCTGTTTTACATCATATGTATCAACTTGAGATTCTTGCTCCATTTTGATGTGAATTTGTGGCTCTTGAACTTCTCTAAGTTCAACCTCACTCTCATTACTTTCTTTGAGAATAAATTATCTTTCTAAAAATGTAGCATGTCTTGAGACAAACACCTTTTACTCAATAGGATGATAAAATTAATAACCAAAACTCTCTTTTGAATGCCCCACAAATTTGCATTTATCTGATTTAACTTGAAGGTTATCAGATATAGCACGCTTCACATAAGCTTCACATCCCCAAATCTTTAAGTGTGATAATCCAGGTCTTCTACTAGTCCATATCTCATATGGTATCTTATCAACCGATTTATATGGAACTCTATTTAGAAGATATATTATGGTTTCAAATGCATACCCCCAAAAAGACATAGGAAGGACAACATGTCTCATTATTGAACGTACCATATATAATAGTGTGCAATTTCTCCTCTTTGAAACTCCATTATATTGTGGAGTTGCAGGAGGAGACCATTGTGAGAGAATCTCATTCTCTTTTACCATTGTGAGAGAATCTCATTCTCTTTTAAGTAACCAAGAAATTCACGATCTAAGTATCCACCACCTCGATCTGATCTAAGTATCTCAATACTTTTGCCAGTAGTCGAAATTCTTTGAACTTTTCAAGTGATTCAGACTTTTGTTTCATCAAGTACACATAATCATATCTAGAATGGTCATCTATGAACGTAATGAAATACGAGACTCCACCTCTAGTGTTTGTGGACATAGGCCCATATACATCTGAATGTATTAATGTTAGTACTCACTAGCACGTTGTCCCTTTCCCTTAAAGGGTAGTTTGTTCATCTTTCTCAATAAACAAGATTCACAATTTTTACATGATTCATAATTAAAAGGATCCAAATATTCTTCTTTATATAATTTTATGATTATAGTTTCATTGATATGTCCTAACCTACAATCTCATAAATAAAATTGGAGGTTGTTTACTTAATTTTCTTTTCTTACTATTTATATTAAGAATTGGTTTTTCAAGATCTAACTCATACAAACTATTTGTAAGTAATCCAGATCCATAATAAACATTATTTTTATAAAAGGAACAACCATTATCCTTAATTACAAAGACAAATCCATTCAAATCCAAATAAGAAATAGAAATGATATTTCTTGTAATTACAGGAACATAATAACAATTATCAAGTTCTAATACAAGGCCAAAAGGCAAAGTTAAACTATAAGTTCCTACAGCTAATGCAACAACTCTTGCTCTATTGCCAACTCGCAGGTCCACTTCGCCTTCTTCAATGATCTATTCCTTGTTAACTTCTGCATGTTATTACATATGTGAGAACCACAACCAGTATCTAATACCCAAGAATGTGGAACAGAAGTGGAAATCATAAACATACTTAAAGAGACAGCTTCCTTAAGCTTCTTATCTTTCAGGCTAGTAAGATAAAATGGGCAGTTCCTCTTCCAATGTCTGTTGACTCTGCAATGAAAACTTGTACCCTTGTTATTGCTCTTCTTCTTGACACCTACTTTGGCCTTTACTACATTAGTAGAAGCCTTATGTTTCTTGTTATTATTCTTCTTAAAACCCTTTTTCATGCTTTTAGAAGAACCGATAACAAGTACAGAATTGGGTTCCTTCTTAAGGCACCCTTCCGCAGTCTTGAGCATGTTCAACAGTTCAGGCAATGTCATGTCCTTCTAGTTCATACTGAAGTTCATAACGAATTGTGAAAATCTCAAACTTAGAGACTGCAACACCAGATCAACGCTTAACTCATAGTTCATGACAGAATCTAATTAGGCCAATTTTTCAATACCCAATCATCTTCAGCACATGAAGGTTGACTGAAGATCCTTCTGTCATCTTGCATTGAAATAGTACCTTGGAGATTTGATATCTCTCCACCCTCCTTTGTACACCAAATAACTCCTTAAGATGCAGTATCATATTAGGTGCATCCATGTTCTCATGTTGCCTCTGAAGTTTAGGAGACATGCAAGCTAACATCACACATGTAGCTTGTTCAACGCCACCAATATAACCCTGATATTTCTCCCAATCTTCATCAGTTGTATCTGAATAAGGTTCTGATGAAGCAGGAGTATCAAGAATGTATAACGTCTTTTCTTACCTAAGAACTATTCTTCAGTTTCGTAACCACTACAAAAAGTTGGGTCCATTAAGCTTTTTAGCATCCATGATGCTCCTCAATATCAGGTTGGTACTCATCTTCAAATTCAATAACTGAAAAACATAAAAGATGCATATATTAGTTTATATCCAAAATCAAATAAAATAAGGACTTTAAAATTATTTGATTACTCCCACTATTTTATTCAAAATAATAGCCCTTATTATTATATCGAAAAATTATCAAATAATTTCCTAATAGGCTAGGATCCTATTTAAAATTAATTGATCTTGAGTTTGCTTAACAAACCAACTAAAATTGTGACTCCTAGAACTATTAAGTGACAACTTTTGTCAAAATATATCACATATATTATTCCCAACCCTACCTTTAAATCTATATGATCATGAGTTTGCTTAACAAACCGACTAAAATTGTGACTCCTAGAACCATTAAGTGACAACTTTTGCCAAAATATATCACATATATTATTCCCAACCCTGCATCTAAATCTATATGATCATGAGTTTACTCATCTAAATCACACAAAATTAGTTATGTAGGACCCATTAATTTAAGATAAAACCTATTCGGGTTAAAGTGACCTTGAGTTTACTCAACAAGCCAAGCAATAAACATAATTATGGTTTTATTCTCAAACAATGGAAGGCAACTATCACATTCTTAACGTGTACTTAATATTTT
Source organism: Erythroxylum pelleterianum (assembly GCA_027563865.1). Classification (NCBI taxonomy): domain Eukaryota; kingdom Viridiplantae; phylum Streptophyta; class Magnoliopsida; order Malpighiales; family Erythroxylaceae; genus Erythroxylum; species Erythroxylum pelleterianum. The sequence continues at coordinate 21,607,343 of JAOQMR010000007.1, forward strand.
ATTAAAGAATTTAAATTTTCAAAAAAATCCGATCTCATTAAAATAATATAATCACATTATATTTATAATTTCAAATATAATTTAATTATGAAAGAAATTATTTAAAACTTTTGCTTGATTCTAGTTATTGATTTGATAATAAATTTATTTTAATAATCTAACTCTTGAAAAATTAAATTAAATTCCAAAACTTTTCCTAATAAAAATTCCCTTTGAAAACAAATTTCAAAATTTAGTAAAACACTTTTCAGGAGTATAAATTAATTTAATCTATATAAAAATAATTAAATTGAAAATTTAGGTTTTGTAAAAAACGAATAAAGAAAGAAAACACAACCAACAAGGATGTTGACGGACCCGTGAAATTCACGCGCCAATCACACCTTCATGGATATGTGGTAGAGAATGGTGGCCGCGTGTCTAACACCGCCCATCGTTCTCCCACCTATTTTCCAGAAACAAGGAAGTTTCTAGAAAAATAACTTCCATCTCCCATGTTTTTTAGATCTCCCTGCAACTGCCGGCCATGCTTCCATGTTTTTCAAAACATTGTCCAACCAACACCCACATTTTTGCAACCGGTGTCTCTAATGATTCTCAACCGCTGTCTTCGATGTTTTTGTCGTCGCCTCCACGCCACCCTTTTAGGTCTCCACCCGTCGGCCACCATGCTTGGCGTCAAATGTGACGCTTGGCATCGCAGACGACCCACTAGCAGAGCCGACCCTGGGTAGGGGCCAGTAGGGCACCTGCCCAGGGCCCACTATAAGAGGGGGCCCTCAACAGCCCCCTCTCTAGACTCTTAAGTGATGCAAAATACTGATATGTTTTAACGTTGGAGCGTCCATTCATTCTTCATACATGTATATATATATATATCCAAAACAAACTTGATCCATTCTCAAACTTAATTAACGTCCAGTTAGTATACATGGTAATTTTGGGTTCAAGGTGTGTGTGTTTGTTGACTGAAGCCATCATTTTCCAAGAGCCACACACAATCATAGGAGTGTCTATTGGTTG
>JAOQMR010000007.1:21609822-21619914 GCA_027563865.1 Erythroxylum pelleterianum
TTTTTTTCAAGAAACCAATAGCTGCAATCTCCTGGAAAGTATCTCGGTCCTGATACAATTACCATCATGGCTTTCAGATCAACGGTATGAAGCTTTAAGATTTTCTTGATGGCTGCGTTAGCTCACTGTCTGATTACTCAATATATATACCATAAGGTCTCTGACTCTAATGATTCGTGCAGGGTTATTGGAAATCAATGGTCGGTCGCCTAAGATCGACCACAACATACGCTACCTCCACCGCGCCAAAGCTGAAGGCGTATGCTCCGAGTCCAACAGCTGGGTTGGGACCATCTCAGCAGCGGAAGTCCAGTTGGCAAAAGGGTGAGTTCGTGCCTGTTTATGTAGCCATAGGGATGATAATCCTCTCCACGTCTCTTGGTCTGTTCACAGCGAAGCATCAGATGATGCATTCGCCGGGTGTTAGAGTGAAGAAGAAGACGAGAGAGACAATTCCAGAGTTGGTTGACCCTGACAGAGTGCTGGACGAAGCTGACAGGTTCGTGAAGAAATCGTTCTTCAGGAAAGTGGGTCATGTGCGGGAGTTTGATCGAAGCACCCCTCACAAAGATGCTTTCGCTCATGGCAAGCCTAAAGCTGAGACTCTGAGGTCTATCGGGGTTGATCCTCAACAGCTTTAAGAGCAAGACTGAATCCGGGAGGGTAACTGTGGAGCCTGTAGTCGAAGTGGGTGTGATTGAGAATAGACTACCTGGAGACTAAAATAATGTGGGGCTCTTGTACATATTCTATGAGGTTTTTGTAACATTGTAGTGATATTGACATAATGCCAAGAGGAGGAATGTAGTAATAGGATGGCATTTTGGTCAGTGGGTACTAGTTGGTAAATGTAAAATTTGAAGATATTTTAAATGAAATTGACTTGTATGAAATTGAAAATTTTTGGATTGTTTAATTTGAATATAATTAGATTTTGGCTGTTTAAATTTGATTAGAGTTTTTTTATTAAATTGTATTCCGAATATAAATTGTTTATTAAGTCTCTGATTTGTTTCAAATGCAGAATATAATAATTATATTCTAATTTTGATTGTTATGTTATTGCTATCACAAATAAAAAAAATAAATTAAAAATAATTATTATTTTTAATAATTATGATTAATGATACTAAAATTTTATAATAAAAATAATTATATTATATTTTGTTAATTTTTAATTTAATTAATCACTAAAAGAATAAATTAAATAGTCACGAAATTTCTTGAATTTGGACACTAATTAGGATGAAATTCAAAATTGTTTCTAGGTTTAGGGGCATCCGTTACTCCCATGTAAACTATAAACTTCGAATTGCGCAAATCAAAAGAAATTTACCCATTTTAGAATAAGTATTAGATCTTTTTTTCCTTTTAAAAATGCATTTTGATTTGAACTTGTGGACTTGGTTATGAATTAAGTTTTGGTACAATACTGTACCGGTACTAGTTAATATCGGGTATTGTTTTTGGTAATTTTTTAAATTTATGAAATAGTCTCTGAATTTTTTTAAAAATTACAAAATAATTCATTGTTATATTGTACAGTTGTACTGTATTTTTTTAACCTTGTCTCCAAAAATCATAATAATAAATAATAATCACAATTTTAATTTAATTTATAAAATAAACTTAATAATTATTAATAAATATAATTAAATTTAAAATATATTTTTAAAATATATAAATTTCAAATAAATTTTTATTTAATAATTAAAAATATATAAAATAAATATTGGTTTATAAAAAATATTTTTAAATTATTTATTTTAAAATAAAATATTTATTAATAAATATTATATAAAATATTAAAATAAATTTAAATAAAAATAATTTATTTTTAAAGTTTATTTAATTTATAATTATTATTAGTAATAAAATATTTATTTTTATTTTAAAAACAAAAATTAGAAATTCACAATAATTATAAAAGATAAAGTAAATAAAATAACTAATTAAAAAAACTTTGAAAAAAAGAGACGGGAGGGAGGAAGAACTTAAAAATTTTTGAAAATTTTGCAAAAAAGTTTCCCTATTTTTAAAATTTTTTGGTACTGGTCGGTATTTAATTTTGGCCTGTATTTTAAATACCGTTCGGTACCGACCATTATTTAAACCTGGTACAACCAACCCTCTATTTCGTATTGATTTTGGTCCGGTACAATACGTACCGGCCGGTACAAAATGATATCCACATTCTTGACTTGTAGCATTTCAAGTTTAAATTAAACCTTAATTTTTTCAAAATATTTAAAACAATCCTTAAGTGGATAAAATTTTAACATTATGCCAATTATAACGTGACATTATTTTTTATTTTTAAAATAAAAGATAATTATCTAAAATAATATAAGTATGGACTTTAGATGTTAAGTGAGGTTCACTATTTAAAATGTATAATAGTTAAACACCGTTGGCACGAAATTGTAAAATCTACTTTTTGATTAATTTAAGAAATTTAAATTAATTATGTAATAATAGACTCACTTTTTATTTTAAAAATATATAAATAATTAATTAACATAAAATTGATTAATTTAAGAAATTAATTATGTAACAGTGGACTAACTTTTTATTTTAAAAATATATAAATAATTAATTAACATGAATTAGTTAACCGTCCATTAAAAAGCTGCTCTAAACGTTTTAGAAATGATACAAAGCTTCAAGACGTTAAGTTGCAAGTTACATTATGTTATAAATGTTAGTTTTAAAATTAAACTTTTAATTATATTTTCTAGTCTTTTAAGAGTTTTGACTCTCAAAAAAAATTCTAGTATATGTTGCTTATGCCTTCCGTACGCTTTTTCATATTCAATTTCAGGATCATTTCATTGGACGGTTCACAAACACAACCAGGTTTGTCCTTTGTCACCTTTAACTTTCTAAGCGATACGCTTGTTCGGCTTAATATATTCTGAAGGAGAATCCTTAATCAGGAGAAGTTTCGTTTCACTTTCAAGTCTTGGCAGTACACAGCTTGTCATTTAAGAATCCTGAGCCAAAAGGACAAAACTGATATTGAATTTAAGTTGCAACTTGTACCTAATTATTCTCGTGACCCTTGTTAGATGGAATGAGCTAACATTCCCTGAAGTATCCCACTACGGTTCAAAGAACTTGGCGTGAATTTCTTTGCTCAGGAACTTGGAAAAGTAAGGAAAGGTGAGCATAGTACTGATTTTACTAAACAGGAGGCTTAGCTGCATTGCAATTGGTTGGTCAACTGTTGAAACTTTCTTTTCCAGATATAATAAATGGTTCCGGACTCGGGATCTTCAGCTGGATTTCTCTGTGAAGGTTCCTGTTTTTGGTTCAGGAGCAGCCTTGCAAGGATTTTGAGGGATTGGTCTGATGTATTACTGGTTGGAGAAGCCTCCACTCTCCCTCAAAGGCTTCCGGCATCAAATTATGGCGATGTTGGAAGCCTACTAGGGAGACTGGAGGCTTGTTCTCCAACCCTGATGACTCGTTGAACTGCATGTACGAGTTCTTCATCAGAAAATGAGGTTCTGTGGGGTGAATCGGTTCATCAGCCATAGAGTTTCATGAAACTTCTGGAGGGAGATTAGCAGCTTCTGCATCTTTCAATGGTTGATTTTGATTAGTTAGTTCGATACTGTCTTATCCTTGTTTGCATAAATCAGTACCTTGCAGTGCTATGATACTAGTTTATATACGAAAAAGTCCCCGATCACCTTCTACAGAGGCGTAATCATCAAGGAAGCTTTTCAGTTCATGTATGTCCGCACTAACCTTGTAGCAAAATTAAAAGCCTGCTGCTTTGTTAGAATTCAGATCCTGATACTGTTTATGCAATTCAATATGCCAAAGAAACAATTATGCTTTATGATAAAGCTGATTAAAAGCCATTAACTCAACTGTCGATGCTTTTGAATGAAGCATATCTCAACTTTCTTAATTGTTTATAGCGTCTCCAGGTTGATCATTTCATGGTAGGCAGCTTCCAGGATTCCTACAAAGTACGAGCTCACAGCTCAAAACTAACTACTCAAGATCGAACCCCGCCAATTTCTAGTAAAATGGTAACTGAAATTCTAGTCAAGCCTTGTATAGTTTGTTTCACGAGAATTAAGGAGCTCATGCTACAGGGTTGAAATTCTGACAGGGCATGTAGGTTCTTTACACTTTAGCTGTTAAATAAAAAGGAAAGGGCTAACACCAAAATTGTCCTTGCATCCTGAAAGGCTAGAAGTCCTTGTGGTTCAAATCCTGAAAGAGGACACACTGCAGGAAACCAGGGTGCAATTACCAGTTCTTGTTCAAATCCTGAAAAGGGACAATTGCAGGAATCCAGGGTATGCAACGGACAGTTCGTCACAGCATCGTTGTACTGCTATCCCGAGCCTCAGAACAAACATTATGATGAATGAAGGTTGCCAACAATGGCGTACTCTTCAGAGAAAGAGAGTAGTTTCGGCGATGACTGCTAAGAAGCAGAATATCTTAAGAAGAATCTACAGATCGACACATCTGAGGTAGCTAAACTCAAAATCTTAAGTACAATACAATAAGGTTGAGCTAAAATTTCTGAAGTTATCTGTTTTTATCTCTTGTTGTTTTCACTTTTAACATGATTTAACAGAATTTATTTGACATAACCAGAAGATAGAGTAAGAATATGCTAACTTCCAATCCATTAGTTTATAATCGCCTGGAGAAACATCTGATTCACCAGCACCTCTGGTTCTGATATGATCATTTTATCATGATTTCGGAGAATTAACTTTCTCTGAATTCTCACCTCATTGGTTGTCCTTTAGCAAATTAATTTCCAGGCTCTGTCAGTTGTTCCAGAAAATCAAAGCACCTTACCAGTTAGCTTGAATTTGATGGATTTCAAGACGACACTGGCTTACTTTCCTTCTGGATAGACATGATGTGGCCAACTTCTTGCAGTGGTTGAACACTTCATATCCATCGGAAAGGGATCCTGGAAACTAGAGCTAAAAGTTCTGCTTATTTTGGAAAAAGTGCATTTATAACCCAAACTTTTACAACAAATTACAACTTACAATGTTAATGTTTTGAAGCACTCAAATTAAACCTTAAAATTTTCAAAACTTTAATTTCATATTAACATATATTTTTTAAATAAAAAAAGATTCATTATCGCTTTCATTGGAATCTATAGTTACACATATTATACAGTAGATCTCACTTATTACGTAACAAGTAGGAACGTAATTATACATTTCAAATACATTTTGTCACGTGACAATGACCCCACTTTTTAAATAAAAATAAATAATAAAAAAATACAACGTTAATGATATTTAATTGATAAGAGTGCATTTCACTTGTCACGTGATAGTAAAATATACTTTTATTTTCAAAAATAAAAAATAATGTCACGTTAGTATTCATTTAATTTATGAGAAATTAATACTATTAAATTTTTCATCAACTTAGGCTCTATTTTGAATATTTTGAAAACATTTTAATTCAATTTCAACGCTTCAAAATGTTAAAGTTTGTTCGGTATTTTAATGTAAACATTAGGTTCAAAATACACTTTTTCACTTGTGTACCTTTTCGGGATGAATAAAAATAATTCAACATAATTCTCGTGATATTACATTTTCAGGAGCTTTTCCATTCAAGAAGTGAAAAAAAGAGTAGTTAAAATTATATAAATGCATATGTTGAAGTAAAATTTTCAAGTAATTTGAATAATTAATTTATTAAGTAATTTATTCAAAATTTGTGATTTTAAAGATTATTTTGTACTCCAAAGATAATTATTATATATTTATCAAATATTTAAAATAACAAATTAACATAATAATATTTTTTCTAAGAGAAATATAAAATTTCCAACACAAGTCATATAACTTAAAGGAACTTTATAAAAGCAGTTATATTAAAAATTATTTGTATTTTAATTAATTATAATTTATAAATTTATCATATGATTAATGAATCATTATATATTTTAAGATTTTATGAAATATTATTAAAAATTAGATTATGATGACGCATTATATTATGAATAATTGAATGAATTGGATTAAATGTTTGTTCAAAATGACTTAATTAATAAAATTTGTTGTTAATGATCTAATTAATTAAATTTGTTCTTTATGTGCATATCAATTTAACAACTATATAAAAACAATATCGTTTTCTTTTCTAATAAAAATAAAAAATAAGCGGCCTTGGCCAAATCGAACTTGGGCTCAACTATTTAGGCCCAGCTGTCTTAGGCCGTCTCGAACAAATCTATCATGTCGGGCCGAACTGACCAAGCCCATTTTTTTCCGGACGTAACTCACCATTTAGCGTCCCTAAGACAAGTTAATTTTCTACAATTACAAATATAAAATTTAATCCATAAATCCGATCAGTCAAGAAATTTTAATATGGGAAAATATTTTTAAATCATTCACGCCTAAACTAATTTAATTACCGTGTAACATATAATATCAGTTTAGGAATGTAGACTTGCTGACATTCTGACGTGGTGATAAGTCATTGGTACACTCGACGTGTTTCTTGTTCCGATTGGCAGACACAAGGTGATGAACAGACATTCCAGATCTAAGCATATGTATTATAAAATATCCCAATTTCAAGAAGATTTGGATTTATAACATGTTCTCGAAGCTCTTGAGATAGTTTTTGGATCAAAAGATCATTTCATCTACGTAGAGAGAGGTCTAGGGTTTTCACAGAGACAGTGGTTATGGGAGAAGCCAAACGCGTCTCTCTCCGGTTGACTCTTCTCTTTCTGGTAGCTTCTAGTTGCTTCTACCAGCTTCGCGCCTCCGACGACGATACGGTAAGTAACTGGTTTCCATGAATCTCACTGTGATTATGAGTTTTGTTTTCATTGGTGTGTAATATCTTTGTATGTGACTGAGTTTATGAGTGTGAGTGGTGGATTTGATGGTGTAGGTCTTCTACGAATCGTTCGACGAGTCGTTCGATGGCCGATGGGTTGTTTCCGAGAAGAATGACTATCAAGGTATCTTGTGTTGCTTCAGATCTCGTCTTTAGCTGAAATAAAATGCTTAATTATTGCAGAATTTTGCTTTTGGAGCTTTAGTGGCTGTTGTTTGATAATTTGTGCCCTCTGTGTGATATGAATTGTTTTAGGTGAATAGTGATAGTTTTCGTATATATTTTTACTTTTTTTTCCTCTTAAGTGGACTAGTACGCCCTACGCCGTTATTTCGTGTTTTTGCTGTTTATGCGAAATGTCTGCTTTTATTCTTGTACGGTTTGGTTCAATGATCAGTAGGTGGGTTCATGTCTTCTGGCTGTGGCAGGTATTTAATGCATCTAGCAGCAGGAAAAGGAAGGATTACATGATTAGTTAAATTATAATAAATGTGCGAGAAATGGGGAATGTGGAGATTTTGGAAGCATATTGTTTACAATTCTAACCATTTATAGTTGAATGTCATCTATTGGTTATGACATTCTTGTAGATGATGTTCCTTATCCCAGATTTGTGCATCTCTTAAAATTCTGTTAATTCATGTTTGACTATATCCAGCTTTGTACTTATTGGTGCTTGGTATTTTCATCGTGTGATAGGTTTGTGGAAGCACTCAAAGAGTGAAGGACATAATGATTTTGGGCTTCTTGTGAGTGAGAAAGCTAGGAAGTATGCTATAGTGAAGGAGCTTGATGAACCGGTTAATCTGAAGGATGAAACTATTGTCCTTCAATTTGAAACTAGATTTCAAAATGGACTTGAATGTGGTGGTGCATATCTGAAATACCTGAGGCCCCAGGATGCCAGTTGGACAGCTAAGGAGTTTGACAATGAGTCCCCTTATTCAATTATGTTTGGACCCGACAAATGTGGAACCACGAACAAAGTTCATTTTATCATGAAGCATAAGAATCCAAAGAGTGGGGAGTATGTTGAGCATCATCTTAAGTTCCCACCTTCTGTCTCTTCGGACAAGCTTTCTCACGTATACACTGCCATTTTGAAACCTGACAATGAGCTTAAAATTTTGATCGATGGAGAGGAGAAGAAGAGAGCAAATTTCCTCTTATCCGAGGATTTTGAGCCTCCTCTAATTCCTGCCAAGACAATCCCTGATCCTGATGATAAGAAACCTGAGGATTGGGATGAAAGGGCAAAAATTCCTGACCCTCATGCAAAGAAGCCAGATGATTGGGATGAGGATGCACCCATGGAAATTGAAGATGAAGATGCAGTGAAACCAGAAGGATGGATGGACGACGAGCCTGATGAGATTGATGATCCTGATGCCACAAAACCTGAAGATTGGGATGACGAGGAGGATGGTGAATGGGAAGCGCCAAAGATTGACAACCCAAAATGTGCAACTGCCCCGGGTTGTGGGGAATGGAAGAGGCCAAAAAAGAGAAATCCTGCTTACAAAGGAAAATGGAGTGCTCCACTTATTGACAATCCAGCTTACAAAGGTATTTGGAAGCCTAGGGAGATTCCCAACCCCAATTACTTTGAGCTTGACACACCTGACTTTGAGCCCATTGCTGCTGTTGGGATTGAAATCTGGACCATGCAAGATGGTATCTTGTTTGACAACATCTTGATAGCAAAAGATGAGAAGGTTGCAGCAACCTACAGGGATACAACGTGGAAGCCTAAGTTTGATGTTGAGAAGGAGAAACAGAAAGCTGAGGAGGCAGCTTCTAGCACAGATGTTCTTGCTGGCTTCCAGGTAATGAATTCTGCAAGTCACCATTTGTTACTGTGTTTTGTTCTTTTTTCTCCTTGATCTGACATTTCGTGTAAATTATGCAGAAGAAGGTATTTGACCTCCTGTATCAGGTTGCGGATATTCCTTTCTTAAGTGCGCACAAGCAAAAGATTCTTGTAAGTCAAATATCATCTTCTTATTCAAGAATTTGTCAGACATTTATGTATGGACCTAATATTTGAACTCAATTCTGTAGGATGTCATTGACAAGGCAGAGAAGCAACCAAATCTCACCATTGGCATTCTAGTCTCCATAGTGGTTGTGATGTTCAGTGTTTTGTTAAAGATAATTTTTGGTGGCAAGAAGCCGGTAAGTGTCTTATCAAATCTTCTCATGTTCTCATATGTGTGCTTGATTTGCATCATAAAGTTAGTTCTCTTGAGCTTTTATATGGTTTAAATTCGTCTCATCATGTCTTAACCATCTGGGGATATAGGTCAAACCCAAGCCCGAGCCCGAACCCAAGCCCGAGCCTGAACCCGAACCCGAACCAACTGCAGAGACATCTAACCAGGAGGAAAGCAGCAGTGGTGAGAAAGCAGAAGAGAATGAGGACAATGCTGCCGCCGCAACCGCACCACGCAAGAGAGCACAAAGGCAGGCCTGAAAATTGAGGAGGTTTAGAGGGGCGTTTTCTTAAACTTTTGGTAAAATTACATAAGCTTAGTTGTGTTTTCGTAGTTTGATTAATGGCTATTCCTATTTTTGAACATGAAAGAAGATGTATGAAGAGTGTAAATGAGATTTTATCTATCATCAGGCTGTGATAGTTCCTTTCCAACCTCCAAGAACAGCTTTTGTTTCTCTACTTACTGATTTTTCACGTAAAAAGGAAAACATATATTGATTTGTCAATCCAGTTCATCCAAGTTTTGTCTTTCCATTCTATACCGTCCATTGACTCTTCTGTTCAACATGTTCATGTTCCTTCAATGCATATTATAATCGTGTTGCTAATCAAATGTAATTCATAGTAGCCTTCGGTTTTCTCATGCTGTTCAGTTCTTGAAGAGAGGAAGTTTACTTTTTTCAAAACGAGATAGTATGAAATATCATCAATGATGCTCCAGAAATATTAAAAACTTGGAACCAAGTTTGAATTCTGACTAATTCATTGGCTTAACAAATTTGATTTAATTATAAATTTAAATTTAAATTGTCAACTTAGATTCCAATTTATTAATTTTAAATTGTTAAATTAATTTAACTTGAAAAAAATCTGCAAAGGACATATTCAAACTCTTTAAGGTTTTAAATTAGGTTAGATTACATTACTCAAATCACATTGAGATTACTTCGGCTGAATGATTGTTTTAATTTGAAAGGTAAAATTTTAAAGATTGTGTTATTAAAAAATAATTAATT
>JAOQMR010000007.1:21676516-21688177 GCA_027563865.1 Erythroxylum pelleterianum
GGGTCGGGACTCGGGCCCAACGGTCCCCGTTCGTGATTTCTGTTCTGAATAGTTGGGCTCCGGAACGGGGTCCAACAATAATGGTGTTGTTGAAAGAAAACATTGACACTTAGTTGAAACAGGTCTCACTCTACTTGCACAAGCATCTATACCTATTCGTTTTTGGGATGACGCTACGAGTATATTACTCGGGATGTCATTTTTGATGAAACAGTTTTTCCTTTTGCTAAAACTGAAAACAACTTTCAACACACCAATTCCACTGTTCTAAACCTTGTCACCCTTCTTTCTCAACTCAGTCCTCAAACCTCCACATCTTTTGAACTAGTTCTAGTTAATGACCAAGCAGACAGTTGCACTCCCACTCCCTCATCAACTAATACAACTAATTCTAGTTCAAGTTTTTCAGGTGATGGTATACAGTTCAGTTCTGAAGGAAGCTCTGAAAGAAATCCACTCGTTACTTCTGAACCAGTAAGCATGGCTCAAAATGAAGGACATCAGATGAGGACTCGATTACATAATAAAGTGTCAAAACCAAAACAATTTACAGATGGAACTATTCGTTATCTACTCAACCGAATGGGGTTTGCTACTATCTCCACTGACACACCAATTACATACACTGAAGTTGCGACACAACCTCACTGGCGTCAAGCAATGGACTCTGAATTTCAAGCTCTTATGTGGAATAAGATGTGGCTTTTGGTTCCTTTTCGATAGGGACAGAATGTTATTGACTCCAAATGGGTCTACAAAGTGAAACAAAAATTTGATGGCTCCATTGATTGATACAAAACGTGTCTTGTGGCAAAGGGGTTCAAACAGCGTCATGGCATCGACTACGAAGATACGTTCAATCCAATTGTCAAGCCTACTACTGTCAGACTCATCCTTTCAATTGTTATTGCTTATGATTGGAGTCTTCAACAGGTAGATGTGCACAAGAAATTTCTTCATGTTGTTCTACAGGAAGAAGTTTACTTGCGTCAACCGTAAGGATATGAAGACCCAAAATTTCTTGGATTTGTATGCAAGCTCGACAAAGCACTTTATGGGTTGAAACAAGCTCCTAGAGTGTGGTTTTCACAGCTAAATTTCAAACTTTATGAGCTCGGATTTGTACCCTCAAAGGCTGACACCTCGTTGTTCTTTTTCAAATCATCAGAAGTACTCATCTATATGCTTATATATGTGGACGACATAATTATAGCTAGTTCAAGTTCATGTGCTACTGATAAGTTGGTTCAACAGTTGACTAGAGAGTTTGCTGTAAAAGATCTAGACAATTTGAGTTATTTTCTCGGTATTGAGGCATCTCACGTCAAGAATCGTTTGCTTCTTACTCAACAACAATATATTGCAGACCTGCTACTGCGAACAAAGACGACCAATTGCAAACCAACATCACCTCCTATGGCCAGTTCAATGCAACCATCTAAGACTCAAGGAACATCACTGTCAGAAGATGAGGTATTTCTGTATAGAAGTACAGTTGGAGTGCCACAATATCTTAGTCTCACTCGTCCATATATTGCTTACTTTGTAAACGAAGTATGTCAGTATTTACAAGCTCCAACTGAGACTCATTGGGCAGTAGTAAAAAGAATATTTTGTTAAATTAAGTCAACTCCATTGATGGGGATCTTCATTTAGCAGTCAAAATCCCAGCGTCTCAGTGCCTTTTCTGCTGGTGACTGAGCAGGGTGCTCTGATGATCGAAGGTCTACCAAAGGTTTTGTTGCTTTCTTTGAGCTAAATCTTGTGTCTTGGAGTTCTCAAAAACAGTCAACAATCTCTTGCTCAAGCATGGAAGCAGAATACAAGGCAATGGTGAATGCTACGACATAATTAATTTGGTTACAATCATTGCTGAAGGAGCTAGGAGTCTACTAGTCAAGAGCACCCTCCTTATGGTGTGATAATCTTGGAGCTACCTACTTGTTGGCAAACCCGGTGTTTTATGTGAGAACGAAGCATATTTAGATAGACTTTCATTTCATCAGAGAACGAGTGGCAACAAAGTCTTTGGATTTTCAGTTTATTTCATCGTTAGATCAAGTTGCAGACAATTTTACTAAAGCGCTTAATCGAGCTTTGTTTCACAAATTTAGTCACAATCTCAACTTGATTTCACTGGCTGAGATTGAGGGGAGGTGTTAGATTTAGTCTTATCGTTTTTTAGTTTGTTGATTTTATCTCTTGAGTTGTAATTTCTAATGTCTTCTGTTAGACGTAATCTTTTCTGTTAGATGAAATCTTTTCTGTTGTATCTTTAGTATATAAATTCATTGCGGGAATAACAGTGTCCTTATGTAGTCTAAATGAAACACTCTCCAGAAACTCTTCTTCTTTCACTCCTAAGATATGATAAGATTCAACCTTATCAATATCAAATACAAACGTGCACATTCAATAAAAGTCTACATACATTATCTTACTCTTCTTTCTACACAAACTCTTACATAAAAGGTAGAGAATCCTCAAAACTCTTAATGTATTTGGATTGCTACAAACCTACAAGGACTGAGTTGCATACCAATTGTTCTTTCTTGCTAAGGGCTTCAAATCATTAACTTAAGAGCATAAAACCTTTCTTTGGCTATAAACTTGAGAATTCAATGAAAAGCATAAATCACTATTGAAGATGGGACCGCCACAATCCGGTAAGTTCCCTTACACTAGCTATATATCTTTAACCCTCTCTCTCTTTTTCTTCTAAGTTATATTTGCAATCAAATCTTCTATTTTACTTTAATGCATATAGTGATTGTTCATCTTTATATGCTTCTCGATATTAAAATATTTTTATGACTATTTTTTTTTCAAAATTTCAAAATTGATGAAAGAAACCATTTGCATACTCTTCATATGCTAAAAATACATAATTATTCTTCTTTGAATACATATATTTCTTAATTTGCTTGAAATGCCATAATCTCGCATGCATAATTTGTATAAAATTCTATAAAATATTAACACGCATTTAAGTTAATTGTTATAAAATATTGACAGACATGTAAAAATTGTTGATTATAAGATCTACTTAGTGGAAAGAATGTTCTTTCTTTATTTCTTCTTAATTACAAATTACAAATGATTTAAGACTTGAAAGGTCTAAAAGGTTTATTTATTCAACTGACAAACAACAACTGCTATCAATGCTCCATGCGTTGCGAGTGTCGGGAGGGCTATTTCATGATTCCAATTCTTTATAACGCATGCTATAAATGCTTAATTTAATATGACTATTGGCTACAAATCTTGAAGGATTCATTAACACAATTTGGTGCATGAGGATGAGCAAGCAAACGTATATTTATGGAAAAAGATTGATTAGGTCCTAGATTTTAGTTTTTAATAATTACCATACCGAGACAATGAGAAGGGTAAAAAGATAATCTATATTTATATATTCTTTAATTTAATAAAAGTGTGTAAAAGGAATCTTTAGCTACACATTATAGATTTTAAATTTAATCCACAAAATAAAATAAAGGTGATAAAATAAAATTTTTAATAAACAAAGACTAATTTATTTGAATCACAAAAATTACAAAAATCCACCTATTGATTGAATTACTTTGAATTTTAGTCATTGATGATAATTATAAATTATGCACCTAACAATTAATTATTTTTTATATTTTATAATTTCACAACTATTTTTATAAATAATTTAAAATAATATAAATATTTTATAGAACTAAATAAAAATTTACCTCTTTTACCTTAATTAAAAATAGTTAGCTATTAGTAATGTTCCAAAACTCTAGGATGTTCCCAAGATTCTCGTAAATCATGGTAGATATCCAATATCTTTGGTACCTTTTAGGCGTTATACTAAATTATGAGTTCTACTACTAATATAACACTTATCACAAAGCGTGTGTTTAACTTTCTTCTTAACCTAGAATGTGAAGAGACTAGATTATTCAGAACCATGCATAACCTCAAAGAACACGGTGTTCAGATCGTCGTCTCATGCCTCTTGTTCATGGGTTTTCTCTACGTGATATTTCTCAACCCGGGTTTCAGATCCATACCTCTGTTTCGAGGCCAGGGTTGTTCGTGTTTGTCCAAGACGGTAAGCGAAAATCTTTTGTGGTGTTTTCAGTATTATCATTGCATCTCCTTCCTACGATTTCATGATTCTCTCTTTATTTACTGTGTATTTGCGGTTTATGTATATACATATTCTGACTTGTTTTCAGAGCTCAGAGAGTGAACATGTGGACTTGCTTGGAGGGGTTTTGGCCGAAACAGCAACGGAGAACAGGACTTTGATAATTGCAATGGTGAACAAAGCCTATGTAGAGGGTGATAAGCCAATGCTGGACGTGTTTTTGAACAGCTTTTGGCTGGGAGAAAATACCAGGGACTTGGTCAATCACCTGTTGGTTGTTACCGTGGATGGGACATCTTACGAAAGGTGCAGGTTTCTCAGGCTTCACTGTTACAAGCTCGAAACTGATGGCGTCAATTTTAATGGCGAGAAGCTTTACATGTCTGCGGATTTTATCAAAATGATGTGGAGACGAACCCTGTTTCTCGGAGACGTGCTCAGGAGAGGTTACAACTTTATTTTCACGGTACGTTTTTGGTGCAGATTAATTTCTAATTATAATAATTGGCGTTTTCGCCATTAAATTGATTTAATACAAGAATTGCATCCCTAATTACATGCAATAACCTTATGCTAATTCACCTCATGCTAGTTTAATTTCTCCATTTCAGGATACTGATGTATTGTGGCTAAGAAATCCATTTGAACGACTGAGCTCAGATGAAAATACAGATATCCAAATTAGTACTGATAATTTCAACGGTTATCAATGGTCAGAAGCAAACCCCATAAACACTGGTTTCTACATAATCAGGTCAAACAACAAGACGACATCATTGTTCGATACATGGTATGCGATGAAAGATAACTCTACAGGACAGAAAGAGCAAGATGTTCTAAATCATATGGTAAGAGAAGGTGTGTTTAGAAAGCTTAGCCTTAGAGTGAGGTTCCTGGACACCACGTATTTCAGTGGCTTCTGCGAAGATAGTAGGGACATTGGAGCAGTAGCTACGGTTCATGCCAATTGTTGCAAAACCATAAGGGCAAAGATCGCTGATCTGAAGGATGTTATTAGAGCTTGGAAGAGTTTTAGAAGCTCTTCCACATTCAACGATACGTCAATACTTAGAAAGCTCAATCATGTCGCGTGCAGAAATTCTTGGAAGCAATGATTTTAATTACCACTTCGATGTATTGTGTTATACTTACTGATTTCTTTTATTTTTAATACCTTTTTTAGTATTATTTGTACATATATATCATATTATCAGCTGGCTTACTTAAATGTACGAACTGAAAAATAATAGTCAATTTCTTATCTAGTGATGGTCCAAATAGATACTTATTATTTATAATTATTATGCATAACCTTAAGTTAGAAGAAAATTAATTCCTAGGAAAAGAAGAGCCTATGGAGTTTTATGTTCTAAGAAAGAGGTTATGAGATTAAAAAGAGTTCATGCTTATCTCAAGAAGATCAACAAACCTGCAGTTAAAGCAATTCAGGTTACTTCCCATGTTTTTTTTATTTGTTTGGAGATAGTATTTTGAGTTGCACTGGTTGTAATGTTGCACTGAGTGTTAGAATGATTAGGGATTTTAGTTTCTTGTTATAGATTCCCGATGGAGATGTCATTGATTATGTGTTATCTCATCTTCAACCGACATTGAACCATCCAAAGGTTAAGGGAAAGAGACCTATGGTATTCTTCTACTCTGCATGAGCTCTTTGATGATTTGATCTGTTTAATTTTCAGGTCCAGATCACCAAATTAATGCGATTGAATCATTACTGTTTTATGTGATACCATAAGATCCATCCGGTAGTCTAAAAAACAATGATACCAAGGAGACAATTGCAAAAATATATCAGATATGGACAGATTTTTGTGAATCGTGCTTAAAAGGAACTGTTCCAATTATAAGGACCATAACAGAGCATATTCTATTAGACGATAAGGTAGAATCTTAAGAATGTTGGATTTGTGTGTGTAAGAATTCCACGTTGGAAAGAGATGGAACTAGTAAAAGACATATAAGTAGAAATGACTCATAAACTTAATGCCTTAAAGTTTTGGGCTGAAGTGTAGTGTCAAAATCTACGAATATGTTTCATTACCAGGTCCATGATGTAAATCTCCAATGAAAGTAGGCTTTCAGATCCAACAAGTAGTATTAGAGCTGAAGGTTCGGAAAGGGATAAGTATGGAGACGGTAGTCGAATCCCGTAGTTGCCTCCCCATGAAGAAGAGCATGGAGACTCCTGGTAGGGACCTGTGGAGTAGAAGGGCTCTTGATGATGCTATATACTCGAGTTATTAAAAAAAAGGGCAAAAAAAGGCTTTCGCTCAAGGGGGAGCCCAAGCCTAATATGGAAGTTCACACTTTAGGGGGAAATTATTGAGATGTCAAGTATAAATAGGAATCCCACATTAGAAAGAAATGAAACTAGTGAAGGACATATAAATAGAAAGGACGCATAAACCTAATGTTTTAAAATTTTGGGTTGAACTGTGACGTCAAAATCTACGAGTATGTTTCATTACTAGACCCATGATGTACATCTCTCGTGAAAGTGGGCTCCTCAGATCCAACAAAGAACACCAGTTAGAAGATACTCAATAGGCACTGGACACGAGGTTAGTGCTATAACTCTAGCTCTACAATGGAAATAAGGAACAGGAAAAACTGGTGAACCCAACTCGCCATCCGTCGCAGCATTGCACTCGCCAATCTCCATCTGTCGCAGCATCGCACTCTCGGTTGCAGCATCGCACTCGCCAGCTCAACTCCCTGCTCACTGGGGGTTGTGCAAGGGGGAGCAGAGACCCATTTCCAGCTGACCCATTTGGAGTGGCGTCCCATCTAGAGCGGCGTAAGGGAGATTAGAGACCTATTTGGAGCTGCGCAAGCGAAGACTAAAGAGGCAGAGCGGCAATAGGGAGTGATTACAGTGTAAGGGGGAACAGGGGAGGTGTCCTCTCCTTTAACCCAGATCCAGATCTGACGAAAGTGACCCAAACCAACAGAGAGACAATAGAAGCAAGCGGCGCTAAGACCCATGGGAGCTCTACAGTAGCATCTATGGTACTGGGTTCTGCTACTACCGATGATAGTGGGTTGCCTACTCAAGTGGTGGAGGTGTTCCCCGCTCTCTCGCGTGAAGTCTCTTAGAGAGCTAAATCTGGTGATGACGTCTCTAGAGTCTCTAAGACTCATGGATCTTCCCCTCCCGCTGGTGCATGGAGTAAACAACTTCAATTCCAGCAAAATAAAATCCAAATGAAGCATTACCTTGATGTCATGAAGGATGGCATTGTTTGTCCTCCCCTTGAACTCCTACAAGCGGGGGAAAGAGCAGGGCCGGCCCTGGGCAAGGGCGAGCAGGGCGCCCGCCCAGGGCCCTCAATGAGAGGGGCCCCAAGCCCCGTCTCTAAACTAAATTTTCTTTGGGCAGTTTGGCTCAAAAATTTTTTTTATAAGAAGGGATTCATTTAAAAAAAATTTTAATTTTGCTCAGGGCCCTCTATAGGAGGGAGTCTCAAGCTCCCTCTTTAAACTAAAATTTCTTGGTTAAATTTTTTTTATAAGACAGGGCTCATTTTAATTTTTTTTTAATTTTACCCAGGCCCATAAAAGTATAGGACCGGCCCTGGGAAAGAGCACGGTCGAATACACTGATGGGATCCTTCTGAAGCAAACATCTTTCATTTCCAATTATCAAGGCCTAGGCTAGTGCACAGTAGAGTAAACAAGGTTTGGAAAAAACTAAACTCACTGAAGATGAAATGATAATATTCAAAATTGCTTTAGACAGTAATCTGAATGATATAATTGGAATTGGTCCTTGGTGTATTGGGGGACAACCCATTTTCCTACATAAGTGAAAGCCAGGGATTGCTTTTAATAAGGAATGTGCTGAATCTTTCCTAATTTGGGTCCATTACATAATCTATTGCTTGAATTGTGGACTGTGTAAGAGTCAAGTTTTCTTTCTAGTTCCTTGGGTAAACCGTTAGGTATAGATGCAAAGACATCAGGTACGGAAAGGATAGAATATGCAAAAATATGCATTGAAGTCAGTTGACAGGTCACACTACCAGATTGTCTTACCTTAGTGAATATGGGGAGATGGTGAAAGGAGAAATACAACTATCATATCCTTGAAGCCACACAATGGTAGAGGTATAAAACAGGTTGGCAAGAGGAGTTAATCGGGATTGAAGTTGAAGTTGACACTACAGTTCACAGGAAGATTCATGAGCAACCTACCCAAATTCCTCTAACCGAGAGGGACATAGGGGAGCATCCTGAAGTGGTTGACAGACAAAATAAGGGTGATCCTAGTTTTGAGTAGGAACAATCAACATATCATATTACATAGAGTCCGAAATTGGCAGGTACGTTAGTACTATTAATGTAATGCAAAGTAAGACAGCTGGAGTTTCTACAGAGGAGCCAGGATTCGAGAGGGCTGTGAAGGTTACTTAGGGGCTGTGAAGGTTACTTAACAGATTGAGATTGTCGACGTAGTGCCAAAATAGTCAACTATAAACAACTCTAAAGTAGACAATTTGGAACGTTTAGATACTGGCGTGGAACAATTCAACTCACAACATTTAAAGCAATCCCAAATGAATTGGGCCAACATGTTGACTCTAATAGCGACTATTAGGCAACATGAGGCCTCTAAGACTAGGTTGAGTTTTGGAAAACAGACAATAATGGAAATTTTCAATGATAACAATGTGGCAATTAAGGGGTATGAGATTCTCATCTCTCAAATTGCAGCACATCCTGGGGTAGAACAATTCTTGGCATTGAATTGTAATTCTTCTGCTTATGTGACAATAGGTTTCTCTCGGAAAAATAGTTCAGACTTGGCAGTAGAGGACCGTGATTCCCCATCAGCTGCAGCCCGAGTTTCTAACATTCCAGGAGATTTTTGTGTACAGTCCAAAACTGGAAAAAGAAAGCCAGCAATGAAGAGAAAGAAAAATCCTAAATACCAATAATAGGGGTTAACAAAGCACCGTATCTTGTCTTGTAGATCTAGTTTTAACTATAGTAATTTTAAAAAAAACAACAACAACAAACACAATTTTCAACATACTTACTCCACCCACAAATCATTAATTTGACAAAAGGTAAAAGAAAAAAAAAAGCTTGGCCGCATATTTCTTAAAAATTCCAAAAAATGAACGATGGGCTCTGGCATTCTCTCACACTCTCCTCCAATATCAAAATTTTGCAAGGATCTTTACGTTTGTACACCCCACAATCTATAATATGTAGCATAACATAATGTAATGCTACGACCACTGATGAGGTGGTCAGGGATGATCGACTGGAAAGGCCGACAGTAAGTCATAATAAACATGGTCATTTTTAACTCTTAACCTATATATTTTGCAAAATATGTCAAAAAATAGTGTTAAGTATATGCAGCATGCATGTAATATGATTGATTAAACCACCAAAGGTTTAAAGAGAATTGAACTAATTGCCTATGTCTATCTGAAATGAATGTTTGATAGAATGCATGACAGTGAAGGAGGCAAGGAGCTGGGGCTACTGGCTAGCAAGGGCAACCTAAGCACTCGCCTAGGGCCCATCCTCATAAGCAGTAAAATAGAGCCTATTTTTACTCTCATAGAAAATAAAATAGGACTCACTCTTGATCTTATAAAGAACAACAAAAATCTCATATTTTGTTTTCTTATTCTTTATAAGAGTCCAAAAATAGGCAAAAATAGGGGCTCATTTTTTTTTTATTTTAGCCGGGGCCTATAAAATACCAGGAACGACCTGCAAGGAGCTTAGGTTGTTTAGCTTTTTCTTGGGATGCAGACTTTGTTCTATAACAAAACCATTAAGCCAAGTTTGGATTCATTTTTATAAGAACGGAAGCAACTTCTTCTTCCTCCACTACAGTCGAATGGTTAGTGATATAAGCTCTTAGATGTGGTGGTTACGGAGAAAGCAAGGTAGAATAAATGTTTCCGATGTTCATGCAAAGTCATTTGAGTCGAATCCCTGTTCATTTAACCCAAATCTATAAATCTTTCGTCAGACTTTGTCAACCGATATTGGTTTTTGAGAGGGAAAACGAGAAACTGGACCGAATTCATTATATCTCAACTTAAAATTTTAAGGTAATAAGTTATGAATTTTATTTTTATATATAACTCACTTCATTGTTATGTCTCTTTTTAATGTGTGATTACTCCAATTGTGAATTTTTAACAATATGATACTTACAAAACAATATTTACTTTTAAAACCAAGGATTAACAATGTTATTAATAGTTGGGATTTTAAAAAAAAATTGTGAAACGTTAAGATTCTTTTTATACATGTTAAAATGTTAAAACCTAAAATCCGTTTTGGTTAAAACCTTAAGATTTGATTTGATCCTTTTGTTATTATAATACATATAGATAATCAAAATAAGTGGTTTATAACCCAAAGGGTGTGGTTGAGTGGAAGAGACTCATCTATCCTTAACCAAACGTCAGGGGTTCAATCCTTGACTTTGGGTATGGAGCAGCCTCAAATCCTTGGGTCAGCTGTCCCATCCTGTGAGGTGCCTACAAACCAACGAGGGGATTAGTCACTGGATCCGCCGATGGATACCCTGGTCTAGGACCAAAAAAAGTGGTTTATAAAGATACTGAGCAGGTTCGAAACAGAAATTTAATTTGAGTTTGAATATAAATTAAAAAGAATTCGGTCTTATTTAAGAAATCAAATTGCTCAGACTTAAAATTTTGGACTCAAATCTCAAGTGGGGATTTATAGGTTATTAATTATTAATTTAATTATCATATAGGCAACTGTTAATTTAATGAATACTATATTCTTTCTTATAAAAATAAGATAAAAAATAAATCATCTTAATTTAATTAAGTTTTGAACTAAATTTAACTTTGGAGTAAAAAATTTTGATTTTGAGATTTAAAAAGCTTAATTCAATCCAATCTTTACTTGTATGTAAAAAAGAACTTATGGACACTAATATTTTAGTTGCATATATATAATATCTAAATTGATAATTAATAACCAATAAGTCATGAGATTGAAACCTATAAATCACGAGATTGAAACCTATAAATCACGAGATTGAAACCTATAAATCACGAGATTGAATTATAAGATGAAAGAAATAAGCCATTTAAACTTAGTCCACGACTATCTTTAAAGCAAATCAAGCCATACTTGAACACATTATTGAGCTTCTTCGACTATCCGTGTGAACTACCATTCATATATGTAAGACGTTGCGAGGAAATCTCCAAGGCCAACCTACTTTAAGTCTCCCCCCTTGGCATATAAATTGCAGAAAATCATTAACTTTTTTTTTTGAAATTTTAAAGATAATAGATTACTCAAAGCAGTAAAAAGTTACACTGTACAAACATTAGACAGGATAGAAACCGAAACACAAACACAAATGAGGCAAAACATAACGGCCTCTACCCTTGGACAGCCTAACGGCAACTCCAACCTCTACATATGCCAACGCCTACGCATATTCAAACTCAATCCTATATGTCTACCAGAAGCAATAATAGCCTCCCTAATCATGTTCA
>JAOQMR010000007.1:21706722-21722345 GCA_027563865.1 Erythroxylum pelleterianum
AGCGTTAAACGCGTCTTAGGGGTAGGAGAGCCCTCTGGGTATGCACTACTTCCCTTCGAGCTCAAGGCTCTTTTTCAGTGGTTGAGCTTGTAGCTCTGATCGGTGGCTACTCCGGTCACAACTATTATTATCCGATCACGCATTCGTGTATGAAATGCATATGTTCCAATTTAACAGTAGAGGTGTCACAAGTAATCCACATATCACAAATAAGCAGTAACTGTATCACAATGAATTCATATATCACAATTTATCCCATCGCATCAGAAGCAATTAATTCATATCACAAACAATTCTATGTCATAACGCCTAATACATCGAACCTTCTATCCGGAATCCACAGTCATAATTAAACACAAAACTCGCCATTATTCACCACAGTAAACATATAATAATTGAGAGAACCATCTAGGTTACTTACCTACAGCTTCCGAGCTAATGCCGGGAAGTCTCAGCAACGTCGGTAGATCGACGCTCCAAAAATGCCTCTATAATGGTCAAAATATAAAACCATTACTAATTGTACAATCAAACATATTTAATAATGCACATGTGGTGATTAAAATATGTACAATGCATGTTCGTGACATTCCCGACACTATTTTAAAAATCACATTACAAAATATTCCCCTATGTCTTAGGAAACCATAGACACCAAAATTACCCAATTCGGATCAGAAATGAAGAAGTTATGGCTAAAACACTGTCAGACCTAACTTCACTCCAAAACTTGAACATCTTAGAAGCTAAATTGCCATTCGGCTCCTTCAGAACATTTGTAGCCCTACGTCTCTAGTTTAATTTTCAACAAGAATCAACTCAATCGGAGCTCAATAGCTCCAGATATCACCAAAATACCGATCGATGTTCATACTTTTCCCATCGATCATCCCACTTTGATCTAATCAAAATTTTTCAATTTAATATTAAAACTGATCAATCTGGTATGGAAAGATAGGAAAATGTCTTATAAATCCAATGTTTCAAAAATCAAGTCGATCGGAGGTCGGACGAAGAAGTTATGCTCAAAACAAGGAGGAGAGGTCGGTCGGCCGAAAAATCCACAGAAATGCCGCTGGGCCAATTGGCCGAGCGGTGCGCCTCGCTTGCCCGCCCATTCGGGTGAGCGCGCGTCCGACCGCCAAACTTTGAACGCTTATAAATTTTGACTCATAACTTGGTGTCTACGGAAAGATAAAAGACCGATCTACAATGTTCATGAATAAATCAAAAACAAAATCAGTTTCTAAAGGGGTCAAAAAGTCACCTTTGTCAAAAAGTCACTCAAAGGTGACTGGTCGACCCGCTCCATCTTAAATATCATCAGAACTTCCGAACCTTATAACTTTTCACTCCCTTGTCCAAAAATTTCATACTTTATATCACCAGAAAGATAAAAACATGCTCTACAAGTTGCATGAAGAACTTAGATGCAAATTCCACCTCTAACTAAGTCAAATTCTCCCATGCATGTTGCTGCCCTGTTAAAAGTTATTAACAAACAACTTGCCTAAATCAGATCCATTCTTTGAAAATTCATAACTCCTAATTCTTACATCCAAAATTAGTATACTATACCTCATTTTAAAGCTAATTCCTTCCTCTAAAACTTTCCATAAGGCCACTTGAACTAATTAGAATGACAACAGTCCAGAATTCAGCTTTAATGTACAATCACCACAAAACTTATACTTAACATATTTTCCAGCATTAAACCTATTAGCATCTAAAAGTCGACCGGTCATAACTCTCAACCTAGACATCAAAAAATTGCATACTTAGTGGCAATAAAAAGATAACAGGAACCTCTTCAAGTTTCATGAAGACCAAATTAGCAATTTCAATCCAAATTAACCTAGAAAAATTCATCAAAGGTTCAAGTCATCAAGCTCGGATTACTGTTCATACAACACATATTTCAAGACCAAATTTAAACCCCTTCAAGCCACAATTTGGCAGAACTTCCTTCACATAAAATGTAGCCAAATGTCTCAATTTTAATTCAAGACAAGCCTCACTTCATTTGCTCAACCACACAAAGAGTTATGATCAAAACATTGGAGTCCATACACATTCCATTTTTCAGCTTTTCTATCTAACTTCCATTCCTATCATTCTAACACCATTCCTACATCAATAAGCATCCACTTTAATCACTCATTCAACCAAACTTTCATCAAGAACTTCACTTGAACATAACCCATAAAATTCCAGCACACATACTCAATCATTTCTTTTTAAAAATTAATCATCCAACATCATTAACACCACTTCAAACACACAATTCACACACTAAACATGTTAAACATCATTAATCCTTACACAAACATAACTTTATACCCAACCAATCAACACACAAACTTAATGAAATTAATGCACCATAAAGTACAATAAATGCTTCTAACTGCTAATTAAAGAGCATAAAATTAAATTCTCACCTAATAAGCTTCCAACTCTTTAATTCTTCAATTAACACACAACTTCCCAATTTCTCCTCATCATCTTCTTCTCAATACCATACACATCATCACCATATAAAGGAGGTAGAAAGCTTATGCTTGAACATATGAAAAGGATGCACTTAAGGTAGGAGAGAAGAGTAGGAATTTAACTAGAATAAGTGGAGAAAATCAAAGAAGAAGAAGAAGGTAGAAGGTTTCGAATGCAAGGAGCAAAGGAATTAAACTCATCTTTTCATTCTTTCAATTTGTAGTTGTCGTAAATGAATGGAAACAAGACAAGGCCTTTAATGAATTGAAGATGTGTCATCAAGACACTTGTCATGTTAATGGAAGAAAAAGACAAAATCCATTTAATGAATTTGAATTAAAAGAACCCTAATAAATGAAATCTTTAACCCATTCAATTCCAATGGCTCCAATTACAATCCCAAAATAATGTACCCAATATTCTAGTGCCATTGGACAGAAATTTTCGGTACCGAAAACCAATATGTTTGTCGCTTGGCGATTTTTTCGGTCCGAAAAGTTTCCCCGAGAAATTCCAGAAAAATTCCTAAAATGTAAAACACACAAGGAATCACTCCAATTAATTTTTTAAACACAAATACCACATTGACCACAACAAAGTCACATTTAGGCACATAGACCGAGAAATGTCATGAATGCATGTACAGTTATTTTTCATGTGCAAAATTTCACTGTTCACAAGTAAAAGTTTGCATGAATATTTCAAATTAGTCCTAATTACTCTCGCCCCTTTCCAAATTAGTATTTTACCCTTCCCATCGGGGTGAGATGTCAATCATGATTTACATTTAGATTATGAAGTGATTATTTTAGGTTTGAGAAATTTTCCAGTCGACTAATTGGAGTTTGAGACGACTGATATTGAAGTAATAGTCGAGTTATTTTGATTTGCTTGTTGACTAATGCATCAGGGGATAAAGTGATTAAGTGTTAGTCGACTAATGGTCTTCGACCAGTCGACTATAGATGAGCACGAGTCTTTAAAACCCCATTCTTTCCTAAAATCTCCGAAAACTTATTCTCTTCTACCTTTGAAATTTCTCCTTCATAGTAGACTACTATCTTTAAATTCCTTCATAGTAGACTACTATTTTGATTTGCTTGTTGTCTTACAAAACACAAAACCCATTTGTCAATCTATCAAATCGACTCTTTCTTTCGTTGAAAACTCATTCTCGACATTCCAAACCCTAACCTTCATTAACTTTTCTTTCTCTTCCAAAATCACTCAAGTTCTTCAACATGGGTCCAAAGAAAGCTACTGGCAAAGGAAAGCAAGCTGAAACCGCACCTCAACGACCACGGGTTCGTGGGTCATCTTCAAGGGGCGGCGTTGACAGAGAAAACGAAGTGATTGAGCCACAATTCATTTCAAGGGAGGCTCAAAATCTATACTATAAGGAATTGAAAACTAAAGTTTTAATTCCTTCTATGAGGTTTGATTGGGTTGAGCTAGACCATAGTGAATTTACGGAATTGTTTACTGAAATCACAAGTTTAGGATTGAGAGAATTTCTGGGATTTTCAGGTGATATATATGAAGATTTGATTAGAGAATTTTATGCTAATTTGGTAGTGATCAGAAGTAATGTTGACAGTGGAGTGCACTTGAAGTCATGCATTCAAGGGAAAGATGTCTTTATCTGTGAGGAAAATTTGTACATTTGGTTTAAGTTGCCTAAAGAAGGAGTTAGGCCTAGAGCTTCATTATTGGATACAAATATTTTGAGACATGAGGATGGTGACACAAAAGAGGAGGCAGAAAAAAATTTCGGTTATACTGAAGAGAAAGGTGATGATTTACTTGGCATATTGTGTATTGATCGTTCCCCACCTTATGAGGTAATTGACTTGCCACTGAATTATCGGTTGTTACATTATGCTATTAATAGAGTAATTTATCCTAAGAAAGCCAGTAATAATCATATTACATCTTTGGATAAAGAAATTCTCTGGCATTTGGAAGAAGGAAGGAAAATTAACTTTCCGAATTTAATTATTCAGATGATGAGGAAGAAGGCTAATTTGCTGAGAGGAGAACTTAGAGGAAAATAGTAAAGAATAAAGGAATGCCTTATGGAGCCTTGATTACTTTTATCTCAAAATTGCAGAAAGTTAATTTGAGTTCCTATGATCATTGTCCATGTCCCCAAAGTTGGCGATTTACACCCTACAATATACGGAGTATGAAGTTAGTTAAAAATGTTGAAAAAGGTTAGGTGTATGCATATCATGTAGAGAAGCTTGGGTTGACTTTAAAAAGTGAACAACAAGTGCCTAAAAGACAACGTTCAAAAAGGGCAAGTGATCGACCAAGTAGTTCAAGACCAAGGAATGTGAGGAGAAGTGAGGTATCTTAAGAAGATATCCACAAACTCAAAGATCAAATGGAAGAAGTAAATGTGCTATTGGATCTTCTATAAGAGATGCTCATCCGCTTGGAGAAAACCATGAAGAAAATGTTTGATAAATTAGGTTGTAGGTATGATGATGCTTCTCCTTCTTCATGATTGTTGCATTTGCTCTAAGACCAACATTTCATAGTTGTTTTCATTTCCTTGTTTGTGATTTGCATTTTTGCATTTTACTCTTATGGTTTGTATTTTGACAACTTGATACTCTCATATCCTTTGTGTTGGTTTGCTACTCTATGTGAATGTGTTATATTTGTGATTTGCATATTTCCTTGCATGTGTGTTATACTGTTTTGATCATGACAAAAGGGGGAGATAATTCTTGTGTTATAAATTGTTGTTGGACGATCCAATCTTACTTGCTGGAAATTGCTGAAATTGCTGACCTTGGTAATTGTCCAATTTGATGGCATGTGCAAATTTTTACACATTAGTAATTGTTAAACCTTGTTGGAAAATTGTTTGTTGGGTTTACATTTTCATTGATTTATTGATTAAGGGGGAGACAATCTAACCAAAAGACAAGGCCTAAAAGACCTTGATCAATTTTTTTTTCTTTGTTTTCAATTTCTTAAACAATTTCTAAATGTTTTGTCATTATCAAAAAGGGGGAGATTGTTGGACCAATGATGGTTGACAAATTAAATCCTTTTATGTTTTGATAATAATAAAATTTATAGAATTGGTTAAGAAATATTTCAGGTATTTTGGATTGAAATTCAAATAAAGGATTAACACAAATCAAGATAGCAATAATCTTAAATGTTCAAGAGATAGACAACGTGCAAATCAAGATACCAATAATCTTCAACGTGAGATAGACATCGTGCAAATCAAGTTTGAATATTTCAAATTCGTATTCCAACAAACAAAGATTGGAGATTATGTTAGATATGTACGTTGGAGCCAGACTAGTCGACCAACAGGTTACCAGTCGACTAATAATTATCATATCTGTTATGTGGAGTTTAGACAAGTCGACCAGAATGTTACAAGTCGACTAATAATATCAGATCTGTCAGTTCGTGCCAAGATAAGTCGATCAACATGTTGCTACTCGACTATAAACAATAGATCTGTAAGTTGGATAAATGGACTAGTCGACTATTCGAAGAGCGGAGATGAAACTCGCATGAAAAATGTTAGTGTTAGTCAACTGATCACACATCGACAAGTTGACTATAATGTATTAGTCGACTATCAGGTGCAGCTGAACAAAATCTGACCGAATCAATTGATTACAAACGAGAAGAAAATCATACTACAACGGCTAAGAGCAATAAACAACGGCTAGAAGACTTCTCCAACGACTACAATCACCTTGAAGTCTGCAAATAAATTGAGGGAACATCAAAGGATCGATTGTTGGAGTCCAAAAGAAAAGCCTATTGATCATAGTTCAATATTATCATTTTGTTGCTCTCAATTGCTCTTAGCACATTCAATTGTATTCAGCTGTAGTGAGTTTTACTTCAACTTCTATCATTGTTATTATGAGTTGAGTGATTAGAGGAGAATCACTTGTGAGGTAGGATTTGTGCCGGAAAACAGATCGGTTGTAAGGTGTAGCTTGAGCCTGAAATCAAGTGGTGTTGGAAAAGTTCACACTGAACTAAAAAGTGTGTAGTAAAGTGTTTTGTCAAAATCCTTAGTAAGAGCTTAGGTAAAGGACATAGGTCTTAGCACCGAACCTCTATAAAAATAGTGTTTGCCTCTCTTCCCTTCTCTTTTACATTTTTACATTTCAATTTGATTGTTTGTGTGTGTATTACCTATTTTGTTTTTGTAGAGCTTTGTGAAAAAGTTTCAAAGATCTATTCAACCCCCCCCCCCCCTTTAGATTGTTTTCAAAATGTTCGATTTATTTTTTCAAATTTTCACGTGCCTTTGCTCTTTAAGTTTTATCAAGGCGTAGGTTTAATTTTGGAGACTTTAAGCTTTTAAGTAGGAAAAATGTGTAACATATATATATGCAATATCCAGTAAATTTAACAAAGATTAAGTTATTGAAATTTATGATTCCATACTTATAAGTGAAATAAATTTTTATTAAAAATAATTATATTCTTTTTATTAAAATTTTAAAAATAATTATGGAATATAAAATCATAATGATATTATGATTCTTTTTTTAAATTATAAAATATTAGAGTCTAATAAAATTTTGAGACCAAAAATGTTACCTTATAATTTAAGAGTTAAATAAATTAGAATTTTTTTTCAAATAAAATCAACATTAGCGCAAAAAACAGACAAAGGCAGGGAAGACAAAGAAAATTAACCCAAACCACTCGTACACCTAGAACCTAATAGCCTTTCCCCCTTAACAAAAACAGAAGCTGAACAATCTGAATTTAAAATGGAGACTAAACAAGAAGAACGATCAGTCCAGTGATCTGGGTTTGCATATAATAAGGTTACCCTGGCTAAAGCATGAGCCGCCTTATTGGCAATCCTACGCGTCCATTGAAAGGACAAGTGAAGGAAATGTCGCTTGAATGATAAACAATCAAGGGTCAAAATTCCAATCTCAGACCGATTTGGCGAAGGAGTTAATATTGATTGGACAGCTGCCAAACAATCCGACTCCACAATGACCTTGACAAGCTGTTGGTCTTTTAGCCAAGAAAGAGCTTCCCTTATAGACATAGTTTCGGCAAGAATTGGGTCAAACAGGGCAGGGAAAAAACCTGAAATAGTAGTCACAAACCTACCTTGTGCGTCCCTAAGAACCGTAGCAAAGTCTTCTGTCTGAACATCCTCTGCAGAAACAACGAACTCGCTGTCTTCTTTCTCCCGAATAGAGAGCCTTTGTAATCCTGAATCCATGAAGTTAAAACGAAAATCTAAGAGAGACCAACGTAGAAATAATACCTAGACCTCATCTTGTACATAAATGGCAAGACCAACACTTGCACTCGTAGAGAGAGAGAGAGAGAGAGAGAGGCAAGACCTGATGTAACCCTAAAATATTCCAAGTTCTAACTATAGGGGCTATAGTTAACTATAGGCAAGACCTGATTTTATTAGAATTAATATTTTTGAAGAACGCTCCTTTAAAAAAAGTATTTTTTATAATAACAGATATAGAATATAAAGAAACCTTAAATTCTGAAATAAATGAGTGAAATTGGAGAAATTTCTAATTTTCAAAGTGATAAGCAAATAATAGATAATATAGTAGAAACACTTGAAAAACATGGAGATTGTAGTCAAGTTCTTATTGATAAAAAAAGCTTAAAAAGGTTAAGAGCAACTACTCCTCCAATTCTGCAGACTCTGAGAGACGGCTCAGTCAAATCCATAACTCCTTTTAAAACCACTCACTGGTTGAAGACATCAACTAACTTTTGTATAAATTAGAATTTTTTGTATCTTGACCTTTTATTCCTTTTAATGACCTTATTCCCTTATGAAATTATTTAGCCATTATACAGTTTCATCTGCAATGAATTTTTATCTATAGTTTAATACAACATTATTATAGAATTATCAATAGACAAAATGTAACAAAATATCACAAAATTATATGATAATTAAATAATATTATATGTAGCAAATAATAATTTTGAAATATAATAATTAAAATTAAAATTTCTAGTATAACTTAATTATAAGGAAGATTCTAAGAATTAGCATGTGAATAATCACATGGAATAGCCTAGACTCATAAGCGTCTTCCTTCATTTTTGGCCTTGTTATTATTAGCTCCTAAGGCATACTTTTCATAGATTTGATTTGTAGTAAGAGCGTTAAATTAAAGTAAATGCATATTATGGCTTTCTATCTTACCCAATGTATATGTGTATATTGACATATAATTTATGCTCATTTTAACTTGATTTATTTTAATTATTATTATTATTATTATTAAAAATCAACCAGTTCATCAAATTCATAAATTAATAAGATATTATAAACTAAAATAAATCAATTAATTTTCATTTAACAATCTCGTTTTATTTTTATTATATTTTAATTTTTTAAAATTTATTTATTATTTAATTAATTTTATAACAATTTCATAGTGATTAAATTTTCTAAATCAACAACGTGAAACTAGAATTGAATCATCTTAGACCAGACAACTTCTTTCTTGTAACAAGAAACATGCCAGATTTAGGACAAGTTTGGAACTCAAATTCTATCCAATTTCTACGGCTGAGAAACATGAACCACGAGAAAAACGCAAGCCGGTTCGAGGAAATCTCTCTCAAATCGACCCATTTGAAGTCTTTCCCCATCATATAAGTTGTAGCCAGATTCCATGCAAAAGTCAACCAACGTAGTAAACAATCTTACGTTACAAATGACGCAAAATATGCCTGGAAAGATCAGATGCATTGGCGTTGCTCTCATCGCCATTGTTATTTCGGCAACCTCCGTTAGCTCCGACGATGCCACCCCGATACCGGCCAACCGAGCCAAAGTAGAGGCCTGGTTCAATAACAACATCAAGCCATTACCGAATCGTAAGGGACTTAACGATACCCTTTTAGCTGCGGAGAGTGGTGCTAAAATTGTAAAGGTAAGGAAAGACGGAAGTGGACAATTCAAGACTCTGACCGATGCGGTTAATAGTGTTCCGGCGAATAACAAACAACGTGTGATCATAGACATTGGTCCTGGTACTTACAGAGAGAAGGTCACAGTTGAAAGGAACAAACCTTTCGTCACGTTTTATGGAGCCCCAGGAAAAGTTCCAACCCTGTCGTTTGATGGTACAGCGGCTAAATACGGAACCGTTTACAGTGCAACCCTGCAAGTTGATGCTCCGTTCTTCACAGCCGCCAATCTCATTATTGAGGTATTCATCAAGCTTATATTATATATGTATCATTTTGTTCTTGTGGTCATCTTACTTTTTGAGTTATTTTGGTTTTAGAATACTGCACCAAAACCAGATGGAAAAACCAAAGGAGCTCAGGCACTTGCCATGAGAATTGGAGGTGACATGGCGACCTTTTATAACGTCAGGCTCCTGGGATTTCAGGACACATTGTGTGATGATAGAGGCAGACATTTCTTCAAAGACTGTTACATCGAAGGCACTGTTGATTTCATTTTTGGAAGTGGGAAGTCTATCTATTTGGTAATTTTTTCTAAACCTTTCTCTAGACATGAAATAAATTGGTTCCATTGTTAGAAACTAAATAGAGTTTTACTAAAAATGATGCAGAACACCGAGTTATACGCGAAAGCAGATGAAGGAATGACGGTAATAGCAGCACATGCAAGAAGTAGTCAAGCTGAAGACACTGGATTTTCATTTGTACACTGCAAAGTAACCGGAAAAGGCACTGGTGCAATGTTGGGCAGAGCATGGACAGAGATGCCAAAAGTGGTGTTTGCTTACACTACTATGTCAGAAGTCGTAGATCCTAAAGGATGGTCAAGTAACAACCACCCTGAAAGAGAAGGGTATCTTTCTATTTTTCCTTTTCAGCTTAAAAAAAAAAAAACTTAAATTCCCTCTTGGGATTGAACTATCTAATCAAGATGACAATAAACTCTATTGGATATTGCAGGAAGGTGTATTTTGCAGAGTACAAGTCTTCAGGAGCAGGAGGCGGAACTCCCAACACCAGAGCTCCGTTCACCAAACACCTTAGCGACGAAGAAGTGAAAAAATTCATTACTCTTGGCTTCATTGAGGGTTCCAAGTGGGTGCTTCCTCCTCCTAAGGTGTAAATAGCTTATCTCAGGTGCAGTGATCGAGTTTGTGCCTGCACTGGTTCGTAGAAGAGCAGATGAAGAATTCTCTTTTCACCTTGTTTTTATTTCCTTGTATCTTGAATAAACACACATAAACATGTGTAACTTTTTCTTTTTCTTGTATCTTAATGACTACGGAATAGCTCATATCGGAAAGAAGGAAAGAATAAAAGAATGTAATTAGGTTCTTCCTTTTTATCGATTCTTCAATTTTCATAGTCAATGAAAAATGGAGAGAATATATATAAAAGAACTTGCATTCTGTATATGAAACATGGTATATAAGAAGAATTGAATTTATACATTTCGAAAATGTATTTATAGTTTTTTTATTATAATGTAACATTAAAATATTTTTGAAAAATCTCTTAAGTGTTTAATAAATTATATTTTAAAATATAATTAATTTTGATAGAAACATTTTTAATCGTGACTAATTTTGAAAAAAAAACCCTAATCTCCATAATATATCTAAGTTGAAAATTTAATTAAATAAAAAGGGAAAATTTTGAAAAAAAAAATAAGGATTGGAATTGTAAAAGAAATTAAGTATAACTACTGTTAGGGAAAATCAAGCAAGAAAAGAAAGAAAGGGAAACAAAATAACCAATCGCACAGCACACAGATTTACATGGTTCACCTCAATTGAGCAGGGCTCCGTCCATGCATGGGCAACGGTAGATCACAAATTCACTATCAGAGAAAACAAAAGGGAAGATTTATAAGAGGAGTACGTTTAGGGTTTTTCATCCACACCTAACCTAAAACATATGAAGTTTATATATCACTCCAATACAAAATACTGAAAGTATCAAAATACCCTGAATAATAAGTCAAAGATTCAAGGCATATCTAACAAATCTCTACCTTGCATTGAATCTTCTCCCAAATCCAAAAATTACTTCTCAAACTTTGTCATTGTCAGCCCATCTTGGGATTATTTGAAACTGTTAACATTTAGCAAATCCAAGCAATGCCTGAACTTGTTGCTAGGAACTGGTTTGGTGAACATATCTGCTGGATTGTGTTCAGTGCCAACCTTCTTCACCATGATTCTCTTTTCTGAACGGATAAAGTGATGTCTAATATCGATGTGCTTGGTCCGATCATGATGCACTTGAACTTTAGCTAAACATATAGCACTTAAATAGTCAGAAAACACTATAGCTTGGTCCTGATATAGCCTAAGATCATTGACTAAGGCTTTCAACTGGATGCCTTCTTTAGATGCTTCTGTCAAAGACAAATATTCTACTTTTGTAGTAGACAAGGCAATTGAAAGTTGTAAAGTAGCCTTCCAACTGACGACAAAATCATGCAATGTGAACACATAGCAATCACAGATCTTCTACTATCCAAATATACAGCATAATCAGAATCTAGATAACCAGTAACTAAACAATTTGTATCACCTCCATATGTGAGACCAACATCAACTGATCCTCTAGATATCGGAATATGCGCTTCACTGTTTGCCAATGCTCTTTCCCAGGTTGATTTATATATCTACTCACAACGCTAACCGCATGTGCAATCGGGCCTACACTACAAGAGTTAAGACATTTAGTGACGATTGTTTTGTGGCAAACTATTATTTCGTCACAAATACGAGGCTTTTTGTGACAAGACAATTGATTGACACTATTGTTTGGACTAACTGTGATGATTTATTTTTTTGTCACTAATACAATAGTAATTGTGACAATTTAGTATCTTCCACAGTTAAGTTGTCACTATTAATATATTAATAGTGACAATTTTTCTTTTGTCACTAAGGTTTGTCATTAAAAATCTGTGCAATTTGGCGCCAAAATGATTTTGGCAGGAATAAATTGTAATTGTGATAAAACATATGTTAGTAACTAATATTTTTTATTT
Source organism: Erythroxylum pelleterianum (assembly GCA_027563865.1). Lineage (NCBI taxonomy): Eukaryota > Viridiplantae > Streptophyta > Magnoliopsida > Malpighiales > Erythroxylaceae > Erythroxylum > Erythroxylum pelleterianum. The sequence goes on from JAOQMR010000007.1 coordinate 21,719,219, forward strand.
GTTGTGACAAAACATAGTTTGGTTACTAATATTTTTTTCTTTTTGTTACGAAACGGTTAATCGTCACACAATATTTTATTTATTATGACAAAACATTTTGTCAATAAATATTCAATTAATTAGTGGCAACTTTATAATGTCACAATAACCAAACTATAACTAGGGTCACAACTATTCGTAATTTAGTGACAACTTTTTTGTGACTAACTTTTTTTGTCATCACAAATACGATATTTTTTAGTACCAAGACAATTGATTGACACTATTGTTTGGATTATCTGTGATGATTTATATTTTTGTCAATAATACAGTAGTAATTGTGACAATTTAATATCTTCCATAATTAAGTTGTCACTATTAATATATTAATAGTGACAAGTTTTCTTTTATCACTAAGTTTTGTCATTAAAAGCCTATGCAATTTGGCGCCAAAATGATTTTGGCGGGAATAAATTGTAATTGTGACAAAACATATGTTAGTAACTAATATTTTTTATCTGTTGTGACAAAACATAGTTTGGTTACTAATATTTTTTTCTTTTTGTTACGAAACGGTTAATCGTCACACAATATTTTATTTATTGTGACAAAATATTTTGTCAATAAATATTCAATTAATTAGTGTCTACTTTATATTGTCACAATAACTGAACTATAACTACGGTCACAACTATTTGTAATTTAGTGATAACTTTTTTGTGACTAACTATTTTTGTTTAGGGGTGAGCATTATTCGACCCAGCTTGGCCCGAATTAATTCAGATAATAAAATGCTAAAATATGGGTAAATCGGGTCGGGCCAGGTATTACCCGAATTGTTTTCGGTTTGGGGCGAGTAACTCCGAAAAAAATTCAGGTTACCCGATTACCCGAATTAGGTTTAAAGGAATTATGAAAATACATTTCGTTATTTTTCTTATAGAATTAACAAATTAATTATGCTATGTAATTGAAATATTTGGTTATATTATTAGTGAATTCAACTATTTGTTTTGTTTTATGTCTCTCAAATGAGATATGAGAATGTAATTCAAGTATTTAGTTATTTTGTGTAATTTTTGAAAGAGAACCAAACAAAATTTCGAGTAACTCAAAATTACCGGATTTACCTGAATTACCCGATCGGGCCGTGTAAGTTCGATTAACGAAATTTTGGGCTCGGGCTGGATAAGATGGAAATTTTTTTGGGTAATTCAGAACAGAAGAGAACGGAACAGAACAAGAATTGAAGACAGTAAGATGTTTGGTTGCAGTGGACAAGACAGAGAAAATTGTCTTTGTCCTGATGACAGAAATGTGTTTGGTTGCAGGGGACAAAACAAAAAACAGTGTTAATGACAAAAATGCCCCTGTAGTATAATAAGAAGAGTTGATGTAATTCATTTATTATTTTTTTCATTGTATAAATACTTATTTTACAATATTTAATTATGTTATTATCAACTTATAATTGTAATAAAATTATTATTATTATTATTATTATTATTATTGAAAATTTATGTACCTATTATGACTACTATTTGTTAATGTTATTAATTTTAATATGATATTTGTTATACAAAATTAATTATGTTATTATAAGTAATATTATTATTATTATTAATTGTTGTTGTTATTATTAGTAAGATTTATTATAAATTATGTAATAAAAATGACAAGAATAATAATAATTATTATTATTAATTGTAATTGCTGTTATTATTAGTTTATAATAATTAAACTAATTATTATTAGTTTGTAATTATACACAATTAATTATCTTCTTGTTCCTATTATGATTATAATTATAAACATTAGTTACAGTCAAATACGAATATTGTACAGTGTCACTAAGATGAATCATGAAATGGTTACAGTAAATGACTAAATGAGATAATATGCATTGCGGGTCATTGCCAAGTTTGAGTAGTGTGGCAAAATAAAACTTGAAGAGGAATGACTCCTAATACATAAACACCACAACAGAGGCAAGAGTTTCAGAGGAAATGCACATTAAGTCCACCAACAGTTAATAAAGATAACATTTGAACACCAATAGTTTGTAACATGGAGAATTACTAATGAGATTACAAATTATCAAAATCATGGATTAACACCAAGGCAGCTACCTCCATCATCCCTGTGTGAACAGCTGAAACCATCAGAGGCTGGATGGGCAATAAAGCTGCAGATGCTGCCACCAGGAACTTCGGATTCTCATTTCTAAGGGCCCCTGACAAACATTGCAAAATGATGTCAGTTCTAAATCTAAGTCAAATAAGTTCTTTAAACTCCTTAGATATTATTTAAATGGTAAACATTACCAATAAAGCGAAGAAAAAGCTGAAATTTTTTTGAAAAAGTAAATGCTAAACACCATTTCAGTCTTTCTTCAATCTTTACAAAGATTCAAAGCATAGGAAAACTAGGCAAAGTCATGGGCATATATAACAAGTAAAAGTCTGTAAATTCCTACTTAATATTCTAGAGCAGATGAAGCAAACCTATGAATCAGAAGTCTTCTCTCCCATTAATGATACACCATGTCTAATGAGTGATTTCTTTTCTCTTTTGTACATGTAAAAACATGCATTATAAGAATAAGGCTAGCTATTTGACAGATATACTGTGATTTGAGAATTAAAATTTCAAACCTTTTCTAATATGCACAGCTAATAAGGTAGGAGCTAAAAGATAGCAGAAAATTTTGGTAACTAACAAAGTGTCATTCCTTGGCAAGGATTGAAAGCATGAATGGAGAATCATTGAAAGACAAAGGCAAACACTAATTTATGGCTCAGTAATTAGACTCTTATGCTTATTTCCATGCTACGGAATTAAGGAAAAGCTTTCACATTTTAACTTGATAATCTTACACAGAGAACATACTTAACAACATATTATAAAGCAAACGAAAGCTAATTGATAAGTCGAATTTATATAGATAATTGTGGAATGAATTGGATAAATTCTGACTTATTTCCTTGTGGATTTGATGGTTTATTTAGTTAATTCACTCACATTCTTAATTTCTTGCTTGATAGGTTCAAATGCGTGATTTTGGGAAAAATGGCCATAACCCCTCTTGAAGATGCCGAATTAAAGCTGATCAAGGTTGAGTGCAAGGAAAATGCTAAGCTATGCAACT
>JAOQMR010000007.1:21740036-21752645 GCA_027563865.1 Erythroxylum pelleterianum
AAAATCCCACAGACCTGTCCATTTAAGATGTGAGAGTTCAAATTTTAAGGATAAAACGGCGCCGTCTTATTCTTAGAAGTGGTTGATAGATGGAAAGTGGTTGATAGTTTGGCTTCTGAAATGGCTTTAAAATCCCACAGACCTGTCCATTTAAGATGTGAGAGTTCAAATTTTAAGGATAAAACGGCGCCGTCTTATTCTTAGATAGAATAAGACAGAGGATCTGCTCTCAACATAAAGTCATGTGAAACACCCCACATAAATACGTGGACGGTTTAAAAATGTCTTCCTATAATTGAAACCCTCCTAAAATATCTCGTAGAAAATAAAAAAATCCACATAAATATCTAGTTATTACCATTTTGATATTTTATGGTTATTATTATTTATATTATTTAAATTATTTTATACATCAATAAAAAATTAATAATATGCACAAATAAGGGATTAATTTTTAATTTTTAATTATTCTAATGCATTCATAGATTATAGGTGATCGTACAGCACGAGTTATGTACTAATTTCCTATAAATAATTTAGATGATATTCAATATATTAATCATAAAAGTTGTTAAAATAATGAGCATCAAACTTTTTTTATAAAATATATATCACAATAATAAAATTCTCCAAATAGATAATTACAAAAATATCCTTGTTTGGCTTTAGACGTCTTATTTAATATGGTTTCGGACCAACAGATCGATCGGGTTTTTAACGGAGCCCAATTTTCAGTTAATTAACCGATGAATTCCTCAAAAGTACGAAACTACCCCCTCCCTCTCTCTCTCTCTCTTTCGTGTGTGTCTTCCCCAATCCGCAGATCGAATTATAATTAGCCCCAAGCCCAAAGCTCAGAAACCCCAAATCTTTCCAACCAAAACAAAGTTGGAAAATCTTAGCTGAGCTGTGGGGAGAGGGAGGGAGAGAGAGGGAGGTTATGGATCAACATGAAGAACATGAGGTGTACGGCGGAGAAATCCCCGACGAGGGTGAGATGGATGCGGACGTACCTGAAGACGAGGAACAGACCGACACTAATTCCAAGGTTTGTTTCTCTCGCTCTTGCTTTAGACTTTGCTTTGTCGGAGTTTTGAGGTTGGTTGAGTAATTTGCTTTGTTTTTCGTTTAATTAATGGATAGGAGCTAGAGGAGATGAAGAAAAGACTGAAGGAGATTGAAGAAGAAGCTGGGGCTCTCCGGGAAATGCAGGCTAAGGTTGAGAAGGAGATGGGTGCTGTTCAAGGTATTACACAACGCACCAAGAAACTTTTCTTTACATGCTATGTATTTGTAGATTTGTTGATTGAGTTGTGGAGAAATGTATTGTGGTGATCTGAACATAGATAATATGGGGAAAGAAAAACCTATCTTGCTAGCTTGAATTTAACTAATGAGTTTGGGTTTGACTTATGCTGTTTTTCATGGAGATCCCTCGAGTACTTCTGCATCTCAGGCTGAAAAGGAGGAGGTGGATTCCCGCTCGATTTATGTCGGTAATGTGAGGGTTAACTACACTTCTCTTGCTTTAATTTATGCCTATTATTTTCTGTGTATAGTGACTTGGGGAACCAAGCCTCTTTTGGGTCTTCAATTTTACTCTGTGAACATATTGTCTTTTCGTTGCTTTGCCATGGTTTTGTGTTTTCATTGACTGTGGCACCCCGAGCATACTGGTATAAGAAGAATTCTGATTTGTGTCCTTAACTTTAGGTGGATTATGCTTGTACCCCGGAAGAAGTGCAGCAGCATTTTCAATCCTGTGGAACAGTTAACAGAGTGACGATTTTGACTGACAAGTTTGGTCAACCAAAAGGGTTTGCTTACGTTGAATTTGTGGAAGTTGATGCTGTTCAAAATGCTCTATTGTTAAACGAGTCAGAGTTGCATGGCCGCCAGTTAAAGGTAGTTGTTATGATTTTCTGCTGTAGTTACTTTGTGAATTTTCTTGCATGCTTATGATGGGGAACTGCGTATTCTCAGGTTTCTGCAAAGCGAACTAATATTCCTGGAATGAAGCAGTATCGAGGAAGGCGTGCCAACCCTTATCTCGGGTTCAGACCTCGAAGGCCATTTGCACCTGCTCCATTCTTCCCCTCATACGGGTATGGGTGAGCACTTACCCTTGCTTTTGTATCTTGTAACTGTTCTGATCTTTTCTTTATAAGAGAGCCCATGGTAGTCAAGTAGATTCATGTTGATCTTGGGGTATTGAGAGGCTGAAATATGTTGTTCTTACTTGAAATGCTCTTATGAATTTCATTCTATGCAAGTGGATTTACATGTTTTTTCTTTGTTTCATAGGGCTTATCTATGTCATCTCTTTTTCGACAGTAGTATCTTCCCATTAAGTTTTGACATGTAACTTTGTCAATATTTTAGACGCCAATTTCCCTCTCTGTATCATCCAAGTCAAGAGAAATACTATTTTGAATAATTTCATTCTGAGTGTTCTGCATAATCACTTACACTCTTTGATAGTAAGCTAACATTTGTTTTCTCATTTCCAGAAGAGTTCCGAGGTTTAGACGGCCAATGCGCTACAGACCGTACTGATGATAGTATCTGTAAAGTAATGGCCACAATTCTAAATCCACTGGTTGATGCCTTGTGGTTATCATATTGATATTGTGGCAGTCTTACACGGATGGTAACATTATACCATCATTGAGATGGTAACATCAACCTGGTTCTTTCAAATTGGGATTAGACTAATTCTTGTTTACCGCGAGCATTGCAACTATTATATAGGAGATAGAGGGTGGCATGCATGCAGATCTTATGGGATTCATTTCTGTTTAGTCTTAAAATCACGCGTTCTGGATCTATAATTATGTTTCTTAGTGAAATGGGGTATCTGTAGCAAACAAAACAATTGCTTTGGTAATTTAGAACTCGTTATGTGTTCTTCTGATTACATTCAACCCATTTTTTTTAACACCCATGGTCGTTTGATCATTGCGAGATTTGTGTTGTTTCTTGAGCAATTATTCTGAAGTTCAAACTTATACCAACTCCTCTTTTACGCTTCCAAAATGATTACTACTGCGTGAAGTTTCCTCTTAAAAATAGCTTTTCCTTTACCCTGAAGTCGCAATTTAACAGTCATTCTCAGACTGGTAAAGTTACAAATTTTACTTATAGGAATAGGACACTATTACTTAAAGTTAGATCAATTAACTTTTTGTTCCATTTATTTTAATAACTTTTGTTTTTAAAATAAATGTAACAAAAGATTAATTGATCTAACTTTAGGTAATAGCTGCCCTATTCCTATAAGTATAATTAGTTAGTTAATTTTTTATTAATTAATTAATTTTTATTTGATATTTTTAATTAAATTTAAATTCTTTAGTAGATAAGGATAATTTTTTAATCATATTTTAAATTTTATTTATTTTTAACTAATTTTATAAATATTTAGTTTATGTTAAATCTTTTGAAGTGTAAGTTTTTTATTTTATTAGTTTAACTTTCAATCACGTTTTTATATAATATTGAAATAAAGCACGATTAAAAAAAAACTCTTATTTAATAACAATTCAAATTTCAACTGTAATTGTTACAAAAATAGAAAATTTACCGAGCAATTCAAAACTAAAATGCATGGAAAAATCCAATATTTGGTGTTTAATCTTGCACCGAACATAATTCGAGGGTTGTGACACAGCAAGTTCATTCTTTTTTTTTCCGGGTAAAAAAGAATTGTATTACTCAGAAAAAAATTACAAAGTCAAAGGGAGTGTACCCCAGAATCAAAACAAAGGAGAAAAAACAACAAAAGGGCAGCCCAAAAAGACACAGAGGCCACAGGCCACACAATAAAGGCCACAGGCCGAACAAAATAATACCACTAAGGCAAAAAGGACCCGGACCAGCGACCTAGGAAGCGAGCATCAAAACTGCAGCAGTCGGCCGGATTCCGAAAGCATCCGGAGGGCAACGCGCATGCAATGGGAATCCGCCGGATTAAAAATCAATGAGCTCCACAGGATAGAGACGGTAAAGGATCTTGTAAATGTGGGTTTTGATCTTAGCAACCACGGCAGGAACAGAAATCCCCGCAGCATTCCGGACCTTCCAAATCATATACAGAGAGGTGAGAAAAGCAAGTTTAGCAGTTTTACACCGGATGAGGGAACCTCGGTGGTTTCTGCGCAACCACCGGATAGAGCTGCGAAGAGTCGTCATCGCACGGGGGAAACAGAGCCATTCACGGATGGACAGCAAAACCGCGTGGGTAAACCGGCAAGTAAAAAAGAGATGGTCAACCGATTCTGGGACCACAGTGCACAGAGGACAGTCACGAGCAATGTCCAAGAAAAGCAGGTTATCGGTAGTCGGTAGGCGATTGAGCATACAAAGCTAAGCGATAAAGGAGAATTTGGGTGGAACGTAGCTCTGCCAAATCAAAGACATCCAGGGGTGGTGCGGACACTTAACACGGAGGAAGTCATACAACTTAGAAGAAGATAGAACCCCCCCCCAACACAAAGGGCCGACACACCAGGCACCACCAGCGACCGCCCTCCCAAGGAAACAACAAGGGACTCCCGAATGGAGGCCAGGCGTTTAAAGAGCAGTGAATCGCGAAGGTGAGGTTGCCAATCCCAAATCGAAGTCCCCCGTAAATAATAAGCATGCATCCACCGAGACCATAAAGAGGTGGATTCCTGATGGACATCCCAGAGAAACGTAGCCAACAGTGCATCATTCCAGGTTTTCCCCTGACGAATGCCCAAGTCCCCCCTCATGCTTAGGCCCACAAATGGTGTCCCAAGACACACGGAAATGGTGCCCACCCCAGAGGAAGAGCCGACACAAGGACGTAATGCGGTCCAAGATAGTAGCCGGGAGGGGAAGGAGCTGCATCCAAAAAGACAAGACCCCTTAGATGACAGATTGAATCTGAGCCAACCGGCCAGCATACGAGAGGCTCTGCGCCTTCCAAGCAGTAAAATAAGTTTCCACCGTTTCGAGCAAAGAAGAGTACTGAGCAACCGAAATTCTAAGGGGGGCTAAGGGTACACCAAGGTACCTCACAGGAAAGACACCTTCGGGAAAGTCAACAAGCCGTAAAATAGCCTCTCTGTCCCCTCCCGTAACTCCACCAAGGAAGACATTAGATTTAACTGGATTGATAGACAACCCGGACATCAGGCTGAGAGCACGCAACCCATTCAGTAAAATGCTGACCGAAGAGATATCCCCCTGAGCAAACAGCATCAAGTCGTCAGCGAACGCAAGGTGAGTGATGCCCACATGCTGGCACTTCGGGTGGAAATGGAACAACCTGGATGTCGACTGTTGTTTCAGGTATCTAGAAAGATATTCAAGGCAGAGCAGGAATAAAGAAGGGGACATGGGGTCCCCTTGACGAAGCCCACGCTGACCCCGAAACATCCCATGCAGGGCACCATTAATGGAGACCGAGAAAGTAGCAGTGGTCACACACTCCATGACCCACAATGTTTTAGGTTCTTCAGCAAGCATTGCAATGAATCTCACAGAGAAAGTTCATTCTAAGATTGCATAATCATCATCTGTTGTTCTGTAACATATTAGTATATTTCTGCGCAGAACTGACTCTTTGCTTCATGGAACTTGTAGGAATTAGCACAAGGCAACAATTCTTCATCTAGAATAACTACAGAAATAATCAAATGAAGCACATTTTTCCAAAGACCTTTTTCCTGAACCAGTTGCTGCCCCTCCTACCTCTGCGCTGCCTCTACTTTCAGTACACATCAGTTAATAGTCTGTATAAGAATTCGTTCTTCAAAAATCATAGAAGTAACGATGATTTGGAAGATCACAAGATCTAGTGAGCTCACCTTATAAAATTCAGGGAGATTGTGAATTATATACACCACGTTAACACATTGAATCTGCTTAACAAATAACAATCTGCGCAGACAAAGCAAAATAGTTCCAATGTAACAGCATAAGAACTTGTAAAGGGAAAAGTGTTAGACTTTTTATTCCCGTGGGTAAGGGAGGGGGAGGCTTAACATGTATAAATACACTCGTCCCCCTCCCATTTCATCCATCCAAAACCAAAAACAAAAATATTTACTCTTAGTAAGAGTAGTAAATTTTTTGTGAGTAATTTTTAGGGTGTATTGAGATAAGGGTTTGAGAGAGTGTGAAAACACTAGTGAGTTGAGTGTTGAGTGTAAACACTTGTAAGTGTTATTTTTCTCCCTAATAAAAAGGATACGCAGTAGCTCCGGAGATGTAGGCATAACTTGGTCGAACTCTGTTATCAAATTTTGTGTTGTGTGTGTTTATTTTATTGGCTTTCTAGTAGTGTGGAAATAATCTAATTTCCTAACAAAAAGGGCACCAAGTACAAATTCAATAAAACCTTGAAGAAGCTAAACACACAAATTTTTAAGAGGATACTTCATTCAACCCTTCAGTGACAACCTCCAGTGCATCATTGAGAAAAACCTCCTATTTACTGAATCAATCCGATACCTGTTTGTGTCCAAGCATTGAGTTGAGATGATACAATTCATCAACAAAAGGAGCTGTGAGAATATAAGCTCACCATTTCTGAAACTGAAGCTTCTTCCGGAGCATAATGGCTACTGAATCAATCTGATGCACCCCAATCGGGACAGTTCTTCACAAACTAAGATGAAACTCTTTTCCTAACGCAACCTGTTTTTATCATCTTAGCACAGAACATTTAGTGGAATGTCAGCATCCACAACATAAAGACTAGTCACCGAAGATTACACCTTTCTCAACAACAGACACACTTCCTTCTTTACCTGAGTCGGGATATAAAGTGTAAATGCAAGAGATAATTAACCCATCTCAGAAAGCCTCCTCTTTCGGTTACTACAAAGCTCAATCTTGTACGAACCATACATTAAACAAACTTAAAAGAAAGAAGAAGGACCTGGGATGTAAATGTGCAAAGCGTAGTTGCCTTGGACGTGTGGAAAGCTCCGAACTTGACTGAGTTGACCGGTTTCCAAGTGATCGACCAGACCTTTTCATTGTCAAAACGTTGAACATCAAGTGAGCTCAGACGATAACACAAACATGTAAGAAACATAAGCCATATTAGAGTGGGAATGCTTCTCTAATTTGGGTATCGATGGAATTGGAAGGCGTAAGAAGTGAATGAGGAGGATGCGGTATAGCAACGATTTTGTTCGGTCGGAGTTGAGTTGAACCCGACGAGTGGTCACCGTAGAGGTCATTAGAGCTTCCATTTTTAACCATTTTGATTTTGAGTGTCTGAATTTTTATTTTATTTTATTTTATTTTATTTGAGGGAAAAAAAACCAATGCATTGAATTAAACCAAAGTTCGAATACAAAGGGGAGGAATAAGAAAAAAAATGAAACTCGGAAAAAGACAAAGCACATCGAGCTAGCTTATGGGCAATGACATTATCGCACCGACGAATCCAAGCAACAACAATGTCAGGACGACGCTCCAAGAGAACACGGCAATCGTGAATAATGCCCCCAAACTCAGACCAATCAGGAACAGGACACCGTAAAGCCGACACCAAATTTTGTGCATCAGTGAACACAATACCCGGATCGGGGCATCGAGTAGAAACCTGCTCCAAAGCAAGGCGCAGAGCATATGCCTCGGTCGTGCGAGGAGGAAGACAACCAGTCCGAAAGGAGGTGAAAGCATGAACAAAACTACCATCGGCAGCTCTCGTAACCGAACCTGAACCAATACTACGTGACGCCTCAAAGATAGCTGCATCCGTGTAGTATCGCCACCCAACCCTGAAGACCACCAAGAGCACCAGACGACTGGGCGGGTGGAGAAGGAATCAACTGCCGTTTACGTTGTTTTGCAGCAAGCTAGTCAGCATAAAAGTCAAGAGCGTGGTGAAGAACCACACCAGGCGGAACCGCATGTTGATGCCAGAGGACCTCGTTTCTGGCCCACCAAATTTTCCAACATACCATTGCAAACCCTTTGACGACAGTGGAATCCGGTGTAGCACATAAGGCGGTAAAGCAATCACGCAGAGAGAGAGCGACAGAGGCACCCCCTCTGCCACAAAGCTGCCAAACCGAGCGGGCAGCAGAACAATGCAACAGCACATGATACACAGTTTCCTGATGTACGCCACAACCACAACTGGGGTCAAGATGAAGGCCTCTCTGTGCTAAACGTGATTTGGTTGGCAAAAGGTTGCGTAAGGCTCGCCAAAGAAATTCGCGTACCTTAGGAGGGATATGTAACCGCCAAATCTTCTGCCAGTTAATGTCATGATATGTCTCTGGATTTAACCGTATAAGCACCTCGCTTATCAAAATGCCAAATGCAACGATCGACTAAAGAAGAAGAGAGCGGAATCGAGAGTATAGTATGTGCATCAGCATCATCAAATAAAGCTTATACCTTATCGACATCCCACCGATTGGTGGAGGAAACAAGAAGGTCAGCAACACGCAAGTTAGAAGCATTGGATGGGGAAGCAGAAGCAACATGAAATGCATGATCTCTTGGTAGCCAAGGTTCAGACCATACCTTGACAGCCTGGCCGTTGCCGACAGAAGCTGTTTGATGTATACCTCGCCAAGTAAAGCTAGGGTTATGGCCAAGACTAGCAGACATAAAATCACCTCGAGGGAAGTACCGAGCATGATATAGCCGAAAAAGAAGCGTATTCGGAGAGGACAGAACCCGCCATCCTTGCTTGGCAAGCAGAGCCAAATTAAAACAGCGTAAATTTTGAAACCCCAAACCACCATCTCGCTTATTCTCGCACATGCGATCCCAGCGCAACCAATGAAGTTTATGGGCGCCATCGTCTTTCACCCCACCAAAATGAATTCATCATCGTTGCAACTCATCGCACAACGAAACAGGTAACAAGAAAATACTCATACTATACGCAGGAACAGCTTGAGCTACAGCCTTTAGCAAAATCTCCTTACCTGCACGGGATAAAAACTTATGCTGCCAATGCTAAATACGAGCCTATAGTTGATCGCGGAGAAAAGCAAAGATTGTTTTCTTAGCACTACCAATCAAGGAAGGTAAGCCAAGATACCGACTATGAGCAAGAGGAAGGTGAACATCAAGGATATTAGATAAAAATACCCGTTACACTTCAAAAACATTGGAGCCGTAGAAAACACCAGACTTTCTCAAATTGACGGCTTGTCTGGAAGCTCTTTCATAAACAGACAACAAAGAACGAACCTCATGACACTGCTATTCAGTTGCTTGAAAAAAGAGGAAGGAATCATCGACAAACAACAGATGGGACACAGAAGGACTATTACGACAAATAGAGATGCCTGTAATAGCGCGACGCCGCTCGGCATCAGTCAATAAAGCGGATAACCCCTCGGCACAAATAACATATAAGTATGGAGATAAAGGATCACCCTGCCTTAAACCACGAGAAGAAACTACCGGCCCAATCTCGTCCCCATTAACAGCAATAGAATAACGAACATCCCGCACCCACATCATAACTAATGCGATCCACTGAGCATCAAACCCCAAAGCTTGCATCATATGTTCGAGATAAGCCCAATCAATACTGTCATAGGCTTTACTAATATCAAGTTTCAAAGCAACCTCACCACCTGCACGCCCTGTTCGATGTTTCATATAATGCAGCAGTTCAAAGGCAACTAAGATATTATCTGTAATGAGACGACCTTGGATGAAAGCAGACTGCGTATCAGAAATAAGACGAGGGAGAAGCCTCTTCAACCTGTTTGCAAGAACCTTAGCTACTATCTTGTATAAAACATTACACAAAGAGAGTGGGCGTAAATCCTTGACTGAAGTAGGATGATCGATCTTGGAGATGAGAACAATTATCATGTCTGTAAGAGAAGAGGGAAAATGACCCGCTGCCAGCCAATGGTTACCTGCCACAACAATATCAGGACCAATCAAATGCCAAAATGTCTGGAAAAAATCCGGATTTAACCCATCAGGACCCGGGGCTTTATCCGGATGCATAGAGAAGACCGCACGCTTGAATTCAGCCGCTGAAAAAGGAGCCAGTAACGCCGCGTTGTCAACCGCGGTAACACAAGCAATAATTAAACCGATAACAGCCGAGTAATCCACAACATCGGTAGTATACAACCTGGAAAAATAGTCATGAATAATGGTGTGAAGCCCCTCCTTGGTACGATCCATGACACCCGAACTGTTTGCAAGTTCAAAAATCGTGTTTTTCCTCTTCCTCGAGCTAGCAGATAAATGAAAAAATTTGGAATTAACATCTCCATCTTGCAACCAAAATTCTTTGGCCCTATGCTTCCACTTAATGCGTTCTAAGTCCAGTAGTCGATTCAACTCAACACGAGTAGCAAAGTATTCGTTGCAATTGACACTACGCAAGGCTTCCAATTTACACTTCAACCGTCGTTTCTCAAGGACCAATGATATCTTACGTATGAATATTTAAAAATGTAAATTAGTTAAAATTTATGTTCATTAATTTTGGACTCGTTGAAGCGAAACGACAACGGTTTTGTTGCTTGCGGTACTATGCTTCAAGATCGTGCCTATAAATAAGGTCCTTTGATTCGAAAATGGCTTCTAGAGAATTTTAGAAGGAAATTTTTGGAGGGAAACCCGATGCAAATATTACCCTGTCCTCTTCAGTCATCAGTTTGGCGGTTTTAGATCTGAGATTGCCGATGGTGAGTGCTTAGCCAATCACCGGCCTAATGGTGTACACGCAGCTTCAACTCTATTGAGTAGAGAACGTAGAAGGAAAACGGTTACGCGACGATTCCGGTACAAATCGAAATCATGACGCCGGCAGCGAGGAGGAATCTCATGGAATTCTTGCTCACAAACCGCTACCGCTGACCCGTCAAATCTATTGAAAGGAGTAGCACTGGTAAGCGTTTATCTACTGAAGATTGTTGATTAGTTTTACAGCTTAACGATTTGATTTATGCTTTCTTTCATCACAAGAAATTTAAGCTCGAAGCTAATTCTCTTTGTTATTTACAGTAGCTTTGTTATTGCGTATGGAATAGTGTCACATAATCGTCCTTGCTAGCTCAAGAGAGAGAAAATGATTCGTGTAGTTCGCTACTTTGTATTTGATGTCAAGGCTCTGGTGATTGGCGGTAAAAAGATCTCTCGGGTAGATCCTATAAACAAAAAATTCCAGAAACGGTGAAATTAGCCAGATTTCTTAGTCTAGAGAAATATTCTCTCTTCACAATTAATCTTTTAAGCAAGCTTCTGAGGATAGGACGATTAGTGTTCCTTCAAGGAACGAGTGTTTATCAGATTCTTTTGATACTCAATCAAAAAGGATGCGGTCGAGCTAAACATGTTAGACGATGATTTTGATGAATCTGCTCTGTAAGAATGATGCTATTTGTGAAAAGAAATCTATAGTAAGAGAAGAAATGTGAATGATTACTTTGGATTCAGTTGAGCTGTCTACCTCAGGTTCTTTGGAATACTTGGATAGCTTAGTATATGAGGCAAGAAATGGAAGTACTTCTCATACACTATAGTTTAGGAACATGCCAGAAGAGAACCCGAAATATTTGAAATCCCTGACTGAAAACAATGTGAAGCAGCTTGCAGTGACATTTCAATACATTTGATAATTGTTCCTAACTTGTGTATGTTAGGTCTCTGCCTTTAGAACACTAGGATTTAACTATATTATTGCTATATATCGGTACAGTGTTCAACACTACCGAATAGTAGTATATCACTTCTCCCTAACCAGAGCTGATGCTCCTTACTAACCAGAGCAAAAATGCTCCTCAGAAGGTATGAAGCCTTCTGTCACTCTTCTTACTAATATTTTCCTTCCCTCTCTCTTCTTCTTGTCCCCCCCTATATAGCCACCCTAGGTAACAGATTCTGTTACAACCTAATGATTGTTGTCAGTACCATATAGCTAACTAACCACCCTAATATTCCTCTATCGATTACTCCTCTGCCCTCTGCTTATTCTTCCTATCATCTAATGATCCTAACATGGCTGCCTCCTTGAAGAGCAGCCTTGTCCTCAAGGCTGAAGTGAGGAACCCTGGTGCGGCAGTCTTCAGTTTCTGCTTCCAGCACGATGATTTCCCCATCCTCGGTCAGCGTTTCATTCTCATCCAAAATTAGGAGCCTCAGTTGTTTCTCAACGCACTGGTGGAGAGGGTGGAATCTCTCTCCGCACCTGAAACAAAGACCCTTTGCCTTCCGATCCATGAGCTCGTGGTACGAGAGATGACGCAATCCCATATTCCTCTCCGTCAGTCCCCTCCTATCACCTTCTGATGGCCTGAGAGGTGTCGCTGTTGGTGGAGTGAGTGTTCTGGGTTGAGCATGGAGGTCGGGTTGAGATCCAGCGAGTTCGCGGGTCCTTCCTGTCCCAACGTCGCCCATATACCCCCCGAAACCCGTCGGGTCTGGAGGCTCCGGCTCCCTCTGGGTCGGGTTGACCCGCGAGTTCCACCTCATGTTCTGTCCGTGAGGTGGGTACCCAGTACGTGCTCTAAACCCTGACACGTCTCCTTTTCCCAGCTCCTCTTCGACTGCCCTAGCTATCTTCATCATTTGATATCGGTTCAAAGGTCCGAATGTCCTCACTCTCCTCCGAATATCAGCCCTCAACCCACT